>JARVLU010000324.1:16187597-16201356 GCA_031762415.1 Simpsonichthys santanae
GGTTTACTTGTGGTTCCTAGAGTTTCCAAAAGCAGAATGGGAGGAAGATCTTTCAGTTGTCAGGCTCCTCTCTTGTGAAACCAACTTCCAGTTTCTGTCCATGAGGCAGACACATTGTCCAGTTTGAAGAGTTTCCTTTTTGATAAATCCTATAGTTAGGATCAGCTTGTGATGCTGCTATAGGCTTTGACTACTAGAGGACAAATTGACCTCATTTCCTTAAAGGATTTGTTAAAATTAAACTGTTTTCATTTTATACTATTTCTATCTTAACATGATTCTTGACCTGCCATTGTGTATCTGTTCCTCTCAAACCCAGCTGGTCGAAGCAGCTTGTCCTGAGTCTGGTTCTGCTAAACATTTCTCCCTCATGAGGGAGTTTTTCCTTTCCACTGTCGCCTTCATGCTTGCTCAAGATGAGAGTCCTGTGATGAAGTTAAACTCAAAGCAGTCTGCTCCTCAGATAAATAATGTTAAATTGTTTTTTTATATATATGAATGTTTCTGTTCAGTGCCCTAAACTGAATTGAAATTTAATTTAATTAAAAGTGACAATTTAACAGTATTTTTTGTGTGTGTTTGCTAAAACCAATTAGTATTGGCAGCCATGCTGAATGAGATTAACTCCCAAATTAATCTGATGTAGAGGTACATTGAAAGATTATTTCTGAGGATTCCATTCAAATCCATCCAGTGGGTTGTGAGACATTTTGATAACAGACAGACACATAAACACACACACACACACACACACACACACATAAACTTAGAGCAAATGAGTTGCGTGATTCCTCACGTTTCGTAACAACATGCAACAATGTGTTTATATTAGCAGCTATATGGATGGGCAACTGAACACATTAAGGTGAGTCAGTATGAGGTGGTGTGGGCCTCTGTTTTCTCCTGGCCACCCCAGTGCAGAGGTTGATTGTACGACCAGTGCAGTGCGCAGACTCCAGGATCTATTTAGGACTTGCTGGGAGAGACAGAGGATCCTTTACGAGGAGCTGCAGGAAGTACTGCTGCTGTTAACATATATGGATGGATCTACAGATGTCACGCCTGATTAAAACGTCTTTTTCAGGTTTACAAAACGTATTTAGTCTTGTCTTTTTAAGTCCCATCAACACACAAGGACAACATGCAAAAAACACATCTGACATTTAGAAAGAAAACCTGAACATCTGGACAACAGCCAACAAATTGATTGTGTTCACGTCTGGTTATGTTCAAACCCATTATACTTAGCCAGATGTGTTTCTGTTCTCTGAATGCACATGCTCGTTTGTGTGTGCTCGGGATATGCTGATTTCACTCACAGGGCTGACATCAATCACCAGCAGACATGAGGAAGATGTTATCATTCAAACAATTCTGGAATAACAGCTGGCATAAGATAAGTAAAAAGAGGTGTGTGTGTGGGGGGGGGGGGGGGGGGGTTGCCCACGGGACTCGGTGTCCTGAAACTTTCCGTGCAGATGCCTCAGCCTCAAGGTCTCACACACTCCAGAAGGTTTCCGTCCCAGGACAGATGACGGTCGAGTCAAAGCATCAAGCACATTTCAGCAGACCCACTTCAGCTGCACACTTTCACTTGTTGTTGGAGAGGAAGAGGATGAAGGGAGGAATCCCTTAGAGACTGCAAAGACAATAAATTCACTATTTTATTCTGGGATCCATTTCATCGTGACTCCATTAAATAAAGTGATGTTCAAGAGATTAGGCAGAGGAGTCCAGACTTCTGCTAAGAACAAGTGAGCTCCAAAAGAAGTTAAAGTTCAGAGACGAGGACAAGAGTTCAGTGCGAGACAGTCACTGTACTGTCCGTAATAATAATATCAACTGTGAAGAAAAAAAACAACTTGAGGCCTAATTCGTATATTGCAATATTTTTCTAATATCTTGTAAATAATAATGGCACAATAAAACATCTAAATTTTATGACTTTACCACCAGCAGTGGCCCCTGTCTGACCACCCTATTGAAAACTTTCTGGAGACACCCCGGTGTTTCACATACAACATGTTGTTTTGTTTATTTGTCATATGAAGGTCAACACAAGGTCAACAGTACAATGAAATGTTCAGGATGAGAGGAACCGACTGGACTCACTAAAAGAACAAAAAACAAACAAGAAAATACTAAAGCATGCAATAATTCTAGAGTTGCGCTGCTCGTTGTGGCTGCATGTTGAACTACTGTAGCTCTCTGTTACATTTTTTTCTGAGATTTTGCTTTTGGAAACTTTAATTCCTCTTTTGCTGGATGCAAATCACTTTTAGATGATTGTTTCCTCTGGTATCGGATGCTGTGCAGCTGGAAAGATTTTTACAGAAACTTTTTTAGTTTTGGACATTTGTTATGATGCGTAACCATAACAACAAGGTGGCTTTTTACAACCGAGCAGCTGATTAGCACCTTAAAAGCTCAAATAATATTCCAACTACAGCCCCAAATCTCAAATGACTTGAAAAGGAGGTGTCGTGGATGCATTCCTGTCTCCTTGCCAGCTGTGCTTGAGTGCCTGACCCCTGAGATCCTGGAACTAGCAGGAAATGCGGCTTGTGACAGCAGAAGGACAGGATTGTCCCTGGAACCTGCAGTTGGCTGTTTGCAGTGACGAGGAGCTTGGCAGACTGCTGGAAGGAGTGACCATCACTCTGGGAGGAGTTCTGCCCAGCATTCAGGTGGTCCTGCTGGCCGGAAGAACCGATAGGCCAGCTGAGTTGACGGATAGGACCACATCTGTGGCCAGTTTATTCAGATCCACTGTGGGACAGACCTTTACAAGAGATCCTTCCTGCCTACAGCCATCAGTATCTATAACACCTCTTAGTGATACAAGGATAATGAGTTACAACATTTAATTTCCCTTTGGGATTAATAAAGTATTTTAATTGATTTGAATTGAACTGAATAAAGGTAAATAAAGTACCAAAAAGTGAATAAGAAATATAATACAGTACTGTATTTACAATGTCCAAAAGAAAAATAGTAAACCACAACATGGTAGGATGTAGTGCTGCAAGTAGGATAAATTTGTATGAATAAGTATTTCACAGGTATATAATATAAGCTTCAATGCACATGATACACAGGTATATTACACATAACTAACATATACTACACAGGTTGTGTGACAGGTTATTGCACAGGTAGTGATTGAGATTAATTTAATTATGATGGTAAGGTAGTGACATACATGATATAGGTATATGTGACAGTATGGTATGAGATATGACATACAGTACATGTAATATGGCATACAAACATGATACTACATAGAGCAGCAGCAATAAAAGTATTGGGTGTAGAAGCCTTAAGTTAAGCAATAGACGCCTTAAGGACAAATAACAACCTGTTTCACCAATATTTCACTGGTCTGTACAAGTTGTTTATAAGATCAAGCTTGTTGAGATTCATCCATCCATCCATTATTTTTTAACCACTTTTTTCTTTTCAGGTCATGGGGGCCACTGATATCTTCTTCTGAAATTTTAAAAGTTTGAATTTGAAAGTTACTGTTTTAGCTGTAGATTTACGCTATAGCTCACTGTGAAGACCACAGGTGACCCTGTCACGCCAGAATTAGCTAAATCTGTGGTTTTCATTCACCTCCAGCTAACATTTCTAGCAGTTCTCCTAAGAGTTTGATCACATTAACTTTCCAATGTCTTATCAAGTTACTCAAGGCCAACAGTGCATGCCAAACATTTTATTCATTTTAAACCTAAACAAGCTACAATGTGTTAATATTGGTCAAAATGTAAGCACAGGCCTTTTGCTGTTTGTTTGACTGTTTTGGTCCCATTCTGGATCTGTTCCTTTAAAGGGAAGTTCTGATGAGTGTGTCCTAACTGTACAACAACTTCCTGCTGCTGTGGCTGTCACTTGGTCCTCCTCACGCATGTTTGGTTCATGCCAAAAACTGGACTGACAAAACACAAGCCGTCTCAAATAGCTGCCATAATTAAAACTTGGTGAGCAGGAATTATTTGACTTCACTGTTTGGCATCAGGGGGATTTAGATTTAATTATACGGATGAAAACAAAATAACAATTTAAAGGGTCAATGACAAAGAGTGGGTTCACACAAAAGATTGTTGGTTTATGGCTTTTATATTAGACACAGCACTTGGGAAAATTATGCTAACATGCTTCTACTTTTGAGTTGCAGGAGTGTATTGAGTACAACAACAAATTAACTTTTTGCATCTGTTTAAGCAAACATGGCTAAAAACAATAAGGAAATTGCTGATCCTCCAGCTTCTACTTGTTGCTTTTGAAAACCAATATGGTAACAATTTACAATATGATACACAAAATTTGATTAACTTCTACGGAACACCTCAGGAACAAATCGGTAGCTATTGGGTAATAAACCAGTACTTACTGGGGAACACAAAGCCAAAATGCAAAAGCAAATTTTGGTTCACAGCACAAATAAAAACAAGGACCAAAGACTGGGTTAGACAAAATCAGAAGAATACAGCTACTATTCTGCTCTCACTCCATGTGCATGTTGGATACCTGACAGTCAGTGGTCTAGTGATTAAATGGAGGCTTTACTGGTTCTGAGGTTTCTGTGATGTCAGAGTTTAAGCTGCAGTAGCTCTGATTTGACTCGGGATTTGACTTTGAGACAGTTTGTATTCACGTATTTAAGAAGAAACCTTAATCAAATGCAATTAACATCAAACATGTAGACTGTAACACGTGTTAATATGCCCAACCGTACCTTTTTAAAACAAAAAAAAAAAAAACATGAACTAGAACATGAGATGAGAGGCTGACTTGGTTCATCTATTGAGAACTAGAAAAAGATGTGCAAAAATAAATATGATAAAAAAAATGGAAAATGTTATTGATTCGTGATGCTGACTTTGACCTCTTGCAAATGATGCTCTTCGTGTATTCCACTCAGACAAGTCCTCCCTGGTTACTGGGGGATACTATCTTACCCCGTTCACAGCAACAGGCTGATTATTCTTGTGCACTGATGCAGAACCAGTTTATTGATTGGCACAGTGACCTTTCTTTTTCCATAGTTTTATAGACATGGAGGGGCCTACCACTATTCTTAACATTGACGGTTCACCAGACAAGGCAAATGATGTTTGGAGCTTTCTGACTCTGTGGTCTCAGCAAGGTGACAACAGTACAGTATGCACCACACTTCAGTGTGGTCCTTCTACACAGAGCTACCAGTAAAAAGAAAAATGAACATTTCTGAAGTAACGTGATGTTTCAATAAATCTAATGGGGCTCTTGTGTTCTTTCTTAGCAAAAACTGATACAAATTGTTACGCCTTAGTTCCTTGAAGGAACGCATCACCTGCCACCTTTTATGTAAAAGTTTTGAAAATTTGTCTCCTGTGATCTGTTAGCACTCACAAGTACTGTACAGTATATGATGGTGATGACTCGTGAGTGGTACCACACCAAATTTTAGTTAAACATATGTAAAATTGACTGAGCTATAGTCATTTTTATGTTTGCTAAAGTATGACTGGATGCTGAGGTCCCTTTGAATCCGATTGACTCTAAAAGTTAATCAGTTGTGGATGTTCATCCAATGATTACTTTCTAAATGTGTTGTTAAAATCTATCCTGTGGTTCACGAGGTGTTTTGCAAACAGACAGACAAATGAACATATGCACACAGACACAAGCAGTTCCGTTATTGCCTGCCTTATGTGGCAGAGAGCAATAATTATAGTTTAAGGCACAGGTGTCCAAAGTGTGGCCCGAGGGCCATATGCGGCCCTTGGAGTGATTTTGTGTGGCCCACAACTGCAGTATAAGAATGGTATCATTTTGGCCAGCAGGCTTAAGAGGTCGATGCAGACTTTCTGCAAATTAGTTAGAAATCCTTTTTAATATAATGTTTAGCAATGGATGAAAAATAATCTTCTCAAAATGAGCAATATTAAACAAAATACAAACATTTGGCTGTAATCTTTTTATTTTCACTTCATGGTATAAAGCACAAAAATCTTTACTGATTTCTACCAGATTGGAGACTTTTGGATAATGATTCATAAAACTTGGATAAATATTGGTTTATTAAATAATCAAGAAGGACACTGGACATTCTTAGATTAATATAACGTGGTATAATACGAGTTGATCAACTTTATCAAACCTTCCATGAATCTTGTGTAGCGACTGACAGCTGGATGATTTTTCAGAACCGTTTGGGCCGTCCATGGTCCAAAAGGCTGATCAACCCCCTTTTAAAAGGACACTAATTCAAATTACCTTTTGTTGCTCAGAACAGATTAAAATGAACTTTCCAAACACAAGAAAACAACAAACATAGACCCAACAAATCAAATTAATCAAATCCTTTAAAAAATAAAAATAAAAAAAAATAAAAAAATAAAAAGCTTGCTTATGAGGCTTTTAATGTTTTGGATCTACAACAGTTTAATAAAAAAATCTTGCCATTAAAATCAATAAACTGTTGTCCTTTCTCCAAAATGTTGTTCACATTGAGAGTTAAATTCACATTTTTGTGACCCACGAGTCCTTTCATCTGGATAGTTTTGCCTCACATATGAAAAACTTTGTTTAAAGGTTTTTAAAGATAATTTAAGAATTTAACAATCAGAAAACATGGTTACAACCCATGACACACAAGGACTTGGATCATTCAGAGGAATTTGAGTGCGATAGATTTATTTATTTGTTTGTTTGTTTATTTGTGGGGATTTAAGTTTATTCATTAGAAAATAAAACTTTCCCCTTAACTTTTAGCACAACTTGGCTCTAAATTATTTTTAATTATAGACAGGGAAACAAACACAACTGACAGAAATGTAAAACTAGTTCTTAAGTACAGGAATCCAGACTTTTAGTGTTTGTTTAAAGTTCAGAGCTACATAATCCTTTTGTTTAGTCTTTTTTAAACTGTATATGGCACATTTCACATGTAAAAATCACCAAGTGATTACCAAAAGCACTTAAGGTATTGTGTAATTACTGTCAACACAAAAATATAAAAAATAGCTGAATTAAACAATATTAAAACAAAAATTAAAATAACTTACAGACAAGCAAGTTTGAATACAAAACTTCTTTAGTTGTTTTTCAAAGGAGCCCAATGTGTGTGTGTAGAGGAGAGCCTTGACCTGACTTTAAGCAAACTTCTTGAATGTGAGTTATGCTCAGTGGGATGGCTGGAAATGTCAAAAGAAAATGAGACAGGACAAGTCTGTGGGTTGGGTGTGTGCCAAAACCAGTGGTTGGTGATCTATATTTGAAATGTTCCAAGAAGCCAGTTGTTCCTCTTAAATAAAGCAGCACAAAGAAAAATAAGGAGGATGGAGCTGTGAGCACCAGCAGCAGGGATACAGGAAGCCGACATTATTGGCTATAAAGACAGGGAACAGACATCTGTAGAAGGAGTGGCAACCACATGAAGCCTCGGGATTCAGAGGGAACAGGAAAGGGGAAGGAAAATGGGATTATTTCAGCAATATGAAAAGATAAATCAAGGAGTCATTCAACAGCGTGCATGAGAAGCTGAAAGATTTTTTAAAAAATGTAATGATTGTTCAACCTATATAAGACGGTTTGCTAAAAAAAAAAAAAAGGCAGAAAATTGCAGTAATTACGGGTCTGGTACAAAGTTCAAACATCCAGCTCTAAGCGAATACCAAATCTACAAACAGACAGAACGTGCACGTGGATCAGAGCAATCAAGTCAAACCATCTTCAGCTAATAGCAGGTCTGCCAATGGAACAAAACCAGCACAGTAGCACAGCCTGCAATGAAAACCAAGGAGGGAGGAAAAAATGAAAAGATGGTTGACCACCAGATGATGGTTTATTGACAACACTAAAGAGACACTGGCTTTGGCTCTCCATTCTGGAATTGCCTATGTGGCGCAGGGTTGCATTGTTTCCACCCAGATCGAACATCAGCTTGGGCCTTTCTGTTTCCCCTGGAGCTTTATTTTCCAGGTGTTTCAGTGTAGTTTCCCTCTGTAGTCTGCTGATGAGCTGCTGACAAGTCCACCTCAGTAACCTCATCCATTGCACAATATCATCTGGGATGAACACCAGAACCCACAGATAAAATAAACAGAAAATAGATGTGATGTGTGATGCATTCATGCACAATGAAATACGCTTGTGTAAGTGCCAATGGTATACTGTAAACTGCATTCTCTTGATTTACCCCATCAAAAGCCAAAGACACATTCAGCTTTTAACATCTATAGAAAAAGTGAAGTGTGCCATATCATCATTGCAGATGTGTAAAACTGTTCAATGGTTATGTGAACCAGACCACATTCAAATGTTGTCACACTGAAAATTTGATTCTTTACAAATGCTTCACACCGTTAAGTTAAAATGCTTGGTATGAAAGGTGCTGAATAAACTTTGGCTCTTTTATTCACAGAGAACAATAAATTAGTAAAGACACATCATTGGAAAAAGTCATTTATTATTAAGATAATACTGCAGAAATGTTGGGATTGTGAACTTTACATTTAACTGTAATGAAGTGGTGAGTTGATGGGATGTTTATATCCGAATCACATTTAAGTGTACATGTGTTAAAAAAAAAAAAAAACATTCTAACGTTTCTCTCACAAGACAAAAGCCATAACAAAAGCCCAGATGATGTCCAAACTGAAAGCAGTCTGGGGAAATTAGATTTATAGATTTATAAGAGTCAGAAACACAAACAATACTCTGGTATCTGCCACTGTCAATAGTTTCTTCTTCTGTGGATTAGGAAGCCGTAATGTTTTGCGTCATACTGTGCATGAGCAGGGATTCCCTGGCAGAAAAAAAAAAACAAAAAACTATTTTTTTCTGTTTACACGACAACGGACACGAGGACGTTTTTGGACCATTCCATTCTGGAACCCATTCTCAAACTGTGCAGTTTTCAGAGAATTCACAGTTTTGTTTTGTTTTTTTTTCCTGTAAAATGGGCCTTAGAGTTTCAAGTTTCAAAAAACATAGCACCAACTAGTGGCATAGTGAGGAAATTACACCTTTTCCATGTCTACCGTTGCTGTGTAAACAGAGATTGTAATTAGAACGTTTTCATGTAAATGTGTTAATAGAAAATAAGTTTTCATTAGATCGTTGTGTAAACAGGGCCTTGTCATTTTATATACAGTACATAACGCAAAATTACAGGAAGCTTTTTGTCAGGTGGAACATATCTAACAAATACTAAGTTAATAGAATAAAAATTAAAATTACTATATTTATCAGTGACAATAGAACAATCATAAGACCAATTTAAGTAAATGCTAACATACAAGTCATGTTTAAGACATGCGTAAGCGGTGTTAAAAATAAAATAAAATAAACTGCTAAAAATTAGAGAATAAAAGCTTCTGAAAAAATAAAAGTGCCATGGCTTTAAGCTGTTCAACACTGTAATTGCCCAGGGGATATCTTAAGTTGTCTTTATATTTTTGGTTCTTGTTTTATTGTTTTTACTGGGGCAGCTGTGACTGAGTGGTTAGCAGTCATCCTCCAATACAAGAGTTGGGGGTTTGATTCCCCCAGCAATCACACGCTGAAGTGTCCATGGACAAAACACTGAACCCCTCATTGCCTCCTATGTGTGTCCCATCAGTGTATGAATGTGATAAAGCTCTGATTGTTCTTTGTATAGATCTAGTAGAGTGCTGTATGAATGGATAAATGAGGGCACAGATTGTGTTGTAAAGAGGTTTTAGTATATTGATAAAATAGAAAGGTGCTATATAAGTACAGTCCATTTACCATTGTCTGGTGAAACCTCCCAGAATGCAACAGTATGAACAAGAAATGACCGGGATGAGAAGAGTCTTTGATAAAGATGTGTTTTCTTTTTACACATATGCAGCGGTAGATCTGTTCCAATGTGTAAAGTTGGCTGTTAGTGATTTTTCTCATCTGCCTGAATAACGCTCTGTAGTAATTGTTTTGTTGTTATTCTGAGTTGAGCAGTTCCCACACCAAGCTGTGACTGTATGCGAGCGCACTTTCTAGGACACATCAATAAAAGGACACCAATTGTTAGGTTATATATATTTAAAGCTCATAGAAAGTCTATTTTTAATCACAAAGTATACGTTAGTGTTCCATGTTGCATCTTCAGAGATGTGGACCCCTAAACCTTGTTTAATTTGTTCACCACTGATTGTGATTGGTGAAACCAAGTAGCCATGTTTTCCTCCGGGAATCCAAAATTGTATTTTTGGTTTTCCTTTTGTTTAGTTCCAAACTGTTGTCAGCTGGCTATTCATTGATGTCGATCACATCCTGTCTATGTGCTGTTTCCTCATTGTTCTTGATTAGTCACACGACTGCTGAGTCTTCTGCGAACGTTAATATTCGCAGTGTTGTTTTTAGGGGTCATGCAGTCAGAAGTGTGTAAGGTGTAGAGGAAGAGACTCCAACAAACTCTTGCAAGTAGCTCGTGCTGATTGAGGTGTGGAGAATAAAGGAGTGCCGAGCCTCACTCTTCGATGCCTGTTCGTTAGAAGGTGCAGTACGCATGTGCAAATAACAATGTTAGGCAACTTGGTTGTCAACTTCTGCTTTGGTTCTTGCAGATGAGTGAGTGTTGAGTGAAGTAGCGTGACAGAAACCAGTGGCTCTGTTGGGATGTGCATTTTTATGTCAATGCATCACAGGAGAGATGCTCAACTACCATCTATTTTGGGACAATAAGGTGCAATATCAACGAACGGATTTCACACATAAGGCACAACATAAGGCGCATTAAGTGAAACAAAACAGTCAGATAAGTCAAACTTTATTCAACTCGTTCACAATAACCACATAAAATCGGTTCAAGGTCAGTAATCACAACCAGACTTAAAACAAAAGGTGCGCCTGACTAAATATGTCGGTTTCTGAGAAAATTAAAGGATTTTAAATGCACCTTATACTTTGAAAAATACGGTAAATGTGTTTTGAGGTTAGATTTTCGAAACTTTTCATCGCCACATGCGTTAATTCTATGAAGAATAATGAAAACTACTGGATCCTGGGTTTAGTAAATCCTCCTTAGATGTCTCAATCTTTTGAGATCTGGAATCTTTTACTCACCTTCACTTTAGCCACACGGATGACCTCAAATTGTTTTTCTTTATATAAATTAATCCTCCCAGGGAGAGAGTTCAGATAAAGAGAGGCCTGTTGGAATCTATCAGAAGAGACTGGACTATTTGATGGTGATGTGATGTGGTGCGGATGATTATACTGCTGATTCAGCTGTGTTTGGAAACCAAAAACCAAAGATCCTCAATCCCCCTGCCTCCTGTACAAACCATATTTTTTCAAGCTCCTCTTTTTAATCCTCTTTGACCCATTTTGTGCACCAGACACACATATGAGCCACCCCAACTGTGTCCCCTCCACAAAGATCTTTACCCCTGGGAAAACCCCTGCAAACCATCCAAACTATCATCACTGCTCACCACGCCTCCATCTCAGATTTAACTGGAAACCACAGTTAGAACCAAGCCTCATATAAGATCCATATGACTTCCAGGGATGAGCTTAATGCAGATTTGTGTCGGCCTGTTGTCGCAGACCTAAGGCTGGAAGATGAAAATCAAATACGTACATTACACATTGCAGATGTTACTGGAGTTCCCATGAACGGAGCTGGTTCAAACTGCACTTTAGCCTTCAGATGTATGTTTTAGTCAACTTTCACACGCAACATTTTA
Organism: Simpsonichthys santanae; assembly: GCA_031762415.1. Lineage (NCBI taxonomy): Eukaryota > Metazoa > Chordata > Actinopteri > Cyprinodontiformes > Rivulidae > Simpsonichthys > Simpsonichthys santanae. The sequence goes on from JARVLU010000324.1 coordinate 16,199,297, forward strand.
ATTACCAGCCAAGTGTCTGTCTGTCAGCAAAATATCTCTTGAACACATGGACGGATTTTGAAGAAACTTTCCGGAAGAAGATAAATGTCAGAACTAATGACTGTACAAAATAGAAAAAAAAAAAAAGGCTATATCAGTCAGTTCTACAGATTTTAAGCTAAATTTTGGTGTGGAAGCACCCAAGACTTATCTACAGCACTTAGAAATGTGCAAAAGACTTTGGCATTAACTGTTGGAGTCAACCCAGTTTGTTTAGCAATCTTATAAACCACTGGAGAAATTTTAATGAAAGTTACAAAAATCTATTGACTGGTATACAATTACACCTGGTGGATTTTTTTGAGTCAGTTCAATTAAAGATGGCTGCCACACCTACATAAAAATAACTTAAAATCTGTTGATTTTATAAATACTTAGCTAATATTTGATGTGGGGGGCATCTGACACTGATTAACCTCCAGCACACGGAGTGTGTTTCACTGCTGTTGCCAGACTTTTCATGAGAGTTTTGTAGGAGAGATCATATCTCTCCAGTTTTAGCTTCTCTCCACTGGCTCTCTGTCAAATTCAGAAGAGAACTCAAAATTTTACTTCTAACCTGCTTTGTACAAAGCCCTCAACAACCTAGCTCCATCTTATATTACAGATCTTATTGTTCCATGTGTTCCTAACAGAGCACTTCACTCTCAGACTGCAGGTTTACTTGCAGTTCCTAGAGTTTCCAAAAGCAGAATGGGAGGCAGAGCTTTCAGTTATCACGCTCCTCTCCTGTGGAACCAACTTCCAGTTTCTGTGAGTGAGGATGAAACATTGAGCTGATGAATAATGTTTTGTTGTACATTATGTAATAGTTGTAATCTGGTTTAAAGTGGAATATTTAGTGCAGCCCAATGTAAAGTGGTTATATTAATTTGCATCTTTACCACATTATTAATCTACTGTGGTTGCACTGCACCACTTTGTTTCCACATAAGTCAATTTGAGCAGAAAGCAAGCAGCTGTGTAATCGGATGGACGGTTTTAATGCCAGGATTCCTAGAGTTCATTTATTAACAGTACAACTTGCAGTATATGTTTTTAAATCACATTTTTATTTCGAAAAACAGGGCAAACACACACACACACAATCTCATTCATGTTTTTGCACACTAACTGAATCCCTTTGCAGGAGTACACACCTCCCCTCGCACAGTCACTGCTGGAATAAAGGAAGAAGCAGGTAAAATATATTGGATGGATGAAAAATGTGTCTATTAAAAAAAAAAAAGGTAAGCTCAATCATCCAGCTGAATAACAAAACAATTTTTTTAACCATGTTAAAAAAAATGTCTGTACTGTGCACATAAGCGAAGTCTGACACCTAGTGGCCAGTTTATAAATAACACCAACACAAAAATGTGTGACCTGCAGGAGTCAATCTTTAAAACTGAGGTTAATGGTCAAATATAACTCACGATTCCCACCAAAGTAGGATTTTTTTTTCACCAATGGGTGCAGTTTCTCAGAATTTATGACAAAAAAAAAAGGAAAAATGATCCATCCATTTTCTGTATCTGTTTAGGACTCATCTCAGCAGTCATGGGTAAAAGACTGGGTACATCCTGGACATAAAACTTTGTACTTTAAGCATAGCCAGTGTAAGAGTACTTCCTAGATGCAATGAGTCCAAATGAGGTGCTTCTTGGATGGATTACACACAAACATGAATTGTAAAAAACACCAAGTTACTTCTTCAAACATTTCAAATGCATTTGTTTAAAAAGTCTTCTAGACCAGGTTATTAAAAAGCAACTAATTTGGCTCCCTAAAATGGGCAGTTATTCTCAAATGCATTAGAGCTTTTTTTAAAAAAAAAAACTGGTTTAGAAGACTTTGCCATCTGAAACAAGCAGTATGCCAATGTCCCCTGTAGCGGAGAGATTTCAATAGTGGATGTTTGTAGTTTCTGATTTGAGTGTTTTTCTGGACTGGAATTTAACAGGAAATGCAACAAGTAAACCTTAATGAAATTCAAGTGGGTAGGAATTACATTGTGTAAAAGAATAGTAGCCCGCCCCCTT
>JARVLU010000324.1:16205687-16218031 GCA_031762415.1 Simpsonichthys santanae
GAAATTTTGAAACAACATATTTTTCCCTTAAAATGATACATTCTGTCAGTTTAAACTTTTGATCTGTGATTTGTGTTGTATTCTGAATAAAATATTAGATGTTGGCACACCCACATCATTGCATTCAGTTTTTATTCACAATTTGTTTAGTGTCCCAACTTTTTTTGGAATCCGGTTTGTACGTTCTCTGAGCAGAAGGTGTAAACATTGTAAACTAGCATCTGGATCATAAAAACAGTGCAACAGAAAGATGTAATTCAGTGGTGTGGCTTCACTCTCAGTTGAATAGTAACTACTCAAAGTTGGAGACAACATCTTTAAAATGCTTTTCATGACATGTTTATTTATTAAAAATGAGCCAGTAAGCTAGTCATTAGTGAGAAATTGTTAAATTAGTGATATCCACTCATTAGCTTTACTTGCTTCTTCCTTTCCGGGTCATGGTGGTTGTTTGTACTCATGTCAAGCTGTCACTGCAAGAGGCGGTGCACATCCTGGACAGGAAATCACAGGACCCCATAGACAGAAATGACCTTTCACTCCCACCGAGAGACAATTTAGAGTTACCAGTTAGCTTAACATTTGAATTTTTGGTCTGTGTGAGGAAACTGTAATACCTGGAGAAAGATTATGTATATACTGGGAGAACATGCAGACTCCTCCCAGAAAGACCCTAGGCAGGGATTTGATCCGACAACCTACTCTGAGAGGTGACAGCTTTACGAAATGCACCAGTTTTTAGTTTATTCTGTTTATTTTGCTATTGAACTACTTCCACTTATTGTGCTGTTTAAACAGCTAATATATCAAAACACTGGACTCAGTCATGAATAGTGAGCTATGACTTTATTTCTAACATTTAAACTTTTTGAATTACAGTATTTACTTTATATTTACAAAAAGTAAAAACTCTAAAAATGATGTCTTCCAATTTCTTAAAAAAAATGTTGTCCTCTGAAATCTACTGCAGCATACTTTCTATCTTTTTGTTCTCTTGTGCTCATTTTAGCTAGTGTTGTGGTAATTTTGGCTTTTGGCTACAGTTTAGGTAATTTTATCTTTTAGCTGTGGCTTTGGTAATATGAGCTTTTAGCTGTGGCTTTGGTAATTTGAGCTTTTGGATATGGTTTTGACAGTTTGAGCATTTAGCTACTATTTTGCTAATTTTAACTTGCTGCAAACATTTTCTTAGTTTTAGCTTTAGATTTGCTTGTTATAACACTTTGTTCTCCTACAAATGATAAAAGGTCATTCAGCATTCACACGGTATTTTACTGTAAATGGAATTTCGATTTTTTTTTTTTTTCGAGAGTTATTGCATTAAAGTTTATTTTAATTTTGCAAATGAAATAAATCCCAGGAGGAACTGGTGAAAAGCTGTGTGCAAACATTTAGTGTGAGCTGTACCGCAGCAACCTGAGTAGTTTCAGACATCATCTCAGGAAGTATTAAATTTGCATAGACTGGACCAGCATGACAGAAGAGCAGACAAAAGGAGTCACAAACGACAGCAGTGAAGCTTCAGTCAGTCACACGCAGGTCTGGCTAAATTTGTGTGCAAGCAAACTAAGCTGGTGAACATGACTGAGTAAAAGTTGGAACATGCAATAGAGATTTGTGGAAGGAGCTTAAATGGCATAAAGAAAATCTAAAAAGCTTTCAATTTCTGTCACTTCCTGAGAGAAATCGTAGTCGTAACATATTGAAACACTTTATTTTTTAACAGAAATATGTGTTTGTTCATAAAATGAGTGACTAGTAGGAAGAACTAAGAGGGATTTAAAATTGAAATGTTTTCCATTTATCTGATTAAAAGCTAACATAGTTTGTAAGAGAGAAGTGGAAGTAAGGTCCAAGTAGGAAATGTTTGTTCACGCTACATAATTCAAAGGGAACAGAAAAGAGACAATCATGAACCTGCCCAGCAGAATGAACAGTTTTTCAGTGAACAGCAGACGTGCTAGTTGTGCTAGTTTTCTGTGAAGCCTGAGTGGGTGTAATTGTGTGTGTGTGTATTTCTCTGGCTCTGTCTATTTTAAAATTTGTGATAGAAGAGCAAGCTAAAATTTGAGGAGAAAGGTGTTTGAGAGATGAAAAGTCTGCTGCTCAGTGTCTTTGAACACATTTTCTCACACTGCCGCAGTGTTATTGTCCTACACATCCTCTTTTTTTTAAAGATCTATCCAAGCTTAATGCCTACAGTTTCTTTTCTACATTTTTTTTTAATCATGCTATTTTCTGAGACATTTCACGTTTGTGCTTTTTATTTTTAATCTTTACAAAGAAAGGTTCTGTGATTTGTTTCTCTGCAGGTGGGTTCTCATCGTGTCAAACTCTCAAGGGGATTTGAGGCTAATGCGCCAGCTTTTGAGAGGTAATTAAGTTGTTTTGTGTGAATTGAGAAAGGTCCTCGGATAGGGACCGAAACGTTTTCATACAAAAATAAAGTCCAGTTGTTTCTGTATTGAACCTTTCTTTGACTCTGGTGAGCACGTTTGTTTTCAGTTTTTGACAGCAGTATTTGGCTTCTAACAGATTAATAGCCCCCTGTGCAACACTACATCTACTGTCCTTTGTGTCCAAACACTGGTGAAAAGAACTTTCCATGTTTGTGAAGGAGACAATGATAATTGTCGTGTGTCCTCTGAGGCTAGTTTATTGCTAATAAAGCTTGAATTGTCCATGATTTACTGTCTGTTTGAGCTGTAGTTTTATATTCTCTGCTGTCACTTCTTTCCTCTTGACCTTTTGCATAGTCGAGTATTCTTAGTTCTTATTCTCTTCTACCTCATTCTTCGTGTCAGAGGTGTAAACCACGTCACACCCAAATAGTACTGGTTTCATCCTTATCAACTCACAGCAGCCACCTTCTGCCAGACTGTTTTAAAGTGCTCACTCACTTCAAGGTGACATTTTACTAGAAAGCTCTAAAGACAGCTCAAGATTCTTTGACTTTCATACCGAATGCACCCAAAAATTAGTTTATTGCTACCAAGTTGTGCATTTATTTGGAAACAAATGATTTAACATGATCTTTTCATTAAAACAAGTGCTCATTGTTCCACCACCTAACTGTCCGTGGCGCTTCTAGTCTTTGAAACTTCAGTTCTGATCAGAAGTGACGAGTCAGTGTTTATTATACCTAAACAGTTTCAGTCACCAAGAGTTTGTCACGTATTTGACACTTCCTTGAATGTTCTTTCTTTGTCATTTAATGCCACATTCATAAGTTTTCATGAATGTTAAGTTAGGTCAGTAGGAGAACCCCTCATTATTATTATTATTAGCATTTACAAGAGTATTCGTAACGTATATTTATAATTTTACATCTCTGCAGTGCTTCTTATCTGACTGAATCTTTTTTCCAGACACTTTTCAGCCTTGAGGCGGTTGTATGGAAAGCAGGTAATTATCAACCTGCTTGGTAGTAAGGAAGGAGAACATATGCTCAGCAAAGCTTTTCAGGTGAGGTATTCTTGTTTTTTTTTTTTTGTTTTTTTTTTTTCTTATTATTACATTGAAGCATGTTTATTTAAAAAGCATGTAGTTGAATAAAGCTTTGAAATAATCAAGGTCTAGTCAACTTTATTGTTGTTTCCATCATTTGGTACATGAGGTTGAATGACATTATGTACACAGGGTCCCAGTTAAAATATAAAGTATAAAAAGAAACTGTAAATAAGGATTTAAGATATACAGTAGTCCTTCGCTACTTCGCAGTTTGTTTTTCGCAGACTCACTCTATTGCGGTTTTTCAAAATAAGACTGGACATGACACACAATTGGCTGATTAATGGATGAGCCGCATGATCGGCATGGAATGTTTATTTAAGATAAATTTTTTTAAATTATTTAGCACCTCCTGCACTTTTGTGCAGCCCATACTGCAGGATAAACTTCCTGCTGGAGCTGATCAGCTGTTCTATGTGCAAAGTGGAGAAGTGGGTGTGGTCAAGAGCGCTTGCAGGCAGTACGCTAAATAATCTTAACATATACAATAAACAAGAGGTACCCAAAGTGAGACCTGTGGGCCAAAGTTGGCCTGTCAAGCTGTCCTCATTACTATATTAAAATTTCCTTTGAAGAATCAGTGTGTTTACACCCAGTCATTCCAAGTTTAATGATAGATGGAAAGTTGGCCCAATGACTACTGCAATGACACTACACACTGGAGTGACTAATTTGTACATTATTTTTTATTTTATTTTAATAATTTATATTTTATTTTGACAGACTTCATACGGTCTCTCGGCAATTTCTTGCTGCTGAATAACATTTCCTTTGATAAAGCTGAGCATCGTGTAGGTGCCCATCACACACCCTTCTCAAACGGGCCAGCAAAATTTATAATTGTTTTTTGCATGAGTCACACCACCTGTCAATCAATCCAGTAGGCACGTCAGCGACTGACCAGTCAGCAGCCTCAATTTGTCCTGAAGTGAACGTCCCTAACCTGCAGAGCTGCAGAGGTGTTGCATTACGAACGTGTTGCAGTCATTTCAATTTCATGTTAATCTACTGTAATAAACCTTTGTAAAATACACCAGAATGCAAGAAATGGCATCTACTTTATTCATAATTCTCTGGGGGAGGACCCCAGAGCCCCCACCACCAGCGCAGCCCATTCTATAATGTTCTTTATACAGAATGGAAGGATAAATAACTGTATAATAAATAAATGGACTTTACTTAAAGAATTATTTACATTTCATGTATTATGTTATTGCATTTGGCCACTGATAGATTTTAAGTTTGGCCCTTTCAGAGAATAGGTTTGGGCACCCCTGCAATAAACACCAATAGTGTACTGGTAAAACATTATGGTGTAACAACAGCCATAACACAATAATAGCAAGTGTGTCATCGCTTCTTGTAAACTTTCACAGGCATGAGTTCTTTCAGCTCATTTCTGTTGCTCAAGACAGTATGTGTCACTTCCTGTTGTATTAAAAACCATGCAGTCGGCAAATATAAATTACCAACAAAATACGTATAAAACGTTTTTTTAAAAAAGCTGCATTTTTATGGAGAAAGTAGTGTTAAAGATTTATTTTTGTTATTATTACCGACCCATGAAAGGCAGACAATCATGATAATGTGTGTGTGTGTGTGTGTTTATTTGCCTTCTTGTCCGTGAGCCAAAAGAAAAGACAGCAATCAGTTTTCTTCAGAATTCAAGACAGTGGTTTTTCATCATGAATGCAAACTACGTTGCTTTGCATCATACAATTTTTTAGAATTAACACAATTTTAACAAGTATTTCGTTGTCACTTTCAGAGTCACCTGAAGGCGTCAGAGCATGTAAATGCAGTGAAGATGATAAACTTTGACTACCATCAAAATGTGCGGGGTGGTAAAGCTGATAAACTCCACAGTGTCCTGAAACCCCAGCTGAGCAAATTTGTCGACGACTGCGGGTTTTTCTACTACTCTGGTGAAATAGGCATTGTGAGGTGAGGATTAGAAGTTGCACCCAGTACTTCCTCTTAGACTTTTTTCCTTCAGTTGCTTCATTTTTACATTTAAAGGATCATTTTGTAGGATTACTGTATACTAAAAACTATTGTGCTAATAAATATACCCTCACTTTCTATCTCATTTTCTAGCCATGACTAATTTAAACAAACTCTTTGGAATTCAGCTCCTCAGGTGAAAACTCTCCTTGAGGTCAAGAATGTCATTTGGATTAGTTGGATGGACAGAGTCTGTTTTGACATAAACTAGATTTTTGAGTCAAGATTTCTAAGCTAAGAAGCTATGTCTTTGTCAACAGAAACTTCTTGTTGTGGCCTGCAGAGCCTGGCATGTGCTCTCTTTGTCGTGTCCCCTTATTAGGCTTTTGCACAAGTTCTTCTTTTTATATGTCCTAATATATTTACTGCAACTTGTATTCAGTGGAAAATGTATCCATCCTCTGTTGAAACGTCACGTTTCCTATTTAATCTTTTGAAAGTGTAGTAACATACCATATTTTCCAGTGTATAAGTCACAGTTTTTTTGCATAGATTTGTCAGTCCTGCGACTTATTAGCCGAAGCGACTAATATACGTTGTTTTTTTTTTTCCCATATTCATCACGCAATTTTTGACTGATGCTTTAAATTTCGAAGAACTGCAACAGCGAGTCCTCCCGTGCCCACTATAGATGTGCGATATGGTATAAAAGTCATATCACGATGTGTATTGTGAAGGGTGTCAATAACGATATACTGTATATCACAATATGGTTTATGTATAAAACTTGCAATAGGAATGGAAAAAAGTATAGGGTGTCCTTTTGCCATAATTTATTTTGAAAACTGGTGTACCACAAAATAATCTCACTTAAGAAAATTCCACTACTAGGTTCAGAGTTTTAAAATAATAAACAAATCAAGTATTAAGCTTCTTTCTTGTAGTGAAAAACAGTGCAAAATATATAAAATGTAGTTTTAGCTATATGGTTTAGACAAATTAATATGTTAACTCAACAGTTTCCAGTATTGTCACTTAAGAAATGAACAGCAACACAGCAGCATTTTATACTGAAAACACTTCACCCTCCAACCCTCTAGTGGGCGTCTCCTTCCGCTTTAAGGAGAGCTGACACAAAATGGCGACCAGTTTCCTCTGTGGCTTTGACCAGAGGGTCTCAGTAAAATCACACAACACATCGTTCTTTTCACAGATCAGAGAGCAGGTTTCTCTAAAGCTGACAAATGCTTACTTTAACTTTCGACGGGGGAAAAAAAACCTTTCGACGGAACACAGCGTTTTGTGCATGCGCCTGAATACGGCAACACTATGGCAAGCCGGCCATAAGTTAGCTTGTAGCTTCGCTACTTAGCTCTTGAAGAAAAGACTTTAACACCACTTACGCAGTTTTCAACACAAAAAAAGCAACAATTAAATCAGACAACTCTGATTTTACATCAGATGCAGCATTACTGTGGTTAGCCGGTAGAAGACAGATCTCTATTGTAGGCTAAATCTCTATCGTTTCTACCGTGTACTGTATATATCATGAATTGCTAGTGCCCACTCGCTTCCCTCAGCTGGTGCAGATGGAGGAACGCTGGAGCGCTAGCGGCTCCAACCACAATGGATGGATGGCGCCACGCCGCCCAGGCGAAATTAAGTTGTTTTGAAACTGTTTTGACCATTACATAAATGCATAATAAATGTGAAGGGTCAGCGGTGATGCATAATAAATGTGACTTACACACCGAAGTGACTTGTACTGTTTTTTTTTTTTTTTTTCATTTTTTCTTTTCATGATGCTTTTTTTGACTGATGCGACTTAGACTCTGGAGCGACTTATATGCCAGAAAATAGGGTAGTTAAACTTTCCTGATCTGGTCATTCAGGCATGGATTGATAATAGGTTATTTTGTTATTGAAGATGTCTTCTGCTCAATGATCAGCTAAAAAAAAAACAATATTTACAAAGTTTATATTACAAAATGAAGTTTTGATATTGCGTTTTTGCTATTTTATGCAAAATATTAGTATTTTTGATTGTTTTTTTTATTTTTGAATGTGCTGTGCAACTGCAGGATTTAAGAGAAATAATAAATAAATAAAAATCCACAACTTCTGTGATATAACATTGCTTTAGACTAAGTTATATATATACACTTGATTTTTATGAACTTATAATAAGCATCTGGATTTATTCTGTGCCGTGTCTTTTCAGGACTCAGGCAGGGACCATGAGGACAAACTGCCTGGACTGTTTGGACAGAACTAACAGTGTTCAAGCCTTTTTTGCTCTTGAGGTAGGATCTGGTGATCGTATAACACTGAGTCTGAAGGTTTTACAGATATATTTAATTCAAACTCCAAATCTTGTTTCCTATAGATGCTGCCTAACCAGTTAGAACAGATGGGTCTGACAGAGAAGCCGCAGCTGGTGGCCAGGTTTCAGGAGGTCTTTAGGACCATGTGGTCTCTGAATGGTGACTCCATCAGCAAGATCTATGCAGGCACCGGTGCCCTGGATGGCAAAGCTAAGGTATGCACAAAAGCGCACACCCAAAAAGCAAATATAGTTGAGCTTTTATTGTGATGCACACTTTGCAGCGCATTGATCCAACATTTCTCGGATTCTAAAGAATTGATGTAGTTTCAGCATTAAACATTGATCCAGTAGTTTTATTTGATACAGGGTTACCATCCCAGTTATTTCTGCAGGCTAAGCTAATACTACTGTAGATGAGGTCATCAGTCTGCAGTGCTGTATTGCAGGAGTCGACATACAGTATGTGTTTTCTGTTTATCTGAGGCAACCTCTTGGATAACCAGAATCTCACCTTGAGGTTGTCCGGTGGACAGCCAAGTGAAATAGACATGGATTGAAGTTCCTTGTCACCACAACACATTTCTGTCAATATTAAAAATGAAAGGGGGGTGGGGGGGACTGTGTGTTTTGTTGTGATCTTTTTAAAGCCATCTAATCTAATGATGATCCAGGGATTAAACTGATGCTGCTTTCAACAATTTAAGAAAACCAGAGCCACAGTTTGACCCAATCAGAGCACGTCGTGTTGTCTGAAACATGACGGGTGTGCAGTGCTCACAACTTACTGCAAAGATGTGTGTCTCCGTTTAACTTTTAATTTGTTATTTTAAACTCACAAAGTCAGTTTCAGGTGTTTGTAGTTTGTCATAAATATCTGCTAATTAAAATTCTACACAATGTTTTAGATAGACTTACTCACAGCAGCTTAACTGGAAACCAACATAAAGTTCTTCTTTGTCATAAAAAAAAGTGCAATTTCTGTTTGCTATATGAACACAACTGAGCACGGAAATTATTTTTTACTCAGATTTTAAAACAACTAACTTTTTTATTGTGAAATTACTTGTGCATGCTGTGTGCAATGTAAGAATAAGAGCGGTTGATCTTTAGTGTGGACTTGTGTTGTTTTGTTACTAAACTCTTGTACACTGTCTCTTTTGCCTTACTTCTGGACCTCTCACCCTGTGTGTGGTAAGTTGACAATAAAGTAGATGTGTGTTTTAGCTGTTGGTGTTTTTCTACAGCCTTGTTTGTTTCTGTGTCTGTGGGTGACTGAAAGATGAAAATGATCAAGTTTGGGATAATCTTTTTGATTTTTTTTTTTTAATTCTTTTGTAAACTTGTCCTTATTTCCCTCTTGGTAGCCACTTGATCACGGGTGTCCAGTCCTGGTCCTTGAGGACCACTATAATATTTACTTGGTTCCCTGCTCCAACACGCCTGGTTGAATGGTTGAATTACTTCTTTAATTTCTGCAGAAGCCTGATAATCACTCATTGTTTGAAGTTAGGTGTGTTGAAGCAGAGAAACCTGTCAAACATGCAGGATATTGGCCCTCAAGCACAGGAATGGACACCTCTTGATAAATGAGGAAATTTAGGCTTTATTGATACCTCACAACAGACTTGCAGGAAATGATTTATTATAAACAAGCAACCAAGGGAAACAAAAACAACCATGCTTTTATTCTTATAACTTTATCAATTATTATTTCCTGATTTACTATTCAACATTTACTCTTTAGTGGAACTTGGAGAAATCTGTTTGTTTATACCTGGTTTGTAAATAAAACAATGCTGCACGTTCATCTCTAAAATTGTAACGTCACACCTCGTTCAGGAATTTTGATCCTTTTTATTTTCAGTTCAAACATCTGTGATGATAGATCTCTACAACGTTCCTCCTCCTTTGTTTTTTTTCCCCTTCCGGCATCAGGAAAAACATGTTTTAATGCTGCCTCCAAGTCCAGCATGTATTTAATGTACGGTAGTTTTCTAAACTTGCCTTTAAAGTTTATGCATTTGTTGTGTTTTGATATTAGGCGGGGAAGCTCAAAGATGGAGCACGTTCAGTGACGCGGACCATCCAGAACAACTTCTTTGACACGTCCAAGCAGGAGGCTATAGACATCTTGAGGCTGGGCTCCACACTAAACAGTGATCTGGCAGACAAAGCTCGGGCCTTGCTCACCACTTCCAGTCTTTATGGTAATTATTCACAACATGGAAAAAAAAAAAAAAATCACCGTATTGTAGTGTATTATAGGGGTGCACCGATTGCAGTTTTCTGGCTGATCACCGATCTCTAAAAATCCTGACCTGCCGATAACGATATTGTTTTATAAGCGACACTGTCAGGTGTTATAAGGTCACAATGCACCTGCAATTTTCCAATCTTGTTTTATTGAAAAACATACCCTTGAGCAATATCCTAGAAACAATACAAACTTGTTTTAACTGGCCATGAGGTAGAGCTCTGAAATATAAATTAAGTTTAGACAATTGTTGTTAAAACTACAAAAAATTGGTAAAATCCGTTTCTCATGTACCGGCTGATCTCCCAAAATTAATGAAATCACAGCCGATAAATTGGCCAGCTGATTTATCAGTGTACCCCTAGTGTATTATTTATAGAAGCAGTGGGAAATGTTCTAAGGTTCCCTATAATCAGGTGAAATAATTTGTTTTAAGCCATATCAAGCCGGAACCTATTTATTTTGTAACCACATGAAAAAAATAAAATACATGTACTCCTATCAGCCACACATTTATTTCTGCCCTGATCACTGAAGGTTGATGTGGCAGCAATACAAACCTAAGTACATCTTGAGGTGTCCGTCCTTACACTGAAATATTAGATGGTTCAAGCTCTGTGACAGGGTCACACACCATCTCTGTAACTGGTCTGCATAAATATTTAGGTAGGTGAAAAATGTCCAAGCAACATCTGTTTGAATGCGTGGACGCAGGTTCTCCTTGCAGAACAATGTGTGTTGTCAGAACGTTGTGGTTCATTAGTGCAGCCGTTTTTGTTCAGCCTTGCACATTGTTGAAATATTTCTGACAAGTCTGGACGTGCAGTTGTTTGTGTCTCGTCAGCCAGAAGTGATTTTGCACAGAAGAGAGGTTTATCTGCCTGCTGTCAAGTGGGAGGAATGATCTGCAATGTCCAAAATAATCATCTCTCTGTCTCAGCTAAATTAATACTTATCTGTTTTCTGTTCAGCGATGTTAACCCACGCTTTTCTTCTTTTTCTCCCAATTGCTTTTCAAACATGTAGTCACTGAGCCTGTCTTACAATCAGGTACAGTAGCTGATGATCTGTAATCAGTGGACGGATTTCTGCTCCCGTCCTTTCATGAAGTTGTTCTTTGTTTTTCTGTTATTGATTTACAGTCCATTGTTGGTTGTGGTTTAATCCACTGTCTGTTTTGTATTAAGATATAAAACGATTAATAGAAAATTAACAAATTGATTTTGTTGTAAACTGCACACATTTTAGTGAAGGTTTACAGACAGTAATGAACCATTACCAAGATTTATCCTGTGTATGTCACTTTTCATCATTGATATGCTTTGTGCCGTGCTTCATGTCTTCAGACTTTGTTGTGGACTATGTTTGTGTTTTGTTTAGCTTTTCCCCACTTCTGTTTAGTTAACCATCACCCTTCTTGTATAAAAAAAAAGCACATTCTTGAGTTTTGCTAACTAATCCAGCTCTGCTCTCCTCTGCAGCCTCTCCAAGAGTATTGCTGGGAATGTGTCAGAGCTACCACAAATACACAAGGCCCAAGAAAATCCGAGTGTGTGTTGGCACCTGGAATGTCAACGGGGGTAAACAGTTTCGCAGCATTGCTTTTCGAAACCAAACGCTTAACGACTGGCTGCTGGATGCTCCAAAAAAGGCAGGCCATCCCGAGTTCCAGGGTACGTTCCTGTTTATTTGTCTGCAATAACACCTGGTTATCATCACTGTTTAACAGCATGTTTTATAGGGATGATCTTATTTACCTTGTTAAAAATGTGGCTATGTTTGAAAATGGTTGATAACTTGTAGGTAAGAGGATTGGTTGAACTCTTACATGTGTACACAAAACAAAGTTGGCATCAGGTTATATTTTTTTAATTAGAAACTGAAACTAAAACCAGACAACCCACTTCCTGGTTATTTTTATGTGTACATACCGGTACTCGTAGCACTAGAGCAAATTCATTTCTCTTATTCTCGGTTTTTATTTTGTCCATGAATTTTTAACTTTTAGGTAAATTTAGTCAAATATATCAACAGAATAAGTTTACCCTTGAAAGGTCTTATGGGGTAGAAAATCAGCTGCACATTTATTTGTGTCCATTTTTTTATTTATTGATCTATTTCAGTGCTGTCAAGAAACACAATTGTTTATGACAAAACTTAAAAGTCTTTCTAAAGTTTTAGTTTTTTGTTAGAATTATTTCAAATGTTCCCATATCCCAGGCAGCACGGTGGTGCAACTGGTAGAGCTGCTGCCTCTCAGCGAGAAGGTTGCCGGTTCAAATCCCGGTCCCGGGGCCTTTCTGGGTGGAG
>JARVLU010000324.1:16230723-16248319 GCA_031762415.1 Simpsonichthys santanae
CCGCCCGCCCCCCCCCCCCCCCCCCCCCCCCACACACCGGGCTCGGGATCTTTAGCAAGTCACTGAGTGTAACAGGAATGTGGTTTGGCTTCCTTTGTGCTGCAAAGGACCAAAAAGTCCCGCTCTCCCTCGGCCAGATGCTCCTGCAGGTGAGTGCCACAGCCCATGAAGCAGCCACGCTTCAATGTTTCAGTTGGTGTCAAGCGGTGTTAGATGATTCTGTAAGTTTTATGTTTATCTCATGACCGTCTCATGTTTTGTGTGAAGTTTTATGTATGGTGGTGAAAATAAACCACCTTTTTGCCACTGTTTAATTTTGTTTGTTTTCACCTGAGCTGTTTGTTTGGTGTGTGTGTGTGTGTGTGGTTAGAAGGCTTAGCTTGCGTTTGGTGACTGTACAGTGAGAAATTCCACTGAAAGATATTTAAGCACTGTGGGGAAAATGACCGTAGGCTTCGAGAGAGGCTTAGGATGACAGGAGTTTCCGTACATTGAGAACAAGGCCTTTCTCTTTTACACACCTGCTGCAGCTCAGTTGTCATCACTGATGATGAAGATGGCTGCAGTTTGTTCAGATTGAAATAAATGAAGTTTTCTCATCCATGAATTTTATTTGTTTAAATGTTTTCTATAAATATACCTTATATCTGCCTTTTAACAATGTTTTGTCTGATTTCATCAGGTCGAGGTCAGGCAGCAGCTGGAGCTCCTGGACCTTCCAGACCAGTAAGTTTACGACCAAGAATTGCAACAGAGATATTTACAGATGTTTCCTTTTTTCTTACTCAACGTTTTATCTTCTGTTTTTTCTTTTCTTTTTTCTGTCTTGTAGAATATTCCTGCTCGAGCTGGAGTGATCAGTGTTTCCCCTCAGTCTCGCCAACCACCTCCATCTCATCCTGGAGCACCAAGGCCCATCCCCGAGGTGCATCCTGGGGCCCCTCGGCCTATCCCAGACACCCACCCTGGAGCCCCACAGCCTGTGCCCAGTGCTCAGGCCAAACCACCTGACCTGCCTATGGGTAAATAAATATGGGAATATCCTGGATTATTTACAGTAGAATATTTGAAGGGAACGTGAAGGTTTTGATCAAATCCGCCTCATATTTGGTTCTTTTTCTTTACTCAGGTCCTCCCCCCTCAGGACCCCCTCCTGCAGTCCCCTCTGCAGTGAAACCCCAGGTTCAGTCGCCCATGAAGCCTCAGCCGGGTCTCCCTTCCACACAGTCTCAACTCCCTCCACCAATGCAGCCCACGCTTCCAGCTCCTCTGCAGCCGCAGCAAGCCGCTGCTCCCACAGCAGCAACTCCACCTGCTGGATCCCCTTCCACCACCACCCTCCCTGCTGGCTATCAGCCCAGTCTGGCCTCTCCTAAACCTCCACCTCGTTCCCGCTCCTCTCATGCTCTGCCGCCTGAAGCTGCCAAACCTGAAACAGCCCCAGCTGCACAGGTTGGTGTCCATTTTCTGCCAGTAAATCATTGGAATTTCAGCATCTGAACAAACACCAACACATTTAGTAGTAGAAGGATGTTAAACTCTATGATATGGATTTATATTCATATTCTGCTCACTGAATGAAACGCTGCTCTTCTAATATAGACAGATGTCCCTGTTTCCAAGTAGTGATAAAAACAGAAATCTTTTCTTCTTCTTCTTTGACGCGCATTAGATGAACTTAGTTGTCTTTTTCATTCTTCCTGCTTTTGTCTCTGATGTATTTCTCTTTCTCACAAGCTGGAGAAGCCATCAGGGTGAAAGGTACTTAATATTAAGAGCTTGTTGTTGCCATTTCCCCTCATTTAGCCCGTCATGTTCTCACTCATACGTGCTTAAATTGTTTTAACATTTTAATTTAACCCAAGTCCATTAATTTGTTACGTTTAGTGAATCTATGTTGTTTTTGATGCAAGTGTCGTTAATTTGAAGTCCACTACATTAAAGGTACCCTGTGAAGAACAATGAAAAGGAATATTTAAAAAGTTAGACAAGTTTAACAAATTCAAAGCTTGAAATAACAATTTGTCATATGTTAATGATATAAAACAAATTTTAATGTCAAATTTCAAGAAAACTTTTGTTCACTAGCTCCAAAGGGTATCTTTACTTCTTTTTTTTTGTCTCCAAACATAAGGCCCATGGCGTTAGAGCTTCACTGATTTTATAGCACATGGTTTGTTTTTTCTAACTGTAGTTGTTTTAATTTGAAAGGTGTTTCCTTTGTTTCCTCCTCTTTAGACGAACGGACTGAATGGATTCCTTCAAGAAGCACAACTGAAGCCTGACCCCTTTGAAACGCTTACACCTGACTTCTTCTCCTCCTCCTCCTCCCAACGTACCACCCAGTCACTGAACAGAGGCTCCTTCCTGCGTTCTCCACCCTCCGTTCCTCCATCTTTGTTTTCCACCACCACTCTCCCCTCTTCCTCCTCCCACCAGTTATCCGCTGTATCTGACCTCCAGTTCCTGGATCCACCTTCTTTTCCCTCGTTTTCCACCCCGTCCACGCTGCTCCCGCCTCCTCCGGCCCCCTCTCGCAGTCGTTCTCAGGAGATGCTGCGCGCCTCCCCCAACCCCTTCATCTCCGACCCGCTCCCCGCCCGACCCAACAGCACCAATCCGTTCACAGGCCCCCTGGCACAGCAGCAGCATGAACAGAGGCGCCCGCTCACCCCAGACTTCAGCCTCCAACGTCAGACCCTGCCTGCTCTAACTCAGCCACTCATTCCCACCCGCGCACCAGCTGCTCCCCCCTCTCAGCTTGATCCGTCCACGTCTCTGTTCAGACCCACAGCAAGTCAGAATTATTTGCTTCCTCTTGCTTCTGAGCCATCCCCTACCCCCACTTTGCCCCTGGCTCCCTCTTCTTCTCTTCCTCCCGCCCTTGCACCACGTAGCCATCCACCTCTCTCGGGAGGCAACCGAACGAGGCCGTGGGTCACATTCGATGACAATTTGAATTTCAAACCCCAAATCAAAACGCAACAAAAGCCCAGTTTCCTTTCCACTCCCCTCGTGTCCCAAACTCCGACTCATCCGTCCCGCTCTGTGTTTGACTCGGAGCCAGACTGGTTATCCTCTGCACCTGAGGTATTCCTGCCCCCTACTGTTCCCACTAGAACTGCAACCAGTAACCCAAAGCTCCCAGAGAGACCTGGTAATAATGGCTTCTTCCCCCGGGAGTCAACGGAAAGATAACAACAACCTTCATCTTTACGGGGCATATTCATATATGTATAGATCTATGATAAATGTGTATATGTTTGTGTGTATGTACAAAGGATTATTTAAAAAGTATATCCAAATCCAGAGTGTTTTAAACAGAGAGGTTTTCCTTCTTCCCTGATAATAGCATTTATTTCTCTGTTAATGTTTATTTACAGCAGCAAACATGTGCCTGTGTCCACAGCGTAGTGTTCTGTAAGTAAACTATATGTTGAACTACACGTGCAATATCAAGACATAACTGTGCTCTGCCCGTGGCTTCACAGTTGCTTCAGTTCGTCTCAGTGGTTCATGTCCATCATTCTGACTGCTCTGGTCGTCTTAGTGGGAACTTTCTTGGTTTTATCTCATCATAGCATAAAATGCAGGAACAAGTTGGTCCTACATTTGCTGCTTTTGCAGAAATATGATTTATCTGATGTGTGTGTTTTTTTTTTTTTTTTTTAAGAAATGCTCATTTTAAAAACATGTCTTGCCGTTTTATGAATGTAGTTTAATTTGCACTGAGTTTTGTCTTTATGTTGTGTGAGAGAGAGAGAGACAGCAACATGAGGCGATCAGGCAGCCGCAGGACTGAAACTGTATAACCGCCTCCGTTTAACAGTAACACGTTATGATCTCTTTGCATTCAGGCAGCATTAAGCTGATACACTTGGTTGGATATTTTTTTAATAGATCTAAATCTAAACTATACCAACCCAGTTATAGATGTATATCATTTCAATATGGAAAGTACTTGCTGCAGCAAGACTGCAGACTAAATCTCTTCTCTGTAGTGAACTTCTCTTTGGTTTCTCTATAGCACCAAACAGTGCTGTTGTAAGCTCAAAGCGTGTTACAGTTGTGTGTGTACATGTACTTGAAGTACAGCAGTGATGCAATTTGGATCAGCAAGCACTTATTAACATAACGGCACTTTTTTTTTTTTTTTGGTTTAATTTAATGTAAAGGAGGAGCCGTGCTCACCTGTTGTAACTCTTCATCTACTGTTATTACTACTGTGGTGAGACGTGATGTGCTGTGTTTGAGGTCGTCCATTGTTGCGTGTGTTTGGATGCGTGCGAACATGTAAAGATTTTAGAGTGGACCGCCTGAGTTTTCCTCAAAGGAAGTCTTTTGGTTTCCACTTCAAGTGGTTTATTCCAGTTGAGTTTTTTTTTTTTTTTTTTGTTGCACTTCCCAGAGATTTGAGTCACTTCATGAATGTGTGTCAATACTTTTGTCTTGCATTACCTGCTTTACTCATTAACAATGATGACAAGCAACGGGTGCATAAAGGCTCAATGACGGTACTATCATCTCGCAACATGACACACACCAGCTGTTTTCTTCCCTGCCCTAAAAATTATATATTCAGCAAATGTGTCTGGTAAACATTTTGCTGATGCATAAAAAATTTAGATATACGATAAGACCATTGTTTCTCTGCTCTTTACACCTTTGTGAACAATGAAGTAACCAATGTTGCCTGCAACGATGGCAGCAGCTGTTCCTGTGAGCAAGTGTATCAGGCTGCATTTGCTTACATCATCTCTAAACTGCATTCAGTGTGTCAGTGTGCACAGTAGATGCTGTATGAGGTTACTAGTCACCACTTCGTGTCATGTCACGGTTTACGATTCAAATACATTGTTTTTTAGAAGACTAGTTATTTTGCGACATAGGTGTCCCTGTGTATGGCTAATAATCCATAGTTAATAAAAGTCCGTGTTGTGAGTCATTCGGTGTGTAATAACGTGAAAACACACAGCTGTAATTCATGTTAATATCTAATGTTCTATAAATCAGATTATTGTGCAAACGGCACATTTATGTATGAAGCAGTCTGTGTTGGATGTATGCTAAATAAACGTATGTTGACACAAGCATGCGTTTGTTTGTTTTTTTTATTGTAGGATGGAACTTGATTGTGCAAGAATTGATTAGTTTTAAACAAAGTACCCCTTTTTATTGTTTTGGCAACCATCACTTTTTTGTAGTAGCATATTATTAAAAAGTCTTTGATAAAGAGTTTCTGATTACTAATAATCAGATTAGATGCAAACTGAAAATGTACTAATGTAAAGTATCATAAACTAACATTGTTGTGTGTTATTAGCTTTTACTTCACCAGGCAAATCCCACTGAGATCACAAATCTCTTTCAAGAGAGGCTTGAGCCTGAAGGCAGCCTAAACATGTGAGGGATACAATGCTTATTTTCAATTGAATCAGTATTTCATTTGTCGTTGCGTGTTTCGTAAGTGTTTCTTTGCTTTGATCTATTTCAGGCTATTCTTCAATTTTCTTTAACCACACAAACAGATCAGTCGTCTGTGCCCCTCAGCATATAGCTTTAAACAGACACAGACTTGTCTAACAGATTGGCAGCATCCCCAGACTTGAAGTCATTCTTTTTTTTTTTTTTTTTTTAATTTAACATCTCATTGAGTCACGAGGACTCATTTTCAAGAAAGGCCTGGTTTAGACAGACAACAAGTAGAGTACAGACCATATACAAAAACAATAAAATGTATCAAGGTGCCATATAAAACAAGATAAAATACTAAAAACATTTTCTAATGATCTTATCAAATGTTTAAAATACCTTAAATAAATTAAGGTGGACAGCTTCAGATCTTGTTGCCAGGTGTTGAAGGAGCTGGTTAAGAAAAGGCCTTCATGCCAAGTTCAGTCCGTACAGAGGGAACGCTGCAGGTAATGAACCTGACAGCCTTCATGTCAGGGATGGTGCAACTTCTCTGTTTTATTTGTACTAATACATTTATTGTTCAATATTTTTAGCACGGTGGCGCATCTGGTAGAGCTGCTGCCTCTCAACAAGCAGGTCCCTGGTTCAAATCCCAGTCCAGGGGCCTTTTTGGGTGGAGTTTGCTTCTTCTCTCCGTGCATGCGTGGGTTTTCTCTGGGTACTCCAGTTTCCTCCCACAGACCAAAAACATGTATGTTAAGCTGACTCTAAATTGTCTCTAGGTGTGAGTGAGAGAGTGAATGGTTGTCTGTCTATGTGGCCCTGTGATGGACTTGCAACCCGTCCAGGGTGTACCCCGCCCCTCGCACAGTAATTGCTGGACATGAGCACCGGTGACCCAAAATGGAAGAAGCGGGCAAAAGATAATAATGGATGGATGGATTTTTAGCACATTTTTTTAAAATCTATTTTAGTGTTTGTATTTTAGCCCATAGTTTTCCAATCTATGTTTTTGTGTGTGTGGTAATTACAACACAATGTTATCAATACAATATTATACAGTAAATATAAATAACCATAGATAAAAATGACCAATGTAGATTCAAAATCAGCCATGCTTGCATTGTATGTTTTTGGAAGATGACCTGGAACCTTTTTACGGCTTTAGCTGAAGGTTCTGTTTTATTTATTTTATTTTATTCTTCCTATGTTTGTGCCTGATTGCTTCACAGACTCTCCTCTTAAACACTTTAACATACAGATATACTTTAGTAAATCACAGATTAAATACCTTGTCATAAAAATGTACTTACATTTAAAGTTATGTCCATTAAGTTCAAAGATGTACAGTGCTTATGAAAAAATAAATCACCTCGTATTGTAATGTCGTTTTCCGCCGCTAGAGGGCAGTATATCTGATGAGGCAGTAAGGGAGCGTTCGTTAAAAAGGTGTAGAAGAAGTAGCTGAACCTCACGTCCTGTAGATGTAACGTCAGCGAGAAATGGGATAAGTACCTAACTTTAATAACGAAAGAATCTCACTAGGTTTAGCTACATAGGTAAGTGTTAATAATCTCTTTTTTTCACTGTAGATAGGTTGAAAACGCTGTGCAGTAGCTCGATGCTAAACATCAGCTAAGCTAGCAAGTGTTATTTATTGGACGCGCGCTACTCCTCTGTTGCCATGGTTACTCAAACACTGGCTGGAGTGTAGCCTGGTCGCCCGGACTTTAGGTTCATTTAGGAGCAAAACACCCGAGCCTTTCTTTCAGGAGGTTATAGTTTGCGGAGAGCATGGTGCAGCTGCACGTGAAGCGCGGAGATGAGAGCCAGTTTCTGTTCGACACCACGACAGACGCTCCTGTGGAGGCGGTGACCCAACAAATTACAGCCATTTACAACGGGAGGCTCAAAGTGGCCCGAATCTGTTCAGGTGAGAACTACTGTGCTCACCGCTTACACACTCCACTTTCTACATAGTCACTTTCTACATAGTAGAAATATATGTGGAAACACAGTTACAACAATCTGTCCAACGTGACACAGATGTGTTTGTTCCTTTGTGTGGTTATATCCTCAGAGATCCCAGAACTTGCAGATCATGGCGTCACACTTCCACCCAACATGCAGGGGCTGACAGAGGAGCAGGTTGTGGAACTGAAACTGAAGGATGAATGGGAAGACCGGTGTATTCCTAGTGGCGGGGCAGTATTTAAAAAGGACGACATCGGAAGGAGGAATGGACATGGTAAACATTTACTTCTTCCGTTACACTGAGTAGGAATAAAAGCAAACAGACCTGGCTGTGCTTTTAAATATATCATCAATACAGTATTGTGATTAAGCTGTTACACAAAATGGTGACGTCACATGCCCTACTCTGACATGCTCGTGCTTTGAACGTATTCTCTTAAAAGCCTTGCATAAATTTGTCCAGCGTCCTTGTTTTTTTTACCCAAGTAAATTCCAAAATGGCACTTTTATTCAAACAAAGTCTCTCCTTTACATAATAAGCTCCTAATGATAAAATGAAGGAGGTGTTGATGAGGACTGTGGAGGAGGCAAAGGCGCTCATCTCCAAGGTAAAAGATGGATTCATTTGTCTCATTTGTCAAAGAGAGAACAACGGTCACTTTTTGTGGTTCTCCTAATTTTTGCAGAAACAAGTTCAAGCACATGTTTGTGTCACTGTGGAGATGGTAAAGGAAGCACTGGATCAGCTAAGGGGCGCAGTCATGATTGTGTACCCCATGGGACTTCCGCCTCATGACCCTATAAGGATGGAGTTTGACAACCAGGAAGAGCTCTCGGGGACACAGGTGAAACATCTGATCCTGGTACTGTTTGATAAAATCCTTTTCAGTCCCTTGCATCATTCTCCTTCTGCACGTTTCTGTCTTCCCTCTCGAACCGTCTCTGCACCTCAGGCGTCTCTCCAGGTGATGCCCGAGGATGAATGCCAGCTGTGGTGGGCTGGTAAAGAGATGCAGAGAGGCAAAAAGCTGCAGGACTATATTGGCAAAAATGAAAAGACAAAGCTTGTGGTCAAAATTGTAAAGGTAGGTCTGGATCAGACTGCAGGGTTTTTGCAACTTGTATGTTTATTTATTTATTTTTTTCCCCAAAAAAACCAACTTTACGTTAAATTTTGTTTCTGTTTCAGAAAGGACAGGGGGCACCAGCGAGAGAGCCTCTGGTCAGTGACGAGCAGCAGAAACAGATGATGCTGCATCATTACAGGAGGCAGGAAGAACTTAAGGTGAGGATAGGTAAAGTCAAATAATGCATCTCATGTAACTACACTGCATATGCAGCATATCTTCTTACATCATTTTCAGAAACTGGAGGAGGCAGACGATGACAGCTACCTGGACTCAGAGTGGTCTGACAGACAGGCCCTCAAACGACAGTTCCAGGGACTTACGAACATCAAATGGGGGCCAAAATGACGATCAAATTTACTCTGCACCTCTGCTAGAGAAGTACGTTAACAGCTCCGAACGCAGTTGATCAAGATGCCTTAATAGAGACATCTGTTTTTACTTGGAGTCTTCCAGAGTACCGTTTGTCTTTGGACATACATGTATTTCTATTTCTGGACTTTGCAAACATCTGAAGGGCAAATCAAGGCTCATTACAGTACTGGTTCTGAGGAAACTACTGTTCTGATGAGTACTGGTATGTCATCTTGATGTAGTTTTGTGCTTTAAACTCCCTTTGTGTTAAAATAAAAATAAAGCATTGTTTCCTATGCATTTAGTGAAGTAATGTTGCAAATGAAAAAAATAAAATGTATTTTTCGCCCTATAAGTTGCAGTTTTTTGCATAATTTACATGACTTATACGCCGAAGCAACTTAATACTGTAATGGATTTTTTTCCCCCATATTTATACATATACAGTATTTTTGACTGAGATATGACCTTTTCATTCAGTCTGACTGAAAATATCGAACACTACCATTCTCAGCCGCTAGATGGCGCTCAAGTAGGATGACGTACCGTTGTATCATGCAATAGGTAAAAGTGGCTATTAATGGTACAATTGGCTTGCCATACAGGCCGCCATCGTTCTGCTCGCTGCTTGGAGCAACCATCAAATCAGCTGCACCACCGCCCCAGTGAAATGAAGCTGATTTGACCATTAAAGTGCATTTATTAAGCAACAGTTCAACTGAGACACAACTTTACTATACAGTTGAGCAAATAAATAATTGTTTTAGGTGTTTATTGTTGAATTTCGAAAAAACAAGCAGTGTTCCTCCTTCCTAATTTCCTCCCTGTCTGCATGCTCCTGGAGCACGGAGGCAGCGATTACTTTTAAAATGCAGCTGATTTGACCATTAAAGTCCTTTTATTAAGTAAAAGGTCAACTGAGACACACTTTTACTATAAAGTGGAGCAAACAAATAATAGTTTTCAAGTGTTTTTCTTGTTAAATTTCAAAGAAATGCAGGGGCACGTCCCTCTGCGCGTGTCATGCAGCAGCACAGTACTGCTGTTGTCTAAGATCAGTGTACATGGATGCATTCAAGAAGTACTATTTTGAACTTTTTAGCATCGATGGTTTCGTATTTTGAGCCCACAATATCCGTTATATTCAAAGGTGCTCAATACAATGTCATGAGGTCTGGTCAAAAACTAAAATCCTTAACAAAACCTGCACAGTTTGAGGTTTGCACAAGCAAAACAGCACTCCACTTTTTTCCATTGAATGATGCAGCTGCTGTGAGGCTGGATGATAACGAAACAATATAACAAGAGGCAGAAAAGAAAACAGAGCAGCTTTATGAATTATATCCAGTGATTTGAACCTTTTCATAACATAATCTCAGCTTTAGCTGATAAATGTGAGTGAATATACTGTTTAAATATGCATAAGTGGCTTTTTTTTTAAACAACACAAACATTAACTCTAGTATTGCAGAATAATATTGCATCCTTCTATTGCAAAGATGGCAAAACTGTGATTTATGATATTTGAAAATGTCTCTTTAGTCATGAACCAATGCCAAAAATCATAAGGCAGCATCCGCAGAGGGTGATTTATTCAACAGGGGGTGCCATTTAAATAAGAGTTCATCCAAATTTCCTGGATGATCATGTCTCTGCGCTCAATCCTCTCGGCCAGTTCTGCTTCCTCGCTCACATAAGTCACTTCATCCCAACCGCTGCCCTCCTTCCTCTCTGTAGCTGAGAGTAAAGAGCTCTCTGTTCCCTCATCGTCGTCGTCACCTTCTGTTTCCTCCTCCACATCGTCCCGCTCCTGGCAGTGAACTGCCGTGGCTGTGCGTCCCTGACGGCAGGTCACTTTGACAGACAGAGCCAGGAGGGTAAAGAGGAGGCCGACGCACACGCTGGATGTGAACAGCAGTGCTGCCATTTCTGGGTGTTCTGAGTTTTTGGGGGGTAGGAATAGGGAATATATTTCAGACGTTCTACATATGATGTGAATTAACAGCGGCAGCGTGTGGGGAATATTTACCTCTGATGTAGACGTAGGCCAGAAGAGAGTTGCTCACCACTGCCCCTGAGTTTTCTGGCCTGTCTGATGTTTTGATAGCAGGCTCTTCCAGATCTGCCGGAGAAGCTTTTGGGAACATTACAAGCACGATAAGAGCAAAAAGTTTAAAAAAAAAAAGCTTGAAATTCCAGTAATTAAAAAAAAAAAAAATCAGTACCTTTTTCTGTAGTAGGAATCAAGGCGGTGTCTATTATCTTTGGGTCTGCTTCCTTCAGTAAGGTCTGTGGAACTATCATAAGAAGGACAACGGGGGAATCTTTGCATCATTAATGTGAACCAGCTGTAACTTAACCATGAGTGGGCTACAAAGGTAGCGCGCACGTTCTAGAAAACGGGCCCAACAGTGATGGAAAGAGGAATTCACTCCACTTCCTGACTCCACATTATGATACATGAACAATGTAGCTGTTCCATAAAGTCTACGAGGATATAAAAAGAATGCTGTGTGTGTGCATGAGATAAGATCAGAAAAGCTGATAGCAGGGCCCAACGTCAGAACTCTAAGCTTCAAATGCTCACTAATCAAACTAACACAATGAACAAGGCCAGAACGTCACGTTGAACTTGTTTTTACTTTATAATCCCCTTTCAGGTCTGTCATTCCATTATGTGAGTGAGGAAAGAGAAAAAAGAGGGTCCTACCACAGGAATACAGCACAGTGAGGTACTTCCTGGTTCCTGGAAAGCAGGGGTCCCTAAAGGTCTGGTTGCCGACAGCAACGGCACACTTTTGTTTGCTGTAGCAGGACTTGGACACCAAGTGCACGGCCTCGTGGTTCAGACACTCTGAAAGGAGCACCAAAGACTAAATCAAGGACAGCTGTTGAGACGTTTCTCCAAGCACTGAAACATCTGAACTACTAACGCCGAGTCAGCGTTCACACCCTTGTTTTCCCGTTTGTAGCCTATTCTGTATAAGAGTTGCATTCGGGCCTAAAAAATCTGGCCCTAGCCCGTAGCCATTGTTCCGAACCCGACCCGATTAAATTAACTGTAATTACAGGCCTGAACCCACCCCCCATTTTTAAAATGTATTTCAAAGAAAAGAAGATACAATATAAGATTTCTTGTTTCACCAAATGGATATTAATATACAAACCAAATAGCCTAAAAAAAATCAACTGTAAAGATAGGCTGTTATACAGATAAACGAAAATATGTTTAGAGCAAAATTATTTTGAAAAATTTAGAACAAGGCTATTTTAATTGAACGCGCCGTTCGCTTCGGCTTTTGTAGCTTCAGATGCTACGTCCTTCACCGCAGATGACAGCAGGTGTGGAGACGTGCGCAGCCAGTGATCAGTAAATCCATCCATCCATTACCTTTACCTGCTTCTTCCTTTCTGGGTCGCTGGTGCCCATGTCCAGCCATCGCTGTGCGAGAGATGGGGCACACCCTGGACAGGTCACAAATCCATTTCAACCGGCGAGTCAGCGGATGTGCACAGCCAGTGACGTCCATCTGAGCTCAATACTATTTTTTTTTTTTTCATTTTAACCTCTAAACCAGCTGGTCGGAGCTTTGCCTTCTCCTCAACAAGTAGATTAACACAATTTTATATTGTGCATTCTTATTTAGGTTTATTTGTGCTGTATAATTCGTAAAACCGCATCATAGCCTGAGACCGGCCCAGCCTGCACATTATAATGACCCGATCTGGCCCAGGCTCCGGGTTTGAAATGACGGCTCTTATTCTGTATGCTTTTGGACTCAAACTACTTCTGCATATTTTCTTTTACCAAAACTATTTGCTCGATTGGGAGTATTAAGCAGTGACATGTAGTACTGTATTTGTAACTTTTAAAACTTTTTGCATAATTCCCCATAGAAATTGAGATATCTCCACTTCCCTCTTGTTAGCTTCCTTTTAGGTTAAGTTCGTCGTGCTAATTTTAGTTTAGTTTTTTTTTTTTTTTTTTTTGCTACAGTTTTATTACATTTAGCTGTTAGCTAATGTTTAGATATATTTATCTTTTAGCTACAGTTTGGCTGTTTTTTGCTTTTAGCTATAGTTTTGCAAAACTACGCTTTAAGCTCTTGATTTGCTAATTGTAGCTTTTTGCTACAGGTTTACTGAATTAGGCTTTTAGCCAATGCTTTGCCTTTAGCTTCCACTGGCTTGCTAATCTTAGCTTCAGTTCTGCTTATTTTTACTTTAACAGCTCTGTTAACAATGAATTCTTCAACAAATATCAGCAGTCACTCAGCACTCCGGCTTCTCGCTGCATTTTAGCAGACAAAAGTGATTTCTCTTGTTTAATATTCGAGTGAGTTTTGTTGCAGTTAACACAAACAGTTTTTGTTTTTAGCATTCATCTGATCCTTGTAGCCAAAGAGTGTGTGCAAAGTAGTTTATTGTTGTTATAAGTTAGATATATTAGTGTAAGTTAAGTGATCCTAGTTTTTATTTCACATCACTTGCACAGATGTGTCTCACAACCCCCCGTTTTATGACATATACCAGGAAAAGCACAGGTGAAAATACAACTTGATGTCATTAAACACACCTGTCTCTACCTGTTAATGTACTGTTTTTACTTGTTTTGTTTGGAGTTTTTTGTTTATTATCATTGCTATTATTAAAATGTGTCGTAAATCAACGTAATTTCTGTTTTGCCATAGGTCTTTTGATAAACATCGCAGAGGAAAGTACAAATGGAAAGAACCAAATCAATGCTGGCTGCACTCCACTCAGCTGTGGGGCGTTTGTGTTCCTGCTTCACTATCGCACAGTCGTCGTGGCAAGAGGCCAGCCGATGCGTGCAATCAGAACGATGACGGTCTGCACAACACTTGTGGAAATTATTGAACATGCGTTGGACTTTAAATAACCACAGCGGGCCGTTACTTCCTGCTGGGCTCTATTTTGGTTCAGACCCTCAAAAAAAACAAAAAAAAAAAACAATTTAAAATCCTTTTCAGTATGAAACTGACATGAACGCACCGAATGGAGGTGATCCGGCCAGGTGAGAGGGGCAGATATCAGTCTGGCCCAGGCTTCGACCGTAGACAGCTGCATAGATGTTCAGGACCTTGGGGGGCTTACAGCGCAGGACCATTATGTCTCCTTCACACACCATGTGTTGTTTGTGCTCAGCTGAAGGGGAAACAAACAGTGAAGATGATGAGCTGGTGGGACGTACCTCGATTCTATGCTCATCCTCAGAGAAATCATGGACTCACTGGGTTTGCATTTGTAATCCACATGCAAGTACTTGGCAGTGCCAGGGCAAGGGTCCGCCCCAAACAGCAGGTGATTGACAGGTAGCCGGCAGTCTCTGTGGCTTTGACACTCCGATAGCAGCTTCTGTAAAACCAACCAGTGACATTTAAAAGAAATCCAGCATCCAAATTCAAAAATACTTTGTTAATCCCAAAGGGAAATCAAATGTTGTTGTAACTCGTTCTCCTGGTTTCATTAAGAGATGCTATAAATACTGATGGCTGTAGACAGGAAGGATCTCCTGTAAAGGTCTGAACCACAGTGGATCCTAAGAAAATGGCCGCAGACGCCGTCCCATCTGTCCACCCAGACTTGGCTGGCCTCTCAGTTCCCCAAGCTGCAGGACAACCCGTACCCTGAGAAGAACTCCTCCCTGAACAATGGTCACTCCTCCCAGCAGCCTGTCGAGCTCCTCGTCACTGCAGAGAGCCGACTGCAGGTGTCAGGAGATGATCCCAGTCCTTGATGTCGTGAGCCGTTATTTCCTGCTAGTTCCAGGATCTCAGTGGTCAGGCATTCGAGCACAGCTGGCAGGTAGATGGGAATGCATCTACGGCACCTCCTTTTTCAACTCATTTGACATTTGTGGCTGTGGTTGAGGTATTGTTTCAGCTTTTGAGATGTTAATCAGTGGCTCCCACTTGTAAAAAAAAAAAAAAAAAAAAAAAAAAAAAACCTTGATGTCATGGTTGCGCATCATAACAAATGCCTAAAAGTTAAAAAAAAAAAAAAAAGTTGCAGGAAAAATCCTTCCAGCTGCACAGCATCAGATACCAGAGGAAACAATCATTAAAAAAGTGATTTACGTCCAGAAAGAGAGGAATTAAAGTTTCCAAAAGCAAAATCTCAGAACGAATGTTAACAGAGCTACTCCAACATGCAGCCACCCCGAGCGGCGCAATTCTAGAATCAAGGTTTCTACAGAGTCCACTGATGCAGCCCCACAAAGGGGAACTCAAAGATAACTAAAACAGACACAAAAGACGAAAGTGCACGGTAAATTAAAGACAACTGCCTTCATGAATCCACAAGACACTTAATGCATTTACTGCTAAACTAAAATGGGCCAGTGAAACAAAGTCGCTCCAGTAGTAGCTCATCTCGTACCCCCTACACAAAAAGCGCACCTGCAGAGCAGTAAACACCGAGCAGCCGCGGTTATCGCGGGGCCCGGACGGAGGCTCCCCTTCACAGAGCAGGACCTCGCCGCTCCCGTAGAAGGCCGACTGGATGGAGATGGTGGAGTGGCGAGGACAGTGGAGCCTCAGAGGCGTGCCGTCGCAGGCGTGTGCGGAGTGGCTGGTGATGATCCTTGACAGGTAGTCTGGTGAACAGAAGACACTGCGTCACACACACACGGCATCGTACCATCGTCAAAAACACACATTAGTTACATTTAAGTAACAGCCTGGTTATCTTTACAATCAGCATGCTTTTTAGTTTACATTTATTAAAAATACATTTAATTTTATTGTAATGCACCGAGGCAATGAATGTATTTTATGTTGTATTACATTGGGTACATATATTACTTCAGAGTTCTTGTTAAAATACATATTCTAACAGATTAATAATATGAACTGGATGTACAGTACGTTTACAATTTGACACTTGGGAGTCAACCCATTTCAAGATGGCTGCCACAGCTACCAGTAATTAACTGGCGCGCACAAGTTTCACAGATGCTGAGCAGAAGTGTAGCAGGACGGTAGCTCAGAAAGAGCCTTTCACAACAAAATGCTGAACGCAACATCTCGCCAGAATGCATGAGGATCGCATAACCTTCATTTCAAGGTTTAAACCAAAACTGATTATTTCTCAGCACAAAATGCATCTCAGCATAAAACTCTGGCGTTGAAGGCAGCAGGTGATGGAACGGGAGTCTTTTCATCCATTGGTTGTTTTGTTTTGAAGGAGGATGCAGGGGGCCGGATGAGATGGCCCAGGGGCTGCTTTTGGCCCACGGGCCACAGTTTACCCATCTTCTTACAGAACTGATGGTTTCAGGCTCCTTTTAGTTAGTGCCAAAACTCTGCAGTGCTTCCAAGGTGGCGTTCAGTGTTGCAATGATCCATTCAGAGACATTTACATTCTCTTTTAAATCTTGGAGAAGCAGCTTCACAGAGCAGGGCCATCATGTTCTATGGAAGCCCATTTCCGCCACTCTAATAAAAAAATGGCAGAAATTATCTCAAAATAATGAGATAGTATCTAGTAGTATCTCATTATAATGAGATAGTATCTCAAAATAATGAGATAGTATCTCATTATTTTGAGATAGCATTATTTTGAGATAGTATCTCATTATAGTGAGATAGTATCTAGTATCTCATTATAATGAGATACTAGATACTATCTCACTATAATGAGATACTATCTCAAAATAATGAGATACTATCTCAAAATATTTTGAGACAGTATCTCATTATTTTGAGATAGTATCTCATTATAGTGAGATAGTATCTAGTATCTCATTATAGTGAGATAGTATCTAGTATCTCATTATAGTGAGATAGTATATATCTCATTATAATGCAATACTATCTCAAAATAATGAGATAGTATCTCATTTTGAGATAATTTCTGCTATTTTATTTATTTATTAGAGTGGCGGAAATGGGCTTCCATACATTTAAAATGGGCTTCCATACATTTACTTCTCTCTACAAAGCAAGCAAGTTTTCACCTAGGGGTCCTCATCTTACTTGAAAAGTCAGCCAGTCCGTTCAAGCCTCTGGTCCACAGGAGTAAAGTGACACACAGGAGGCTGTGGCTCCAGTCCAGTCCGTGGAAAGGACGCGTCCAGCTCGTGACTCGCATCTGTCCCTTTAATCATATTAGGCAGGCTGAGTGAGAACCAAAACAAGAAGAAGCTGCGAGGGGGGGTCCACAACACCGGAAACGTGGTCGCTAGTTGACACAGCCACAGAAAAAGCTTCCAGATCGCCTCGAGTCTTTTAGTTCGCGCTGGGAAATGGCAGCTGCGCAACAAGTCGCTCCAAAAGTGACGCGGTCCAGTTCTCCCAGTCCCAGTCGGGCTGTTTTCACCCAGATCTGTGGAAACTCGAGGCGACCTACAGGAACAGCTGTGGGGGAGTCATGGAGAGGGAGTGGCGCATCAAAACTATCCGAGACCCAACGCGCCGCTGTGACGCACGACGGCTCCGTGGAGCTGCTCTCTTCAGGATTTCATCTTTTTTTTTTTTTTTTAATCTGTCAGTTTCTGCATTTCCTATTCCTCCAAACATCAAGTCATCAAAATGTCAGACTCTTTCGCTTTTTCTGTCCTCATCGGCTAGAACCCCCCACCCATGATTATTTTACTTTTAATGTAATCTGAAGAAAAATTACACATGTACTGTCCAGTCTCCGTGCACAGGCGCCACCAGTGAGGGGCTGAGGGGGGTGTAGTGGGGGGGGGGGGGGGGGGGGGG
>JARVLU010000324.1:16269292-16287568 GCA_031762415.1 Simpsonichthys santanae
TTTTTTTTTTTTTTTTTTTTTTTTTTTTTTGTTTTTTTTTTTTTTTTTTTTTTTAAGGACATTTATTCTGCTGAGCTTGGACTCTGTCTGTTTTTCTCTGAAATCGTCCACGTCTGCTGTAAAACAAACTGCAGGAACTTTCGGGACCTCGGCTTTGGCCTTCTTCTCGTTTTATTTGGCTTCATCCATGGCATTAATAGCCTAAAGGGAATCAAGAAAATAATGATTATTTCATTTATTTAAATTGTTCATATTTTCAAAATGCCCAACTCATACCTTTCTAGTAGAGAGAACATGGGTTGGATCCAGTTTTGCAACAAAGTCCCTGAAGCTTTTGTCTTTGACTACGCTCTAACAATCATGGAGAGCAAAGCCTCATCCAGTGCCTCCTTTCTACCCACTGGGATTACATTAGATGAGATTATACTTGTGTCGTCAACATTCACGATGACTGTTCATGTTTCTTCATTTTGTGACGTACATAAGTTGAAGGTAGTTTTGTTAATGTCGTCATTATCATAATTACTTAACAAACCTGACGCATGTTGAAACGCAAACACCTCACCTTGAAATGGAAAAAACTGCCATGTGAATGTAATAACAGCAATAATAGCTATTCATAATGCACTTTACACCTGTGATTCTATATGCCCCCCAAATACAATCACAAGAGAAAAAACAGTATTGTAATAACTGAGAAACTAAGAATTTTTTAGTCCTTTTAAAAGGGACTTTGCAGAATAGTTGTAACACATTTCAGTATCTAGCAGACAAAACATATTCTGTGTAATATTGGGAGAAATCTCCTCAAACTGTTTCCACACAGGTGAAATCCTTCTTTTTGCAGGCTCCATGAAAATAAGCTCTTCTGTCATAAACTGGTGAAACTCCAAGCACAAACTCTACAGGTTTTCAGGGATCCATTTAATTTACACAAGCTAATGAAGTGCGCCAAAACTCAAGTCCTTTCCTGAACTAGTGAGACTTCATACATCATCGCTGACATCACTCGCCCTTAACGAGACAAGCTGCGGTACTTGCTTCCCTGAAAACCTCCGGGACTTCTTGACGCACGCTCTGAAGCTTCGGCACAGGATGGCCCGTCACCACTAACGCCATGTGCAGTGATTAAACTCCCATTCTAAAGAAGGGGCCTTCGATGCATTTGGTACAAACAGTTAATTCAAGTGAAAAAAAACTTGTTTTAAAGACAATGTGTGAGAAAAATAATGCTATACACAAAAATGATCAGTATGTCAAGTTCTTGTGAGAAACTACTAAAAGTTTTTGTCCTTTTTTTTAATGAGTAGACAATTGACAAATCGATGGTTTATCATTACCTAAAAGTTTGTACCATATTTTCTGGCGTATAAGTCACTCCAGAGTATAAATCGCATCAGTCAAAAAAATCATGTCATGAATAGTAAAAAAAAAAAAAAAGTATAAGTTGCTTCGGCGTACAAGTCGCATTTATTATGTATCTCCATTGACGTCACATTTATTTAATGGTCAAAACACCTTCATTTTGTTTGGGAGGCGCAACGCCATCCATCCAGCTCCAGCGTTCCTCCCCCTGCACCAGCTGAGTGAAGCGAGCTCGCATGGGAGGACTCGCTGTTGCAGTTCTTCGAAATTTAAAGCGTCAGTCAAAAATTGTGTTATGAAAATGGGGGGGGGGGGGACGTATATAAGTCGCTTCAGCGTATAAGTTGCAGAACTGGCAAGTCTATGCATAAAACTGTGACTTATACTCCAGAAAATATGGTAGTTAGAATTGTAGACCCCTGAGCTGAATGCTGTCCTGCAGCTATCCAAGAACAGACTGAGCACCTGCGCTGTTGAGTCCCATCAGTTTTATTTATTTATTTATTTATACATTTATACATTTGTTCATTTTAAAATACAATACAAAACAATCCCATAAACGATAGCATACAAAATATAAAAAAATGAAAGGTAGCAGAAAGAAGAAAAAATCTTATATCTGCCCCTTTTTTCAAACAAATTAGTTCAAACAAAAATAATCTTCAAGTAACAGAACAAAATGAATAACTCTTTCTAATTTTTCTAACTCTAATACAGTTTGCACACAGACACTGAGATTCATGTTGAGGCCTGAAGACGATGATGAAATGCTGGAGCAGTGGGCGCTAGACCGAGTAGATACATTCAAATGAGTACACTCTGAGCTCACAACAGACTGAGCATTGGTTTGCAGCAGTGTCACGCTGTAGTAAAATTAGTTTTCTGAAAAACTGTTTTTTTTTTTGTTGTTGTTGAACAACAACAATTTTTTGTTGTTGAAATGATTGATTCATATTTGTGTTGTATATAGCTGCTCTCAAATTAAATTGTAGCAAAGCCTGTGAGCTTTCCATTCCACTCCTTCAATAATGTCCAACTCATAACTCTTACAGTAAATATTTTTAATTTAAATGTATTTTTATTAGATTTATTTTAATTTAATTTTCTAGTTTAAAATGTGATTTCACAAGTAAAGTCACAATAAACATTTCTCGGTCAAGAAAACAAGTGAAAATGGCCTTTAAAAAATAAATAAAACAACATTGAACATATGATATGTTTGTTTATTTGTCATGTGCATGTTAACACAAGGTCAATAATGCAATGTAATGAAATGTCCAAGATGAGGAGAACTGATTCGACTCGCTAAAAAAACAAAACAAGAAATACAAAACCATGTGATAATGTATTAAATAATAAAGATTAAAGAATAAAGATATTTCTTATATCATATATGTATAATAATTACATTGAAATAAATAAAACTCAGTATTTATCAGAAACGTTTTTGATCAAAAGTCAGTTCTTGCACTGTGCGTGCAATAATTCTGTCTTTGGAGCAGATGTTATTGACAAACCCTCTGATTGACGTGGAGTAAATGTTAATTATGGCAGATTTTACAAAGTACTATTTTATTCCTAAATAGTCAGAGCTTAGAGAAGGTGAGCCTGTGATCGGAAAGACCTCCCCATCCCAACAACGTCAAAATGTGGGTGGGAAAGTTGAAGCACCCACACCTGCTTCCACCCTCATTTGCCCCACTCAGGAGCAAATGACTAAGGGGGCAGAAGATCGAAGCTGAGGGGGTGTTTGTCCCTTTATGACCATCAAAGCACATTAAATCCCTGCTTCTGCCTGCATTCTGCATTATTCAGGCATGGAACCTGCTCTGGCATGTCAGATATTTTGTGATCTCTCCTGTTTGAGTCGTCAGCTGTGCACGTCCACTGAGTGCAACGGCTGAATGAACGTCCATTTGGGCTGATGGATTGCTGGTAGTAGTCTATCTGATGCTGAACTGAACTTCTGAACTCTTTCAAGGCCGGTCAGTGCGCGGTCAAATGGCCACGTACGACAGGTGATTGTATAGCAAGCCATGTTGCCATATAATTGGATCGCCAGCTGCGCACGTCCGCTGACGCAATCAAAAGCTTTTTAAGAAGTTCAGGTGCCGGAACACCAGTGGAATCAGTTTTCAATGTCTGTTATTTTTATCAAATAATTGATTTATATATATTTTTTAAATAAATGAATAAGGATATAAGGCAGATATGTCCCTTTTTGTGTAAAAACTGTATTTTTATGTCAGTGAATGAATTCAGGTGTTCAGAGCATCATGTACCTGATGACAGTAATGTATCAGTGATGGACTTGTCTTCTGTCTGCTCGACTTGTACTTAAAATGTTTTATTTCTTTTTCTTTTTTGTCTCTCACTGAACTGTCCCCCAACCCCACCTCACATCTATCCATCCATTCTTGAACACCTTCTCTTTGGCTGTTTTCATTCTTCCTCCCTTCTCTAATTACTTTTACTCCTTCCCGTCTTCGTCCTCTCTATTTGTTGCCACCTTCATTTCTCACCTGTCCATTTTCCCCTTCATTTGTCTCCCTCTGTCATTTATCTCATCCTCACTGCATAATCATCCCTTGTTCTGTTTCTCCTCCCATCTCAACACATCCCTCGTGTGTCTCCCCTGACCCTGACCTTTCCAGATGAAAATGCTCGTCATGTCCATGGCTCAGAGGCTGGAGGCGATCGAAACTGGCCTTCAGGACGAATGCGATGACAGCGATGGACGTTAAGCTCGCACCCAAAGGTGCTCTTTCCAGCTGTTGTCTGAATTCCTTGCCCATATCTTTACATTAATACTTCTTTCCAAAGGTTCACCTCCACCACATTTTTCAAACTGAACATTTTGTCCCAGTTGCACCAGGTTCACACACCTGCATTCACAGCACCCACTTGGCTTTGTCCTGATTACGAGCAGCGAAACAAAGACTCCCTGTGCTTGTAATCAATCATGTTGCCGGCTCGGTTCTCGTGGCGCTGTCGCTCTGTGGCTTTCAGTTCAGAATGAAACCAGCACCATTTATTTGTTCAGAGTTTCATCAAGCAGGCTGCACACTCAGCACAGCGCTGTATCGACCAGAGGCCACACACACTTTTTCTTTACGTGTGTAGCACTTAGGGTGTCTTGTTGTCTCGAGAACTGATAATACGTGAAGAATTTGTGTTATAACATTACGAAAGGCAGTTGTTTTTGGTTTTCAATCCATCAGATAGGCACATTTTAAGATGGTATTACTTCTAAAAATTGCCAGCAATTTCTTTGTTTCTTTGATGTTTTGTCTTTTTTTTTTTAATTTGTTTAAACCATTGTTGCTTTGTTTTTGTTTATTTTATGTATGTTTATGTAATAAAGGGCCAAACTATTTCTCACATCTGTAACATTTATAATAGTGTTATCAGTCTGACATGACAAATTAAAACACCTTGATGAATATAATTTTTGGAGATGTTTCTTTTGTCTTAAGATTTTTTTTTTTTTTAGTGCCTCGTTGTTTGGCACTAGAAGTTTTTTTTTTTAGAGCTCATTATTTATTAATGCCCAAATATTTGTTTACTGGCTGACCTCTAATGTGCCTAGCAACACTTTCTACCAAAGCAGAGAAAAACAGCTCCACGCTGTACCGCCTGCCCTCCCTCATCCACGAGGTTTCATCAGCCTCCCAGAACAACAGTTAGAGACACGGCCAACCAGCACGCTGGATCTGAGGCCGGGTTGCGATAGCAACTGAGAGCACGTGCTATGCTGGGTGTCTGTTGCCATCTCGTCATCGTGTTTGCTGCCAGAGTAGCAGCCAGACAGCCAGCTCGCTGCCCAACATGCCTGTCAATACACCCCCACCTCCTCCCCGCTCATGCAGACCCATACAAAGGGGAGTGGTCCTACATGAACACCCCTCCCCAAGTCTAATCCGTGTGATGTTTTTCTCCTGCTCCGACTCCACCCTCGTCTCTTTCTCCTTCCCCTCTCTACAGTTATCCCCACCCTCAGCTGTTGTGGGGGAAAAACAAACCCAAACAACAACAAACAAACCGCGTGGCTCTTGTTGTTTCCGCTGGCGCAGAGGTCCAGCCTATCCAGGAAGGATGAAATTCCTTTGTTCATCCTGGGCCTGTGGCCAGCTGAAAGTCCAGTTGTTTGCAACCGACACACAAGATTACACTGAAGCACGTGTTCATCTTTGTTTATCGCGTTCAGTTAAATGACAACCAAAAGCTGTTGTTTTGAAGTCAGCATCCCTTCTTATTTAAGCAGTTTTCTATACAGGCGTGGTGTTGCTGGATGCATTGCACTGCTGGCTGCAATGATTGCATCGGCTTCACCTTATTCACTCTTTATACCACAACCAATCGTTGCCACCCAGACCAACTCAGACACATGCATCAGTCAGTGCGTATACACCGATTCAACAGACTGGGACAGAAGATGAATAATGCAGCGATGGTGTCTGAGTGAAAGTCGCCTCTCCTCGTTTCCCTCCTTTTTACCTTCTCTAAGCAATAAGGAAGCAATGTTGCCATGGAGGCAATGAAGCCTCGGCACACTGGCAGCCAATTACAACCTTTCCTGTGTGAAACAACCAACCAATAGCTGCACCGTGTGATGCTGCTGCTGCCACAGACACTGAGCTCTTATTGGCTGTTTTGCTCTTTGATTGAATTTCTGATGTTGTTTTTGAGAGGAAAAAATATCTCAAGGAGTGCCACCTGTGTGCGCCAAGTTGGGAAGTGTTTTTTTATTTTTTATTTTGTTAAAAATACAGCTGAATAAGATCTGCTTTAGAGGTGTGATCAGATTAGAATTTGATGTTTTAGTTCCAAATGGAAGTAAAGAAAGTAACAATGAGATGTATGTGTGTCTGTGCTTTTGTTAACATTTAGTTATGTTATTAATGGCGGTTTTGATTATTCATTTAGTCCAAATGCAATGCTTTCTAATCTGGCTGTTTACATTTCTCTTCACAAAGAGCTACCAGTTGCTCTTAGCTGATTAATGGCTAGTTAATGCTTTAACGTTTTAGCGTTTCATGGCACATCTCAATGTCTTACATGCAATTTATGCATTTTACAAACACATTACAATTCTAAATATTTTTGCTTTCCCATATTTCTATTTGAAAACAAACAAATAAGTCAAATATGGTTAAATGATTTAGTTTTTGTGAACCCAACATTTTTTTTTTAATCTTTGCTAATTCCCACCAAGTTTAATACATGATTTTTTTTTTTTATTTTTTTTTTTTTTATTTTTTTTTTTTTATTTTTTTTTTGTTGCTTAACATGTAAACATCTAAACTCATCAAAACAGTCTGGTGTGATGTTTGTGTCTCACACTAGATTACCGGTTGGCTAACTCCTACATCTGGAGTCCTGGATTTCCCTAAAATAATCTGAGGAATCAGTGTAACGAGATCTTCAATCTGAAAAACGTAACCGTTGAAGTCTGTGATGAGCTGCGTCCTTCTTGTTGAGTAATCACCTTCAGCCTCTGTCTGACTGATTGAACAGGAGGTTGACTAGTCAGTCTAACGGAATTACCCAAATCCCCTTTGAGTGCTCCTGACTTCATCAGAAACATCTGCTTGTTTATTTTACCCCTGCGTCTTTGTTTGCAACAGCTGCTGCCAGGTAGCCGACCTCTCCTTCCCACTTTTTCCTCCTCATCCTCATCCTGTGGGCGAGCTGTTGAGAAAAGGTGGCTCCATGAGGCTGACCCAGGTTCTGTGCGTGAGAGCATCCCCTGCAGCCATCGCTGTGCAGCAGGTTAATCTTCTGTTTTTCTCAGACACAAAGCCCTCACCCTATTGCCAGCAACACCCTGGTGTGAGCTTGTGTGTGTGTGTATATGTAACGAGGAGGGGGTTAAAAACAGGATTAGTGTCATGAGGATCTAAGCCCGAACAGACTGACAGAAATAAAGTCCTGCTTGACTGTAATAAGTGGTCGATTGAGCCGCCACATATTGTAAGATAACAGGCACCCAAAAACAAACTGTTACAGAAAGTTTGTTTTTCTGTCTAATAACTGCTTCACTATGCAAAAGGTGATCAAAAACAAATTACAGGTAAACCAAACTTGTTTTATTTAACATATTTCCTGCATAACAACCCAATGTGCTATCCATAAAGATTAAAATAATTAAATATACAACCAATTTGTGCATATCTCCACTTTGGCCTCTATTTCCTGGTAGATGCATCCCTTCACATCCTTCTACCATAAACCCACTGTCCTTCTTCTGCACCTGTCCTAACCTTCTTAGTCTTGCCTCTAACTTTATTTTGCAGTGGTTAAACTTTTGCTATGCCTCTGATGATCTCATTGCCAACATGTTTAACTATTGTTTGCAACACCCAGAGTAGAGTGGCATGCCCTCTACAAAGTTTGTTCCTCATTTAAGCTGGTCAAGTGCATTCTGTTGTATTTTTCTGAGGCAATCATGTCACCCGTGTTTGTTGTTCCACTCAAACACATGGGGGTGATGACCTTAGGCAGTGGACTGCATCCTGGACTGGTTTGTCCTTTCCTCAAAGGTGTCTTCTGGTCTAAACAACCAGCAACCACCTCAGGAAGACGAAGAATGGACCACAACGCCAACCTGGTAAGAGCTTGGATCTGGAGACATTAATGCAGTTTTGGGTCAGGTTAAACACTTCAAGCTGATGTAACTTCATACGACTTCATAAAAAAACTTTCAACTTGCTGTTATACAAATAGTCTAACAATCTGGCTAAATTCCTTCAACCAAATTCCAAAGTAAGCTAGTATCAAATAGTTAAACTTTATCTAAATTCTTGTGTGTACAAAAACCAAAAATTGAAAATGTCCAAATATTTTTTTTGTTTTAGATTATAGATAAAATATCAAGTTTTTTTTTATTGCTTATATTAGATTGTTACATCACTAAGTCCAAGTATTTATGCAACAACTACTGTGCTTCTTGAAGCTTTTTTTTTTTTTTCCAAATCCTTAGTCTTCAGTATATCCTGATGCATGCTCAGTTCTACAGTATATTCTTGGTAATTTGTGTTGTTTATTTTTATTCATATTGTTTGTTTCAGTCATTATTTGTGTAATAAAACTTCAAAGACAAATGTGGTCTCCTCATTTGAATAAATAGTGATTTGTTATGGTGAGGAGTTCCCTGTAAATAATAAATTCTACTTCAGTAACGGAATTCTGAATATAAAAATGTGAACAACTTGATTTTCCTGTTATTGGTCAGTAAATTGATCTGGTGCCCCCAATTTTAACGAGTGCAAAGGAGTATAGTAAACTGATGGAAAATAATGAACTTTTTTCCTCCTCACTCACATCTTTTAGACCTGGAATTATTCTCTATCACTTCACCTACATGTACTGTATATCAGAATCAGCTTTATTGTCATTGCACAAACGCACAATGAAATCACATTTCAGACAGTCGTCCAAAGAGAAAACAAACATGGGTAGAGGGAAATGCCTGAGGTCACAGCCTCATGGGAAGCGCTGCCCTTTTTGTTTAGATAAGGAAAACATGAGGAAATAGTTGGTAAATATACTGTATACAGTATATACTAGTGTATATGTATATATACATATATATTATTTTAACCAAAAATGTATATTTTTGTTGGATCTTCATTTAGAAATAAGTTGTTCAATGTCAATGCATTAATATAACTTAACCATTGTGTGAGTTCAGACTATTGTCAAAACATAAGGAAATGTACAAATCATTTTATCATTATGTGATGATTTTATTTATACCTATATATTTTTTTTTAAGGTTGGGGGGGAAGAAGAAAAAAATGTTTATCTTTCAATTTCCTTACACTTTTTCTTTTAAATGATTTACCAGTATTAAAAAGTGCAGTATGTCTTTGGCTGTTGTGAGTCATTTGTTTTCAATTCAAAATAATATATGTAAAAATAAATAATCATATTTTTTTCTAAAATTATTATTAAATTAAGTATTCTAAAATTATTCCCCGAAAAGTGTTACTTGACTAATGTATATATTGTATATCATAACCAATGTTTCTTAATGTGCATCCTTTAAGGTACTTTTGGCTTCTACATCAATGGTATTGCACAGGTGTGGGATATTACCAGTACAGCGTTCCGTCTATAGGACTTGTTTAATATTTTGGATGTGGATAGAGCTGGTGTATTTATGACTACAGGCTGTTGTTGTCACCAAACCTCTGAGGGATTTTGACCAGCAGTCCTCCTGTCTGATAAACAAAAGGCTCATGGCTTTACTGCATTTTAGGGCAACGCTTGCTCCTCCACTTTTATCAGCTTAGCTATGCAGATTTAATCTGACGTGCCTGTTTATGTTGTCCTGTGCATGCGTTTGAATCCCCCTCTTTGTCGCGACATGCCAGTGTCACCCAAAGATGTATATTATATAGATGGGGGAGTCACAGCTGAGTAGATTAGTGTCTGCGTTGCTTAAAAGGGAGTGGTTATATGTGTGTGTCCATCTTAAGAGTTCATCAGCTGTTGAAAATGAGTGGGGGTTTC
Source organism: Simpsonichthys santanae (assembly GCA_031762415.1). Classification (NCBI taxonomy): domain Eukaryota; kingdom Metazoa; phylum Chordata; class Actinopteri; order Cyprinodontiformes; family Rivulidae; genus Simpsonichthys; species Simpsonichthys santanae. Next base: position 16,279,175 of record JARVLU010000324.1, read on the forward strand.
TTTACCCACCAGAGCTGTCCCGTGGGAAACGTTTATGGTATGTGGGACAAGTGGCACATTTTGGTTGTAAAGTGATCCACCCCTGGCTGTGAAGCGAAAACCTCATTAGGTCCTTCAGCTGCTGAAAGCATCAAGAAAAAATAATAGACCTCAAGCTATGCGCAACTTTAAATTACCTAGATTTGGAGAATTGAAGTAGAAAATTTTCCTTCTATATTTTAGAATTTTAGCTGATGAGTCACTCCATGCCAGGAAAAAGCAGATGAAATTTGAAAGACCAGACACAAAGATTTCATTATAAATATTTAAAATACTTTATACAGCATAAAAAATCTCTGAACAATCAAACAAAACTGTTCATTACAAAATCTTACAAATCCCCCCGAGAGTACGTATCAATCTCAGTTTAAAAAAAAAAAGAAAAAGTTACAAAGACATAATTTAAAATGCTGACAGCACAGTTTGAGCCATGCGACCTTTTTGCTTGAACAGGAAGAGATTCTACAGTATTTAACAGTGAAAAAGCCTCGCATGTCAGTGGAAGCTTTTTTTTTTTTTTTTGTAAAAACATCGTCAGTTAACATTTTTTAAATTCTGTTCATACAAAATGGCATGACGAGAGCAAAAGCGTTCAACCTATGTACAAGAACAATTTCCTTCACGCTCTCAGGTCGCTGTTGGCAAATACTCATCGTTGCAGTTAACACTTAAAGACTATTGCACAAACTACAGCATTACGACAAAAATAAGTAAATCATTTTCAGGGATGTTGTGTGACACACTTCTCACGTTCATTGCTCTTGGCCTTTTGGTGAGGTGTATCAGTTTCATAAGGCTTTTGATGCTTTATTTTTATATTTCTATCTTTAAAATTGACTGTCAACTGGAATGTTCAGCTGTGAAAAACTTAACTAAGACTGCTTCAGTACAAGTTTCCCCGTGAGTTTGAAATGAAGGCAATTCTTGTCTATAAAATGCTAAAGGTGTACTGAAAGTTAGTGAGAGTTTATAAAAAGTGTGAATGTTATTCTACTCTTGGTCACTATGTTTGTTTTATTGTGGCGATTATTTCCACTAGACATGGCAGTGCAGTGGCACAATTCACATAAGTACACCAAACTACCGTAGATTCCTGTTAAGCAGTGAAGCTCGACTAATGCTGTGAGGTAAAAGTCAATACAGATGTTCCAAAGAGTTTTGGTTTTCAAGAATAGTGCAGTGAGCTTTGTCCCTTAGCCAGCGATTAGGATACAGTGCTAGCCGGCAGGAGGTCAGTGGCTATCATACAGAGTTCACATAGACAAAACACTTACACATATAGTCAGGGTTAGGGTAGAAGTTGGGGCCTGTTAGCTGGTGTGAATCAGTTTGCTGCTTCATCTGAATCCAGTTACAGCAAAATACATCAGGGAACACCTATACATTGGTCTATAATACATGTACATTAGTTGAGAAGGCTCTGTATCTAGGACACAACGAGGTTTAGTCATTGCTCAAACCTAATCTTCTCAATGTCGCCACCTTTTAATACATAAAAAGAGGTAATTGTAAAATGTGTTAAATTTTCACACTTTTGTCTTTTTTCAGTAATGAAATGTATCATAAAACATATCTCGGTAATATAGGGAGGGTTCACAGTTCAAAAAGGCCACTCTGAAAGACGTCTCCATCTTCAACCAACTGTTGAAAGGGGCTTTGAGTTTAGTCAGTTTTTTTTTTTTCTTTCCATTTTTTGTGCATCGCTCAGCAGAGGGTCTTCAGTGCACCTGAAGCACACAGGAGAGTTTTCAGTGGGTAAGGAGGTGGGGACACCACTTCCTCTACACATTGTTGTGGTCGGAATTCAAATGGCTCCAGCTGGACCTTCTTCTTCAGCATGTGTCCTATTCCCATAGAGGGAAATTTGCTGCGATGCGTTGGGCTCCCCTGATCACTGTTCCCGCTGGTGGAGGGAGGACTGAATGCTGAAATGGGCTTAAGTGGACTGAAGGCAGACTTTGGAGGGCTAAAAGCTGAAGTTCCAGGAGGGCTCCCTATAGTGCTCGGGGGACTTCCACTGGTGTCCGAAGATCCACACATATCTGATGATAAGACCTTCTTGGGCTGGGGGTTGGCAATGAGAATAGGAGGACTTGGGATTGTGGCTTTTTTCAAGTAAGATGAATCAGGTTGAAAGGCAGAGATGTGGCGTGGCGGTGACAGAGTACCATTGGTCAACTTGTACCACGGAGACGTAGGCACATCTTCAATTTGTTCAGCTTTGACAAGTGATCCAAAAGAATGCATGCCAATTGGCGATGGAGCTGGAGGAGCAGGAATGTTGTGTTCCGGACTTGTGTTGACTGGTGGGAGGGTGGCAAGGCGCCTTCGTTGCTGTGGAGCGTTGGGAAAGAGAGGATGGATCTCCAGGTATTCCATGGACGATGAAGCAACTGTGCCAGGTGGTGCCAGAGGGGATTTACGATGACCCACTGTTATTGCTCTTAATAAACCTGAAAAAGAAATGGTGTATTTTAGTTCATTCGTTTAAAAAAGTACACTTGGAATTTTTGATCATCTTGAAAAACAACTGAATGAAAGTGGAAGAACTAGAACTACTCATACGTTTAGCCATTGGGCTTACACGTACAGGTTTTGTGTCAGTAGTTTGACTATATGTGATTTATGGGTGTACAGAACAATCTGCCCCAGTCTTAACCTTATAATATTCTGACTTGCTGGTTCAAAAAGAGCCTATGGGATTTCTCAATACCTTGTAAAGAGAGAGAGGATTTTACGTAAGTTTTAGTTTGGCCTCTGGGCTTGTCTGTTGCAGGTGCTTCTAGAATGTGTTTAGTTTGACAGACACCCATTTGTTGGTTGGAAATATGTTTAATTCCAAATTTCAAACTTACTTTGTTCCCATGCTCCCTAGATAATTTTATTTGACTGTAACACAGGGTTAAAATAAAAGATTTGTGTCTTTGCACCACAAAAGACTGTTAAGTTGTCCAGGATGTTTCCTCTCAGGTGGATGAGTAGGTGGGTGGATGAGTGGGTGGTTGATGGTTGGACGGAGGGTTGGGAGGATGACAGGGAAACTACATGTGTATGAGACAGGTCATTGCTGTACAAGAACGTGCATGCTCAGTCTACCTACCCTATGTGGGGAAAAAGGCACAAAAAAAAAAAAAACAATAAATCAAATGGGAGTGTTTGAATCAAATGTAACGTTTAGTGTTTGTAAAAAATAAAAATAAAATTACCACATGAAATGGATCTTTACCTAATTTGTGTTTCTTTTCCTTGTTGGCTCCCTTGCTAACAGCCAGGTAGATGGGTGTTTGCTTGGGGGGGATCGTGAGTTTGTCGACGTGCTTCCTCCACTGGGTCTGGAAGTATTCATTATTCTCCTTTTCGCCTTTTTTTTTCTCCTGGAGCTGCGATTCCTAAGAGCACAAAGTGCACACGTGTTTGTAAAAAGGGACATACCTGTTGTACAACTCTATTTTATGATCGCATGAGTCTTCAAGAAAACATACTGTGCAGAGACATACAGATAGTTTCTTTTGATTGCATGTGACAGGTCTCGGCACTTGACTTTCAGGTATGCAACGGTAATTAGCTGCAGTCATACTAACCCTGTACTCTGTAGATAGTCTCTTCAATTTCTTCTTGAGAAGGTAGTAGACAGTCAAAGTGTGGCAGGCACGGTTGCAAAGAACAGCGCTCAGCACTTCGCTATGCTTGTAGCCCATCTTCTCTGTCATATGTACTAAAACGGTGTGGTTCACTTCTTCAATGTGCATCCTTAGCACAGAAAATACAAAATAAATTATAAAAACAGTGCTATTATGCTTTAAAAGTTGTGGTCATACAACCTACTGCTGAAAGGGTTTCAAATGTTTGTGGGGCTACCTCTTGAGGTATGGTGTTCCTGTGTTCTTGTTGGCAAGCTGCAGCCAAGAGTCAGCCATCACCTGGTGAATATTTGGACGCTTGTTGGGGTCTGGCTCAAGAAGCTTCTTTAGCAGACAGATGGCAGCTGAAACAAGAGAGGGAAATAAATCTTACATTGCTTTACCAGCCTTCTTTTTGTAAAGACTCAAATGTGAAGCATGCTTTACAGATTTCACAATCCCATTCTCTTGATACGTAACCAAAATACAGGTAGTCCTCGGTTTACGGCGTTTCGCGTATACGGCTGTCGCCCCCCCCAGTGACGTCATCAACCCTCGCGGACTTTTTTTTGCAGCATTTTATCTTTTTTTCTTTTTTTTTTTTTTTAGGGTATTTTGTTAGCTAACTACTTGGAAACACATTAAAACACATTTAAAATCATTAATATGGCCGTTAGAAGTTGTTTTACATTGAAAAAACATATTTAAAAAGACGTTACCGATCACCGTTTAGTTTCGGTTTCATTTTACGGCCGAAAATCCGCTGATACGGCCGCGGATACGGCCGGATCCGGTATACGGCTGAATCGGTATACGGCCAAGCCGTTAGAACGGATCTCGGCCGTAAACCGAGGACTACCTGTACTACATTATTAGCCCCATATTTTACGATCTCCTCCCGATCATTGCTTAAATTCAAATCTCTCTGCTTCCTTCACAATTGCTCCTCAGCCTTCATTCTGTTGCATGGCTCAAATAAGATTCCAGTGTCGTCACTGTTGTTATTGGATGCCTAAAAAAATGGGTCAAGCCATTAATTGGTTTGCATATTAGCATGCAGGTAAGTCTGTTGTGACATGCAGAGGGAGAGTTATCATGCGCCAGTGATTTAGCTGTTTGGTTGTTATTAGTTCCTGATCAGCCTATTGTGCTCTTTGGTTACAGCTACATGAATGGGTTGTTTCAGGCTGGTTTTGCTTTCCCAAGATTTTTTAGAGAATGCAATTTTTTGTTTTTAAATCTAATAGGTCATAATACACAAAATAGATTTGCAGGACTTTTATCTTGTTTTATTTAGTGACATTAAAATGATGACTTTTAAATATAGCCTACTCATTTTTTGTCTTTTCTCAGTCTTTAGAAAAAAAAAAAAAAAAACTTCAGTTAATGAAGCTAACAGTTGTATTTTTGCACTTAGATGAATTACCAGTGGAAAGGGAAGGGGGTAGAGGCTTCATCTCCTTGTCCACCATCTTCTGGTGCAGAGTTCGGAGGTTGAAAGGCTCCACCGTGAAAGGTAAAGTCCCAGTCAGCATCGCGTACATGTTCACACCACTGGAAGACCAACATTCATTAAGCTCTGCATGCCATTAACAAATGTGTTGATTAAGTTTCTACAAATGAAAGTGAACCTACATGGACCAAACGTCCACCTTTGGTCCGTACTTCTTCCTGGAGAGCAGCTCAGGAGCAGCATAGGCCGGGCTGCCGCACTGAGTGCTGAAGGGGTCAGAGTATCCCAAGATGAAGGCAACGTTACTGAGGCCAAAATCTGAGAAGAGGCGATGGTGTAAGTGTCAACCTTGTATTATTTTAATGTTCATTCATCACAAGATGGGCAAACGGACAAAAGCATATTGACAATGCAGAAAGAGCTTGTAAATGTTTTAACAGGATGTTTACCGGTAGTTGCTTTAACTTCATTATAACAACAATAAGGTTAAAAACTGTGACAATATTTGCTTTACTGTAATATTTTTCATTGATTTATGAATTAATTACTTTCAATATGTAATAAAGAAACATTCAGAAGCTTTTTTTTTTTATGTACCTATGAGCTTGATGTTGTCCTGCTCATCCAACAGGAGGTTTTCTATCTTCAGATCTCTGTAAAACAAAAGAGGATACAAAAGAGCTCAGTGCATGAACAGTCTGTGTTTATCTTAACTGAGTAACAGAGACTTTAATATATTTAGAAAAATAAAATAAATTGATGTGTAAGGTTTGGATGAAATGTATAAAATGTGTTTTTTCAATTGAATAAATCTAATAATAATGTGTATGTGTTGTCATCGTTGTTCGGTGAAATTAGCTCTCTGCATTTAACCCATCCACCACTGGGTGGAGTGGTGGGCAGCTATGGAGGGCACCGGGGAGCAACTGGGGATAGGGTGTACTGCTCAGAGACACCATGAGATGTGCAATGACCGGGGATCGAACCCAGGACTTTCAGGTCCTGAGCTGGCTGCCCTGCCCCTGCAGCCCCAATATTCAACATATGATAGATGCACTGCTACTGATTGGAAAATTGTTTCAATAATGTGCAAGATTAAATGATATATGCAGCTATTGACAAGTTATAAGAGATCTGGTCTTTACTGCACGTTGTTGTGCACAGAATAGACCTAATCTACACTTTGATAATGTCTGACAGATTTTTGTGTTTGTGGTAAACAACACAACACTAGTTTCCAGTAACAAGGTGGTGACATGTATTCTGGTATTCTGACAATTTAATACATTATTATTGTTTGTTGGTTTGCTTTTACCTGTGCACCACGCCGAGCTTGTGCAGATGCTCAACAGCCAGCACCAGCTGCCGGATGTACTTCTGCGTCTCCCGTTCTTCCAGGCACTTCTTGTCGTAGATGTGGTTCATGAGATTCCCGCCTGGACACAGCTCCATCACTAGGTAGTAGCTGTTGTCCGTCTCCAGGATGTCCAGCAGCTGGGCGATGTTGGGGTGGCAAATCATCTGCTGGATTTGGCCTTCTCTCCTCAAGTTCTTGATAACGTAAGAATCCTTCCTGGCCTTTCGCTTGTCAATTACTTTCACCGCCACCTGAAGAAATACGGAAAAGAAGAGAGATGAGAAGAGAATTTGTAAAATAGCATGGATTCTGACAGCTGAGATGTGTTTCTTGAAGCCTGTGCTATATTGCATGAGTTAAAGTAGCACATTACTGCATCTGCTAAGTTAGGATCTCAGGCGATGAGGGACTGCAGGATACATAACGCCACACATGCTCCCAAACAGCTGCTCTCAGTATGAGCATGGGGCGATGCATGAGCTAAAGGGCCCTGAGACTGTTAAGAGGGGGAGGAATGTGAGTGTATGAGAGCCAGAGAGGTTACTGAACCGTCATAAACTAGAAAGAAAACAAATGTTATTCTAGATGTTGTGAAGGTGCCCAAACCAAATGCATGGTGCGTGTTACTTCCATTTGCTTCAGGGTTAAGTTGCAGCTAAAATGCATGAAAGGTCGTGACGGAAGCAGAGGCAAACTCAAAGCTGTTATTAGTTTTCTTTCATTACCCTTCACAGGGTATAATGTCTGTCTCCGCCACTTCTGGTCATGAAGAAACTTGCAGAATGTCCTCATAAACGCCAAAGTCGTGTTCTTTCTTCAATGACAGACGATTGCGGGTAATTGCATTCAATAAAATATCCATCTCCTCCAGTTCGCCCTCTGCCTGAATCTCCTTGTAGCCCGTCTAGACGGAGTTCAAGAACACGGCCAGCATGCATTACAAATCATCTCAAGGGGAGCTCATAGAAGTGGACAAGCATGGCAAACGAAACAAATCACCATATCCATTAACGGCAGAGCAACAAAAAAAATTAAAAAAAACTGGTGCCTGCCCTTTCTTCTCCCCTTCAGCTTGTTTTTATGCCCTGTCCTTCGTATCGTTTTTCACGCCCTCATAATTGATTCACCTCTGAGAACCTTTTCTGCAGTTGCTAATTAAACTGCTTGAGCATGCACAGGTGCGTGTGTGCGTGCGGACAATGTGCCTTCTTCGCTTGACAGTTACAAATGGCCCCCGTGTTTGCGCCAGTTGAAGAAAGAAGGGGCGTGCAGGGGATGTAATGAGCTAACAGTAGTGAATATGGGGGTGGAGGGTGGGGGAGTTATAGGGACAGGGGTGTGTCTTGCCAGGGGGCTTTTGGGAGATTTGGTTGTTTATCAGACAGAAAAATGGAGGTACACTGGGGGGGAGGGGCATATGAAGGAGAAAGTGGGTTACAGACAACAAAAACATACATGTAACCTCCCCAACCCCCTGGTCATGATAGGATCACACCACTTTCATTAAACATTTACCTCAAGCCTAAATCCTCCCTGTCTTTCTAGTAAATCTAAAAAAAGGGACTCTATAGGACTTAATGCATCTCCTTTACCCCTGAATACCCTCTTGCCTGCATGAACCCACTGCCCTGAGCTCCCTCCCAGCGCCTGTTGGATGCCTTCAATGAATGAGAGATGCTTGAGGTTGCCACTGTTTGCATCATCCTCAAACAAAGGCTGGGAGTAAAGAGTGGGGGAAAGGGGGAGTTTTTTTTTTTCTTCAACAGAATAGGTAAGGAGTATGGAAGCGATTATGATCATATTTCAAATTAAAATGGATTAATAGAAATGCTTTTTAGTTTCCAAATTAAGCTGCATTTTTTGACTCAAAACTAAAATTTAAAATGAATAATCCAAACTGCATTTTCATTTTCATCTTCAAGACT
>JARVLU010000324.1:16348884-16359034 GCA_031762415.1 Simpsonichthys santanae
ATGAATGAATGAATGAATGAATGAATGAATGAATGAATGAATGAATGAATGAATGAATGAATGAATGAATGAATGAAGGTTAAAAGGAAGGACGGAAACAAAGCCCCCCCTCTAAGTGACAGCAGGGTAAAGCAGCAGCAGTAGCTCTAACTGGAGACTGCAGGTGGATTATTCTGAGCTCTTTTGTTCCTGCTGAGCAGAGCAGGCCACTGTCTGCGCTCCTGGTTTCACCTTAAGTGGCTAAATCAGAACACTTACGACCCTGCTTGGATTCAACCAGCTCTACATGAATCAATTATATCTCAGCTGATAAGAGCGAAACCTGGTGCCCCAACAGCCGCCAATCAATCCAGACAACTTCAATTTGTGTCCTTTTCTAACCTTGAGGGCCTGGAACAAAGTAAGGGGAGGGCTACATAGACTCAGACAGATGAATGCTTTGCTAAATGAGCTCTGCTATCTCTGTTCTCACCAAGGTACATTGCATCATCACTCAGGTACTTTATTTCACAATGCAACACAAGAAACAACTTTGGAAATAAACCTGGTAAGGCTAGACCCGCCTTCTGTCCAGCAACCTGGCAGTAGTGTGTCCAAAATGTCCCTTAGAGCAGGATATTATTATTCTTTATTTCATTTATCGCAAACGTCGCTCTCAGTTTCAGCTCAGGACAGTGTGGCGCCTGGTTGAAGTTGGGAGGCAAACATGTTTTCTTGAAATTAGATGAAAATTGATCCAGACATGATTGCTGTATTAAGTATGTTACACTGATGGTTGTTCACTGTCTGTGAGGAGTGAAGCAGACAGAAGCATTATGTGTCCATTGGATATAATATTGTGCTTTATCACTGCTTTATAACTATATAAAGTTAATATTATACCTTAAAAATTTAGTTTTACAAATGCTTATTGTGTTTACAAGGTAGTAACTTAGTCTGAAATGTTTAATATAACAACTCTAGATGGAAATATATAGGTGAACAGATTTGGTTCACTGGCAACAAACTGGTTTGTCTCTTTGTCACCCTTAATTAATGCATAATAAGCAGTTATTAATGAATTATAAAGTGTTTATGGAGGAATTAATAACATATCTATAAACTATTTATTAGCCATCTATAAGGGGAGCCTTATTGTAAAGTGGTACCAAAAATACTTACAGTACTTTCATGTTATATACTTGGTCTATAAGTTTTTCAACCGCTGCTATGGATATAGGATTTCTAATATTTTCAGAAGTTCATTCATTAGCATCCTTTTTGTTGAAAATATAACCCTGAAGAGAAAAAGGTTTTTTTTAAAAAAGGGGAAATTGGAAACAACTTCAGTATATTTTTAAAATTGATATTTTGTGTAATCTTCGAGAATAGAGGGCAACACGACAGAAGAAAAAAAACGCTATAATCTTAAATGAACTTACCACTTGCTGCCTTTCAAGCTAAGGCCATAAATAGACAGCAAAGACTTTTGATTTAGTTTTGGAGTCATTTCACTTGTAGCTGTACATTCAAAATACTTTTTGCAAGCTCCATGAACATTTGTCCAGTGGTTCATAAGATATTTTGCTGAGACAATCAAACACGGCAGAAACACTATCGCTCATATTTATCCTTCTGTGCCAGTGAAACATGACTGCTTTTAAAAACACACAGTACAGTATCGTCAGTTGTAACGCTGCTAATTTGGGCTCTTAAAGTTGATGCTGCAGTAACACCTTTACAACTTTAATCACAATCAGGGGTATCTAGTTGAAAACTTTCTGAGACAGGTGGCAAACCATACGCTCGCATAAGAGATGTTTATGGTTATAAGCCTATCCTAAAGTTAATAATTTCATTTTAAATCAGTGGGAAAGACAGGCATATTTAGCCTAAACCATCTAGTCATTTTAATAACTTATTTGTTTGCTAAAAACAATTTTGTTGTCTGCATAAAATTCACAGAAAAAGCAAACGTGGATTTGAAGCAGAGGCACAAAATACCAGCAAGTCCTGGATGCCTGCAGAGCCCACTGGTTTCCACAGTAACAAAGAACAAAAATAGTAACCCACACCAGCATCTTTTCAACTCCGAGATAACACGCGCTTCTATTTATACCATCTAATGGTGCAATCAGCTCATGTATAAATGCATCAGTCCAATTACTGTCGAAAGATGGATAACATGGTCCAATTATCAGCTGCCACCTTTGATATCTGGTTTCTGCTGCTGGTCCTTAAAGCTTCAAACAGGAAAACTGCTTAAAGGCCTCTGAACATACCTGGAAGAAGATCTGGCAATAAATAGAAGAGTGCTTGTGTGTGAATCATGTTGACATGAGTCAAGTCTATCTGGAAAATGTTTAAACATTGTTGGTTCATGGTACAAACTATGCTCAAAATCTTTCTTTTGATCTGGTGTTAACTGGATATTCTTAAAATGTCCTAAACAACAAAATTGACTTTACCTTTAACACATTAAAAACCCAACATACAGAACACAAAATGTTATTAATAATGATGGTTTTTTTTTTTAATCAGCCAAAGGTGAAGCAGAGAAAGAGTTTTCGCACGTGTCAGTGTGCATGTGTTTGTTTGTCTATTAGAAAAATATCCCATGAACCACTTGACAGATGTGAATGAAACTCACAGAAAGTAACCACTGGAAAGACTTCTGCAACTGGTAAATTATGATATATAATAATATATAATATATGTATATAATTTATACAAGAGAAGCTGATAGAAATTAACAAGAATGTTATATAATGTGCGTGCGTGCGTGCGTGCGTGCGTGCGTGCGTGCGTGCGTGCGTGCGTGCGTGCGTGCGTGCGTGAGTGCGTGTGTGTGTGTGTGTGTGTGTGTGTGTGTGTGTGTGTGTGTGTGTTAAAGTTGTAAATCTCTGAATGGAAATTGGCATGATTTTACAAAACTGAAAAAATAAAAATTAAACAGAAAATTAAAACTAATCCATAACACCCTTTCAAGCAAAGTGTCTAATTTTCACTGATTTTTGCAAATACATCAAATGTGAAAATGTTCTGTTAAAAACAATGAGTCCACTGCACATCAGGAATAAAAATAGAAAGGCTTAATGTCAAACAAATAAAATCAGGGGCTTATTCACAAGTGCCTGTGTGTACACTTAGGTAGGTGTGTGTGCATTGTTCCTGTTTTAAGAGGAACTGCATTGATCTAATGCACAGACATGAGTAGATAGCTCTGAAAATATTCCACTGTAGACATGCGAGAGCACTCCACTGCACTCCCACAGATCCTCTGAGAGAAAACTGTCTGAGACACAGAATTCCCTGGAAGCAGAAGATTAGCTTCTTACTCATCCTCTGCGGATCTGACAAGGCACACATTACTCCTGACACCCAACCCCCTACCATTCAGCTTAAACACACAGAGTTACAGCAGTAGACACGCAAAACTCAAAGAATGAAGAGAGAAGAAACTCCATTAAAAATGTTAACATAAGAAACATTTTTAGTTTTGTCTAAATGAAAATTTCCAGAGAGCTCTTTTATTTAAAAAAGCATTAAAATGAATGCAAAGTAACCATATATGTTGACAAATGTCACTTTTGTTTTGTTTGTGTTCATCAATCTCAGAAAAAAAAAAAGTCAGCCAATAAAATAAAGGAAAGAACTACAGCTTTACAACACCATTAGAAGTGAGGCACGTCATTTCCAAACAGACAAATGTTTGTAAAAGGTTTAGGGGATTCTGGGTCAGTGTGTCAATTTAAAATTTACTGAGGATTAAAAAAAGTTATGAAGTGGTGGATTTCACCATCATCTGGCTCCTCGTGTGTCACTAACATCATTAAAGCCACTCTTTTTCTCTTTGAACAGCTTACACTGAACACTCCTTAACACAGATTTCAGCTGACTGTCTCTGCAGCGCGCTGCGCTCTAGGATTACCATATTTCAAAGAAGACTTCTTCCTCCACAAGCCCTCCACTGAGACGGAGTCCCAAGAGAGTCGCTGGATGTGTGTAGTGTTTAACACCGTCACTGCTGCAGAATGCAACCTGAACAGACATCCCTGTAGGAACTCAGACCTGAAATCCTACACATACTGTCAAAATTAAATATACATATTTTTAACATGAGGATCCAATTAGGTCAAGGTCAAAATCAGGGCATGTCCACCAGAAATATGTTATTTTATTTTAGGATGATGCACCTCTTCATGCAGCAGCAGGTGAATTGCAAATGAATTGCAATTTTCTGTCAGTTAAATATTAATAAATCATCTTCAGCTTTTACAGTTCCTCAATCAATGCTCACTTGTTTGTCTTGATGAAATCGTGATTGCACAATCACCTTCACACTCATTAAAATCCATCTACTGCATATTAATGTGGTGGTCTGCTGTTCAAGACATGTGCAGCACTGAAATAAAACATGTAAAAAAAAATTTAAAAAAAAAGGTGTTTATTTATCCACAACGGTGAAATGCAATGTTTAGTGAACTTCATGTTTCGCTGCAGGAACCAAACGTAAGAGGACGAGGAGTGGGAGAAAACACGAGTGTGCAGAAATAATAAATACGATTGTCTAAGTCCTCCTTGTGATATTAATCAATGTCACTTAAACCTTGGTATTGCCCCCAAAGACCTGGCACACACACACATAGACACACACCTGCAGACAGAAGCAGATATATTTGAATGCAGCTGCACTGGCAGGTGATACATCATGTCTGTGAAGACTGAGGGGACAGAGGAATAACAGGGAAAGGGACAAAAGGGGTGCAGGCAAAAGGTAGAGCGATGGAGATGGGAAGCCGAAACATAGAGGTGAGACGAGAGCGACTTTAAAAAATAGATGATGGTGCTGAAAGGAGGATAAGTGGTGGTTAAAGTGGAGGGGAACTAGTTGGAATGGAGTAGCTGGACCACAGGTAGATGGATGAATGATGTGCGCTGAGGTGGAAGGAAACACGAGAGGTAAAGCGGTGGAGTGGTGCTGATAGGTCCTGAGGGGCTGGCAGAGATAGATGGGGTGTCAGTTCAAAGCAGAGCAGATGTGAACAGGCCCAATTTGCTGATTGACTAGAAGACTATCAGGGGAGAGATACTGAGGATTTATTGTCTCGAGTTGCACGTTTGTGGACACTTAGGCGAGGCAAGATGGCCTGTAAAGAAACTTATTTTACCTTTTCACAGCATTAAGGAGCTAAAAGTGAGTAGATGTTTGCATTTTGAGCGAGCATGGGTGAGTTGGTCCTGCAAGTTCTCAGTAAAGCAGCTAAAAATGACAGAAAACAAATTGAGATGCATTTGTGGCACACGTTTTTTTGAACGTGTTCAAAATCCAAGCAACTCTCGTAGATGTTTCAAGACATTTTGGAGACTCCCCGATGAAAGCTGTTTGTGAACTAGTTGCCAACAGTCACAGCCAAGTGTGACGTGACCTTTACCAAAATGAACTTCTCAGATTTTACCTTCCAGCCACAGAGATATGCTCCTTCATGCAGCTTTTAATGAAAGTGCCTAAACAGGAATAACATAAGAGCAACGTGGGATGGAATTAGCTGAAAAAGCTAAAATTAGCACTAAATATCTAGCTGAAATAACATAAGCTGAAAGTAGCTGAAAAACATTTAAATTTGCCCAAAAATGCTGAAAGTTGCTGAACCAGATCAAAATGTGACCCTAACCCTAACCCTAACCCTAACCCTAACCCTTTCTTTTTATTCTAGCACAAAGCAACAAACTCAATAGAGTAGTCCTATTTTAATGAAAGTGTTGTGGTTGTGTGACAGCAGTTACTAAATATGAACCACTTCTATTATTACTTTCTTATGTGCTGCTGAGACGTGAAAAACCAGGGAGCAAACGAGAGGCTTAGTGGGAAGAAGACCTGTGAAAGCTCTAGGAAGGAAATGGTGAAGGGGTAAAATAAGCCATCCAGGAATAAACCTGACAAAAGGTGCTTGTAAAAGATGTTAGCAGCAGAGGGGTGAGCCGCACAGAGCAAGTCTGGAGGGAGGTGGGGGAACAGCAAGAGTGAGAGGGGGGAAGCTTTTGTCTTGCATCAGTGCACCTGAGTCAACAGCAGCACTCGCAAGCAAAGTGTGGAAGGAGAGACTGGAGACAACATCCTGCAGGGACAGCTGAAAAATGTTCAGAATGTGACACACAAACATTAGCTGTTTCTACCTGTTTCAGGCCTTCAAAGATGACAAGATACTACAGTAAGGTCTGGCTTTTTACACTGTTTCAGACCAAAACACTGCTGAAGTGTGGTGGCCCTGAATTTTAAACCAAAAATAAAAAAAAAAAAATATTAAAAAAAAAAAAAAAAAAAAAAAACACAACTACAAACCAAAAAACACAACTAGAAATAAATAAATAATTTACATAAAAAATACACAATTACAAATCAAAAAATGTTTTTGTTAATGTTTTATGCTGCTGTCTTGGCCTGGTCACTCTTGGAAAAGAGGTTTTTAATCTCAATGAGTTATTTTTCCTGGTGAAATAAAGGATACATACAAAAACACAACTACAAACTAAAAAAACACAACTACAAATTAAAAAAAACACAACTACAAATAGAAAAACAAAACATTTGAAAAAAAAAAAAGCTATTACTGTACATTTGAACAAACACAACGACATATAAAAAAATTTGGAAAAAAAAATGCAGTTGCATTTGAAAAAGCAACTACAATTGATAAAACACAACATAAAAACACAACAACATATTAAAAAACATCTAAAAAAAAAAAAAAAAAGCTAAGTCTTGTCCTCTGGACATTCAAAAAAACAAAACAAAACAAAAAAAGTAGAAATGTTCCGTCTTTCGTCTGAAAGACTTCCTCGGTCAGAATGAGGAAGTCTTTCAGACGAAAGACGAAACATTTCTACTTTTTTTGTTTTGTTTTGTTTTGTTTTTTGAATGTCCAGAGGACCAGACTTAGCTTTTTTTAAATTTTCTACCTGGATTATTGAGCGTGCATCAGGGTATATTAAAAAACACACAAAAACTTCTGAAAAAATGCAATAACATTTGAATAACAGTTAACATTGTGCAATGAAAACAGTGTCATCAGAAAACCTTTGCATCACTTTCTGGACATTTTTTTTTTTTTTTTTTTTACAAGGAAACCACACCCCTGTAGGACACCCACAGCCTTCTTTTTCTTTCATTCTCAAGTTGTGCATCACGCACATGTGAAAAGAAATGGCTTTCACATGCAATAAGGTGTGACAGGAGTCGATGAAGACCTACACCCAGACTGTTGCACAAACGTTCTGTGAAATTTTACAGCAGCAGAGCCACTCCATAAGCCAGATGCACACAAAGCTTCAAAACTCAGAATAAAATTAAACTAAAGAAGGAATTTCTCTGATGATGAAATGTGTACAAACATGTGAATAATGAATCCCTCAATAATTCATTCAGTCATATCGCATCATTACCAGCACTGTCGCCATTTGTTCAAAATATTAGCACGGGTATTGTTTTGCTATCTTTTGTTTTCCGGGAAATATCTTTAAGACACATGATAACACTACGGTAAATAACTCGTGAAACATTGGGCCAACAAAATGAAAGAATATCTAGAGAAAAAAATGAGAAAACCAACCCACTCTTTCTTTTAAAAAAAGATGTGAAGATTACTTTAGTAAGTATAGAGTAACAGTATTAGAAATGTGGGAAAAATGTATTAAGAATGTAAAAATCAAGCTACACAAATCAAAAATCCCTTTTTAAATGTAACTACGTCAGCAAGCAGACCCCAAAATGGATGTGAATGAACCGTAAACTGGTGGACGTCTCAGTGCAAAGTGTAAAAATGCTGCAAAGTGATGCTGTGAATTTTCAACTTGTGCTTTAAGTTAGCAGTTTTCACACCATTGAAAAACATTCCAGCTGACACACACACTCAGTTTATAGAGCAGCAGTGCCATATAAAGTTATCAATGCCAACATGTAAATACCAACACAAGTTTATGGTGCACCATCAGATCCAAGACCTGGAAATCCCATTGGTTTTATACAAAGAAAAACACTAGACAAAATTCTATAAAAGAACAGCTGACACACAACAGATCTGAGCACTCAAATTGCCACAGTGAATACAGCTGGAACGAGGAAGAACATGCCAAACAAAGGTGGATATGGAAGACGTTTTCCCACACCAATGTATCCAACTCATCGACGCCAAAGATATTTATAGCATCAATTGTCCGATTTACTGTTACAGGTTTACAACTTTACAGTGATGTCTATAATAACATGAAACATGCTATGAATGTGGTGAACTATGAAAAACAGGTTTTCAAGTTCAAGTTCAAGTAAGTTTTATTATCATTCATCACATGTGGTACATGAGGTGGAACAAAATTATGTACACAGGGTCCCAGTGACATCCGACAATAGCAAAAGTATAAATTGTAAAAAGAAACTGTAATAGTAAGTAGAGTATGAATGAACACAGCAGCATGAAATAAATCAGCAGCATGAGATCAGCAGCACATGTCACCAATCAAAGTGGCACTAGAGTTAATCCTGAATAGGAAAGTGAACGTCTACGTTGCACGATTTTACCAAATTATTTTATTTATAGAAATGTGTTGCCAATTTATTGTTTTGTACTCATTGTATCTACAGAAAAAAAGAATGATTTCAAAAGGGAGAGAAGCAATTCTATTTAAAAAAAATATTTATTACAAGAAAATGGTCCTTGCATTGCTGCCCAGTCACATAACAAAGATACAGCCGAGACAAGATGTCAATACATGCCTTTTATATTGTGTCTCTTTAGTAGATGGGTTTGGATCTGGGTCAATGGGCTCATTTCTAGGGGGCTTAATGTCTCATGCAGACTAGAGCTGAAGGTTATTATTTGGACTCCAAGTGGTTACACTGAATAGCACTTCTCTCTGTGCATTAGTGGCCTGTATAAGCTACACACCACACTCTGACATGTGAGCGCAGGCTTGAGGCGAGATGACAAAGGCATCTTGACCACCAACACATATACACATTCACATTCACCACTAATGCACTGTGGGACAATAATAAAAAAAAATTAAAAAAAAAACATACAGTGTGAAAGAAATCCTAACCAGCATGTTTTTTTCTTTGTATCCTATAAAAAAACTAAATCAAGGGTATACAAAAAGAATTTGCGCAGCTTTACCCAGAAAGCCTTCATCCTTGCATTTGTTCACTCCCACACACATGTACACGGACCTCATACTTGCACACACTTTCATATACGAACGAACACAGGCCTCTAAGACTGCCCTGTAATATCACTTCCAAGTCATCAAGCAGGAGCTTGAAGAGTCACTATGGGATGAGCCAGGTCGACACACTTTCTGTAAGTAGAAGAGGATACATGTAGTTGCTAAACTGTCCTGCTTCCTGGTTCTTGTAAGTACACTGGCATGGTTGTGCTAAATAAACAGACTCAGGAAATAGGGAACATAAAGATTTCCAAGCAGATGAAAAGAAGGACATGAGAAGAGTGATAATTCTCCCCAGTGCAAAGAAAACATAAACACTATCTTCTGAAGGCACTCTTTGCACCTCTGCTCTAATTCCTCCCTTAAAAGCCTACTCAACACTTCACACACAGATTTCCAAGGTTCCTCCTTTCAAGCCTTGTTTCCTTTTGCCATCAGTCCCAACTTTGAAGATAAGGCTGCTGTTTTTTTTTTTTTTTTTTTTTTTTTTCCCAAATACTATATCTTTGGACTGGCATGCCATTTTAATTTGCATAAAGGATTTCGTTAATTTTATTATTTGTATCCCACAACCAACCCCAGGGATTGAACCATTAATCTTGCGATTCAGTGACAACTAATCTTCAGAATGTGCCAACAAACCATCAGTGTTGTTTTCTTGTAATGAAAGCAAAATGCTTTGAGTTGGTGCAAAAGTCTTCAAAAATGCATGACAAGGTTGTGGATAGGGTTTGAACATGCAAGTGTTTTGCTACAAATCTATTTTCTAGCCTATAAGTCGCACCTTTTTGTCTAATTTGCATACCCTGCTACTTATGGTAAATGGTAAATGGAGCTTACTTATACTGTATAGCGCTTTCCAGCCCCCTGTGAGTGGCCCCAAAGCACTTCACAGTACCAGCCATCCACCCATTCATACACACATTCATACACCGGTAGCGGTAGGCTGCCA
>JARVLU010000324.1:16385526-16395556 GCA_031762415.1 Simpsonichthys santanae
TAAATTATGTGCTCCTGCACTGCTGTGGAGAAAATAAATTAAATTTAGTTCAATTTTGCATGGTATACTATACAATTTTGAATGACAATAAAGTTTATATTTATTTATTTACTGTATTCATTTATTTATTCACATTTTAACAATCTCTTTGCTACATTTGGCTATACCTAGACATTTTTTTCCTTTTAGCTAGCTTATTTGTTTGGTAGGATTTTGTTACTTTTAGCTAGTTTAGTTGTTAACTAGCATTTTGCTACCAGCTTTAGCGAGGCTTTATTACTATCTGTCAAGTTTGGCTAGAGGCAGGAATCTAGTCAACAAACGTAACAAAATGAGCTAAAAAATATACTTTTTATCTTTTTCTTTTTAATTAAAAAAAAAAAAAATAGAAAACCAAAAGGCTGAGTGGCAGCTTCTATCAAAATCCTCATTAGGAAACAATACGGGAGCAAACCGGTATGACATCATCAATGCAGAGCTGATGAGAGCGACAATAATTGGAAGATAGGCTGTAGCTGAGCTTCTTGGGGAATGAGGAACTGGTGAAGTGGCCATGGCAGGCAAACACCAAGGAAGATGGGCTAGAGGAATGAAAAATGGATCAGGGAACAAAAGGAAGCTGAAACAGGAAATACCACAAAAAGAAAATAAACACAAGAATACCGAAACAACCGTAACAATAAAGTCCTACAAACAAAACTAACAAAAAATGCAGATGACGCTAGGGTAAGGTACTATTTATAAGACTGAGTTTATTGTGGCTCCTCGGACTGATGAAGTCTTTTGGCTGAAGACGAAACAATTCAACAACCAAAAAGAAACTGTCCAGAGGACCTGACTTAACTCTGTTGGATTAAGATTTATTGTTTCTCAACATTTTAGCCATGTTCACACAGTTAATGCTGACAGCGCATTAATATAACTGAGATTACATTTCACTGTGGATAATATTCATTACATTCACTTCAGCATTCTGTGGCTAGAGATCCTGTTTGTCCACAAATCAGAGGAAATTAAACTTTCTCACAGCAAGTCATCGCACAAATTTATCTCTGAGGAAATATAACACATAATCAATCAGTGAGCCAGAAAACTGGATTCTGAATACTAATATAAACTATAAAAGGGAATATTTGCCAGGATGAAAGGATAATAATGCGCACACTAAAAAAAAAAAAAAAAAAAAAAAAAGAAAACGAGCTAAAAGACAATAAGCCCAACTCAATTTTTAAAATGAGCAAGAGCAGATGCTGCTGAGTACATTAACAAAATGTGCAGCAAGAAGCCATGTTGGACATGACGCACTTCCCCAGCAGGGAATAATCAGCTCTGAAAAATAAATAAATATATTTTATTATAATGTGTTTGACATGTTTAACAGCTGTCAATGAATAAAAGTGCTGATGTCACTTATTCTCAGCCCCAAAATAACTTTTGAAAACAGCTTTATTGAAGACCCTGACCAGCTAATCAGTTATTTAAATTTGTCTGTTTGTTTTCAAAAAACTCTTTGTTTTAAAAGACAAATTGTCATAAGCACGATCAGGATGATCTGGGCATTGAAACATATTTTAAAAAGCAGGGAATTTATATTTGACCAAATACTGTATGACTCAAGTCATGAACTGACTAAATGGGTCACATTCAACATTGGATTTGAGAATATTTGAAGTAAATCTTTGCTGAAGTGACAAATAAACAAGATCAGTGAGTTCACAGTGACTGTTTTCAGGTATATGGGGACTTGATTGTGACTTGAGTGGTAACCACATGCGTAAAGCTGTCTTTTTTCATATCATAGTATACATATAGTATACATCCATTTTCTTTTTCTGTTCCTTTCATGGTCCCGAGCAGCCGATGCCCATGTCCAGCAGTCCCAGAGAGGCGGGTGACACACTGGACGGGTTGCAAGTGACACATTTATACAAAGAACCATGCACAGTTTAGAGTCACCAAAATATCCTAATTTGCATGTTTTTGTTCTGTGGAAGAAAATTGGATTATCTGGAGAAAACTCACATGTGCACAGGGAGAACACCTAAACTACCTTCTTGCTGAGCGGTGACAGCTCTAACCACTGCGCCACCGCCTATTGAACAAAACAACAACAAAAACAGAGTACCGGTACCAGGAAATCGTATCATTTTCAAGAATCCAGCCAAGAGGAGTTTGATCAGAGATAAAATACTTTGGACCAACTGATGAGTGTTGTAGTGTGTGTTTGCTGTTTTTATTTGTCGTATCAGCTGTTATTCAACATTTCCCACAACAGACTGTTCGAAAGTGACCTGGCTTATCTGAAACACTTCATGTCATGAGCACACATCAGGACTGGGTGTTCTTTTCAAACAGGTTGCAAACCAGTGAGGCAGAACATTGAAACCACCAGATTTTAATACACTGCTGCTGCTGCTGCACGTCGTCTGTGTGGCTCAGGACATCCCTTAAACTAGAAGAAATAATAATTTTATATATAATACAGTGTTATTATTATTTTTATTTTGTTATATTTTCTTTTAAACACCATTTATTTTCATTTGTATAAAAAAACTCAATTTGTACTCATCCTTTATGATTGTCTATTGTTGTCTTTGTTGTCTACTGTTGCCATCGCTCTGTTAAAATCAGGTCTCTCTTGTAAATGAGTCCCTGATGCTCAATGGGATTAACTTGTATAACTAAAGGTTGAATGAATGAATTATTAATATTTATTTAGCCAGGCAAATCCCTCTGAGCTCACAAATCTCTTTTGCTATGGAGGCCTGGCCTGTATTTGAACTGGTGGAGGACACTGGCGTACCCGGGGAAACCTTCACAAACACCAGCAGAACATTGAAACTCCACACAGACAGATCCCAGATCCAAGTCCAGGCCATGCTGTCAAAGATGGTTAACGCTGAGAGCTGAACGACTTGTTGTAAAAGATGAACCTGAATTGTCAACGTTAAAACAAGCAGAACATAAGCTAAGGAGTGGCGGCGCAGTGGTTAGAGACGGTGGACCTGTGATCGGAAGATCGCTGGTTCAAGCCCCGGTACCGACAACATCAAAAAATGTGGGTGGAAAAAGGTGAAACATCCACACCTGCCTCCACCCTCATTCGCACCACTCTGGGCCCCTGCAAGGCCCTTAACCCCCAACATCTGCTCCCTAAAAACAGGTCTCTCTTGAAAATGAGTTCTCGTGGCTCAATGAGACTTCCTGGATAAATAAAGGGTAAATGAAAAAAAAAAAAAAACAATAATAATAATTAGCTACACAGTAACTAAAAGCCACATTTTGAAAACCCCCCAGGAAAGAGCCTATATGGGCAAAGACATAACTAAATGCTAAAATTTGCTAAACCTCTGCAAAAAGTTATTGCACAACAGAAATCAAATGCTAAAGACAGCAAAACAGCAGGTAAAGGCTAAATACAGCAAAACCATAACTAAAACCTAAAATTGGCAAAATAGTAGCTGAAAACTTGTAACCTGTAGCTAAAGACTAAAATGAATAGATTTGGAAGAAAAAAGTTAAGTTTAAAACAAGAGAAGCTTAAAAGTATAATTAAGAAAATACTGTAGTAACTAAAAGGTAGAATTAGCTAAATAATAGCTAAAAGCAATATCAGCACAACTGTAGCTAAAACCTAAAAAACTTGCAGATCCATATAAGCTAAAGTAAACTGGCAAAGTAGTAGTTTAGAGCTAAAACCAGCAACTCAGAAAAGCTAAAACATCAAAACAGTTGCTAAAAGGTAAAATTACCACAATATTAGCTAAAAAAAAACTATTCAGTTGGTCATCATTATCTACATGTACTCTTACACTGGTTCATTTTCATCTATAAATCTGTCCTTGGTCTGCTGCCTTCTTATGTCTCCTCCCATATGTCACACCATCAGTGCAGTTACAGCGTGCGCTCTCAAGCCATCATTACCTGCAACGTTCCCTCAGTGCAGACTGAACATGGAAAAAAGTCCTTTTACTACTCAGCTCCTGTAACCTGGAACACCTTGGCACAAGAACTGAAGTTGTCCACCTTAATTTATTTATGGAGTTTTAAACATTTGATGATGTCATTAGAAAAATCAAAGCAAATATGTTCATGTTTTTAGTACGTTTTCCTTGATTTATTGTTTTATAACACTACCTTTATTTTAAATGCATTTTTACAGTAGCTTATCGTTATTATTGTTTACTGTTATTGTCTGTACTTTATATGTTCTGTCTGAATCAGGTCCCTCTTGTAAATGAGTCCTTGTAGTTCAATGAGACTAGCCTGTATAAATAAAAGTTGAATGAGTTTAATTCAATTGCTCCAAACTAAAGGCGTTCAAACAACAGGTAAGATATTTCTTGTTCATAACCTTTCCACCGAACCCCATGTAAAAGAACACAAACTATCCCTATGCTCACTACAGTTTAGTATAAAGCCAGTATAATGAAGGGTAAAATCTGTTTCTTCTGTAATGCTTCTGGTGAGCCTTCTACCAGGGATAATACTTTAACAAGCACCACGTTAAATAAATCATCCGGTCCCCAGCTGCGCCTCGCAGCCGTAAACCTTAGATGAAAATTAAGTGGTTCATTGGTGTCACCCCGACGGAGTATTAAAACCTCTGAACGGATCTGGGAGCACTTTGAGAGTCGTGAATTTTTTTCTGGTCTACATTAAAAGTTTTGTGTAGCTAAAAAAGAATATTTTCATTTCAACCATCTACTGTCTCCATTGTTCAGAACCATCGCCAGCATCTCATCTATCTTTGTATCTGCTTCAGCGCTGAATGAATCTTTGATGCAACTTTTCTCACTTTTACTCCCAAACTTTGCCAGAGAAGTGATGCTTGTGACAGGCAGACAGATCCCTACGGAACGTGAAAGAAATCCCCTTTAGGTTACGCTGTACACCAAATGCTTGACATTGCAGATACGAACTGTATTATCCTCCTGAGGCTCTAATAAAGAGAAGCAGATATTTTAAAATCAATAGAGAAGTTTAAAAGTAGGCTTTTGGGAAGTCAGAACTTTAATATGACAGACAATCAGTCTTTGAGTTAGATAAAAACATAGGAACATTGGTATATAACAGTTTATTTTACCATAAAACAACATATTTCACCCCTAAAACCTGAGGCGCTCATGTGCAGAACGAAGCAAACAATAACTTTATTTAGCCTCAAAAACCTCAACATTGTTCTGTTTCTGTCACTCAATCTATGTGACTTTTGGGCAGTTTTGCCCATTAGAAAATTCAGTCTTTTAAACAACAATCTTTGAAAATGTTATGAACCAATGAAATAGAAGACATAAATACTCAACTCAATAAACCAAACTGGATAAAAAGAAAATTAATGGCCCAGCATTCCCTGGAGGAATGCACATCACCCGCCATTTTTCATGTTTTAAACTAAGATCATCTTAAAACAGTTTTGGTCAAACCTCAAAAATAACTTTATGCACAATGCCACGCTCATAGTAAACATTGTGAATGACTCTCAGCTACTGCCACACCAGATCTGAGCTCAGTACCAGAAAAAAATTACTTCATTATTTCCATTTTGTTGTCTTTTTTCAGCTAGATGGCAGCCATCTTGAATTGGGTGACTTCAAAAGGTAATTAGTTCTAAATGTACATCCAATAACTACTTTCTGCACGTGTTAATAAAATCTATTTTAGTGGAACACAAAATATTGATATCATACACATGCACGCATGCATGTGCACACACTCAAAGACATGTGCACAATTATAATTATCCACCTTCACTTTTCAGAGGGAAATTATAAACTGTAGACTCCTGAATTTATTCAGATTTTAATTATGACTCTGTCCCTTGACACAACCCTTATTAAAGCCATAATAATTTGGATGTAACTTGAACCTTGAGTACACAATTTTGTTCCACCTCATGTACCACATGTGATGTGAATGACAATAAAGTCACTTTGAACCTTAATATCTTCATTTTTTATCTATTTTTTTTTTATTATAATTTGGATGCCTTTAACATATTTTACATAATTAAATACTGTGTGGGAGAAGGCCTATCACGATAACAAATTTTGCTGGGTGATTAATTGTCTCAAAAATTATTGCAATAAACAATAATATTGTTTGAAATTTGACAATAATTAGTAATTGTCAAATTTAAGAAGAAATATTTGTTAATTTGTTTTGAGTGTAGAACCTTTTTTGACCCCTGGATGGCAGTATACGACTGTTTGAACCAAAGGATGGATAGTGAGGGAGCGAGCAGCATGTCTCTTTAAGAAAAACAGGAGGGAGACCCCTTGACGTGACATGGGCTGTCTCTCCTTTATTTTTTCCGGTTCTTAAAATGGCGGACGCTCAGTGTGGTTTGAGCTCTTTAGCGTAGCATTTTTCACACAAAGCTTTTTAATAAAAAACAGTAAACAAGTTCTCAGCATCTTTTTGCAGAGAAAAACAACTTTTTACACAAAGGCACGGGTTTCAACCGTGAATTCTGGAACTTCGACAAGATGGAGGTTTTTGCCAAGAGGTCGGCCTGTTAGCTTAGCTCGTAGCTTAGCTTCTCAGTTTAGATGCTTTTAATGATCCAAAAAGGCGATTTTGGACAATTAAAACCGACTTCAAAGAGAAAGGGAGGGGTCAGTGAAGAGCGCCGGAGTTGAGCCTTTTTGTCATCCAGTGTTCAGTAGAAAGAGACACAAAGAAATGATAAAGCCGATAAATGAAAATAAGGATTTATGGTTTATTGTGAGAGGCCTAATCGGGGGTTAATGTAACAAACTTACCAGGGGTTTAAAAAAATTTAGAAAAAAGGAAATATTTCTCACATTTGTTTACAACTAAATTCAGTGATCAGTTACAGAAATGTTCCCTTTAGTCCAGGGGTCTGCAACCTGCGGCTCTGGAGCCACATGTGGCTCTTTGGTTCCTCTGCAGTGGCTCTTTCAGGCTTTGACCAAAAACTAAAATAAAACTGTATTTTATTTAAATGATTGCCAACAAAGAAAATGGCTAGTTTTAGCAGATTTCCTGTCATTTTCAAATATGTGAAAGAGAGTACAAACACAAGGCATAAGACATGTGGACTACAACATGCCAGTCGTTTGTTAGACACTTTAAGTGGACTTCCACTCTCTCAGCGTGATCTTTCTCCCAAAACCACCAGAATGTTTAGGAACATCTTTAAGACAAGCTGCTGAGAAGGAATATTTGATGACACTAAGAGTAAAACACATAAAACAAAGTCAAAGTAAACAAAAGTATTTATTTTTCTTTAAACATTTAACTGGATATCCAACAAACAGGCCCAATTTTATACAGTCTTTAAATGTATGCTTTAAGATATTTAATTCTTCAACAATTAAGAGAACTCACATCGGCAGAGTTCAGTGTTTTATTTTTATAAAATTGTTAAAACTTATATATTTTTTCTTTCTTTTATATGAATCTGTATGTGAAAATATAAATAAATGTTAATACCAATTAGACATTTTTCATTTTATAATATTATTTCCTCTGACCAGAAAAGCCATCTCCAACAAACTTGTAGCGGTCCACAGGCCACCAGTTGACAGTAAACAGTTGTTGCAGGTTTTGTGGCTCTGGACACATCATAGTAAGCAAAGTGGCAAAAATGGCTCTTTTTATCATGAAGGTTGCAGACCTCTTTGCTTTAGGAGTTCAGAACAGCTCATTTGTAGATGATCTTGGCTCCAGACTTTACTTTAATGCCATCTTTCACTCCATTTCCTCCCTCGAAATGACTCCACCTCTGTCGACGCTTGTCCTCACAGCTTTTAGCTGCCGTTTCTTTTCAGAGGGGAAAACTTTATTTTTTCACTTCGGTTTCGGTGTCTTTTGGGATTTGGCGTCTGATTCTGTCAGGTAGATCAGAGGATCACTTCAACGACTCAATACTTATCACACACCGAGACTGTCCAAAGTGTACTCATCAACGTTTGAATGTAAGCAGCTCGTGATTGTTGGCAACAAAACATGACGTTTTTGATTTCACTCTTATGCTGTAGACTTTTGGTATGGAAAGATGTATATTTAGTGGTTATTTTTTATCATAGATGATACACATATACATAAAAAGAAAATAAAAATACAAAAAAGTGCATTCTGACAGCTGTAACTTAAGAATATTTGGACTTCATTGAACTCTAAAATGACTTGATTGGGATTTATAAAAAAAAATCAGGAAACACAGAGGATTACACTGAACATATATAAAGACAGTAGTGGTCAAAAGAGTCAGCTTCTCCTGTCTTTTTAATGAAACAACACCAATAAGAACTGCCTGAGTCCAAGTAATTCATAAAAAACTGAAAGAAGACGAGACACATGAGGAAGAGCAGCTCTGAGCTGTGCAAAAGAGACGACAACATTCTAGCTGCTTCCTTTCACAAGCGCGGAGCAGTCACCGCGACCACGATGACACGAGAAAAACTTGTGTTTGTAAAGCCTCGCCACTTTACTGATGGCTGCATCTGTGCACGTGTCATTAAACGTGCAGTTCCCCACTCTTTATTTTAACATAAGGTTTTAATAATATACCCAGACGCCAAAGGGAAACAGTAAAACGTGGTGTTGCACCCCTGCACCCCTGCAGCTCAGTCCTGACACGGAAGCAAAACAAATGAATAAACTTCTGAGTTTATCATCTCGCCATAAACTGGTTCATGTGGTTATAACAAACAAACAAAAATCATGCCAGGTGAGCTAACGTTCACTGCTAACGTGATTTTTTAATGGACGTTTACGACAGTAAGTGCTGGGCATTACCATCACGTTTTCAACAGAAGCTATGGACGTTGAAGGGTCTTGTTGCTATAGCAACTGATGTCACAATGACATATTAGGATACCTCTGTCCTCAGTGAGAGTGAGAACTCAAGAAAATCACAGATTTACAGGCAAAGAAAAAGAAGGAAAAGAAAGTGGAGCTTTATGAATAAGACCCTGGAGCAGGAAGCCTGGTGCACCGACCAAATCCTTCTTTTATGTCTAACATACGTCATCAAATTTAGGCATAAATAAATCCTTAGAAAGAAAAGAAAGAAAAAGTTTCCTCGTGTTTAGACATTTTTAATAAACCCACTTTGATCAGCCAGATAATATTTCATTTTTACAGTTTTCGTCAAACAAGCCTCTGAACTGCTATATTCATGTTAACGCCTCCAACAAAGAGCCAGGAGAAGTTTATCTGAGCTTTCTCGGCAGTTTCAACACCTTCTCTCATTCTCGTTTCCTTCTGTCCAACCACTTGGCTCTGATTTTCCAGCCAGAGCACCGCTGGCCAGTAAAACAAATCACAGACCGTGTGCTGGACTCTCCCAAAACAAATATTAGACTGAGAGAATTTACGGCGTGTGTTTGAGTGACCAAGCAATCAAAGAAACAACTAAATCCCTCAAAGCTGCAAACTTGAGAGGGAGGAGGGGTGAGGGCTCAGACCTCCTGGATCTGAGGTTCGACCAACGATCTGGCTCGCTTCTCCAGTACCCCTGAATAGACATTACAGGGAGGCTATGAGAATGATGCCCCTACAATTGGAACACACCCTCCAGTCCCTGTTTTTGAAGACAGGAACCATCACTCCAGACTGCCAATCCAGTGGCACTGCCCCCCAATGTCCATGAGATGTTACAAAGACGTGTCAACCAAGACAGCCCCGCAACATCCACAGCCTTAAGGAAATCAGGGTGAATCTCATCCACCCCCGGGGCCCTGCCACCTCTGAGCTTTTTACCTACCTCGGAGACTTCAGCACGGTTATGGACAGACCAACCCCAAAGTCCCCCACGCCCAACTCAGCTTCCTCCATGGAAGACGTGTCAATGGGATTGAGAAGGTCCGAGAAGTATTCCTTCCACCTCCCGATGACATCACTGGTTGAGTTCAACAGCACCCCACATTCCCTGAACACAGTGTTACAGTAGTCCCTCATTTATCGCAGGGTATCCATACCCTAAAGACCAGCCAGCGATAAGTGAAAAACTACAAAGTAGGAAAAGTAGTACAAGTAGCAAGTTTATTTTATTATCTAT
>JARVLU010000324.1:16400287-16413472 GCA_031762415.1 Simpsonichthys santanae
CTAAGTATATTTTCTGCCCCTTTTCTTTCTTATCTTATACTTTACACCTGCTTCTTCTTATCTGTTTGGTGTCCTGATCCGGCCAGAGACGGCCATCTTCTGAGGTTGATGTGGTTGATTGCAACTTGACTGACAGGATGAGGAAAGTTGTTGTTGTTACTGGAGAGTTTGTGGACAGACAGATCGTCTGAATGAGCTCCTGACCCACTTTCACCTTGGCTCATTTTTCTGTAGGAACTAACCGGGGCTGCATTCCTCAATGGCTGGTGCAGAAAGATTGATGGAGACGCGCGGATACTGTTGGCTTCAAGCCACCGTGAACAGATGGTGCAAGGTGTTTTCAGTCCACACTGCTGATTTGCTTTAAATCCTTTTGTGATGACTCATAACTGGCGTGAAGATTTGAAAAAGAATAGAAATAAAACAAATCATTACGTCACACTCTGCTGTTCCATATTTTAGAACAGCCAGACTCAAAGATGGAGAAACTAAAACTTTTTTTTCTGGGGCTTTCCTTTTGTCTTCCACTAAATTATTAACTGTCCATAAGCTTCGTTTAAACTTTTTGACCTCACGGTTCTGTTTGTCAGTGCCGTCAGCATATGCCTGCCTCCGTTTCCCATTCTTTTTTAATTTTATTTTGCTTTTGTTTGGCACAGCTACATACCACAGCGTAACCCCGATGTATTCAAGTCAAAGATGGAGTCAACAACCAGCTCTGAAACGTAGCAGGAATACTTCAAAGAACCCAAACAATTCTCAGTTTCATCTCTTTTTAAAAGTACAAGTTTTAAAATGAGCGTGGCTCACATGACTGAAAACTAGCCATAGTAACCGAACATGCTTTTCAGAAAAATATATCTGGACAATCGAAGTTCATGCTCAATAATCCAGGTAAATCCAGTTATTTTACCTGGATTATTGAGCATTTGATGTTTTGAACCACTTTGGCCATGGCTGACTCAGATGAGTAAGTGGTGGAGAGGGTGGACTCCAGAAACCATCTTAGCACCATCAAACTGGTTGACCCACTACATGATGGTGCTATTTACAAGACTGAGTATGTTGTGGCTCCTCGGACTGATGAAGTCTTCTGGATGAAAGACGAAACGTTTCAACACAAAGAAACTGTCCAGAGGATGTGAATTAGCTTTGCTGGATATCTGCACAATGATTTTGTTCCATCCATCCAGCCATCTATCCACAGTTTCCTCCCACAGACCAGAAACATGCATGTTAGGCTGATTGATAACTCTAAATTGTCCCTAGGTGTGAGAGAGAGAGTGACTATTAGTTTGTCTCATTCATCCCTCTGTGTCCCAGTGATGGACTTGCGACCTGTCCAAGGTGTCTCCTGCTCCTCGCACAGTGATTGCTGGACATTGCACCGGCGACCCCCCCCCCCATGACCCAAAATGGAAGAAGCAGGTAAAGATAATGGATGGATGGATAATGCTGCTACCTCCAAGATCTGCAGCTCAGTAAAGCATCACCTGGATAGCCACACCCATCTGTTCTCTGATTGGATAGTTAAATTTGTGATTGACATGACATTGACCAATCAGCTGAGAGAAGAAATATCCGGTCATAGTTCGTACTTGTGAAATTATACTCGGGTGCAGAGTTTTACACATTTTTATTTTTATTTTTCGTATCTGTAAACAGACTTTCACAAAAAAAAAAAAAAAAGATTTGTAACTTGTGCATTTTATTTTTTTTACAAATACTGTACTAATATTTTACACACACAAATTTCAATCTATGCACAAATTTAATTTACAAGGTTGCAAAACTGATTTACAAGCACCAAATAGTCATGACCAGAATTTGTGCGCATACAATCAAATAAGTCATTTGTGTTTTTTCTCTCACTAAATAAAACCTGTCTAGATCTGTAAAACATAACTCAAGTATAAAAAAAACAAGACTGCGTAAGACATAAAATATACTACATGTAAAAAAAAATAGTTTTTGTTACATCATGAAATCAAAGATTCATAAGAACTTGTTGACATTTCTGGGCATTTTAGGATAAAGGAAAAAGACAAAAAACAAATGGAAAGAAAACATTTTGATCAAATGAAACCTGCATGAGCCCTTACTATACTTATGGATAATTAATGATATATGTCACCCTAAAAAAAAAAAAAAAAAAAAAAAAGTACAGTAGTCCCTTGCTACTTCGCAGTTTGTTTACTGCGGACTCGCTCTATTGCTGTTTTTCAGAATAAGATTGGACATGACACAAATGGCTGATTGACGGATGAGCCAAATGATCAGCATGGAAGTTTTGCTTAAAATAAATTACTTTAAATTATTCAGCATCTGCTGCACATTTGTGCAGCCCACAGCTGCAGAAAAGCTTCTTCCTGCAGCTAATCAGCTGATCGTGCAGAGCGGAGAAGTGGGCGTGGCCAAAAGCGCTTGCAGGTGGCAGGGTACGAATCCCCTGCAATAAACGAGGGACTACTGTACTTTCATCCTAATAAAGTATTAGTCAGCATAAACATTTTGACTAGTTATTTAAATATTAATGCTTTAGTTCCTCTAATAAAAGTAGACATTTATTTACATCAACTTTAATTTTTTTATTTATTACTAAAAAGCAAGTCTTTATATTCTTACGACTTGAGCAAAACGGGACTTGCAATTTGCAGTTGCATGTAGAGTTTTGAATCATTATGGGCTGTTGAGGATTTAAAACATAACCAGGATTAAACGCAGAGGCAGCTATAGTGATGTGCTTCAGATGATTTGAGGCTTAGTCTTCCAAAGGCCTTTTGATCATTTTAGTAATATATGGATTTACTGAACGTTGATTCATAGTCATGGGAAAAAAAAATGGTTGTATTTGTGCATCATGGAAAACTAAAAGGATATAAGAAGGAAATGTAGGTCAGTGTTAGACATTACCATCTGTTCATTGTTTTTCTTTCATCTGGAATTTATGTTTATTCCCTGTTGGCGACCGCTTTTTAAAAAAAAAAATTTCTGTATCAACAATGAAGATGATTTTATTTTCAGTGCAAATTTGCTTCGGCAGATGTCGTGATGACACTTCCCGGATGTTGTGTGTGTGTGTGTGTGTGTGTGTCGCTTGTTTTAACCCCAAACAGCAGAGTGCACCGAGCTGAACTGCTTGGCCTGAATGAGTAAGTGTTACTGAAAATAGAAGATGAGGAGGAGAGAGAGGAGAGTGTGGCAAGAAGGATGAAGAATAGAAAAAAGGAAGGTGAGGGGGGACATGTAAATTTAAAGATCTTGGAGGGAGCTGTTGCGTTTTTTTTATTTTTTATTTTTTTATCACGTGTCAGGAACTCTGCAGCTTAAAGTCATTGTAAAGAAGAGTCAATAAAAAACTCTTAAAGCTGGAAGTTTATTATTTTTGTAGGAAAAAATGTTCAGAGCTATTAAATGTAAATAGAAGAAAACAAATTAATGCAGTTTGTCTTCAATATGACTTTTTGGAAAGTCCTCCCCAGCCACCCCAAACAGGCTAATAAAAGTATCAAAGAGCAGCTCTGTGACCACTAACGTGCAGTTTGTGTAATATTTTCTGACTCGGGGGGTAACCACGCTGCCCATTCGACTGCACTTCCTAACCTCAAATGACCCAACTGGAGGACAGAAGAGAAACTTTAACCTCCTTCCCCTCCTCCCCTTTAGACTCCAGCATTCTCCGAACCGGCCAAGTCCACTTCTGCAACCACAAAACAATCTGATTGCTCTCGTGCTCCACTGTGTATTTGTTTAGAAAACCAGATCCTGGTCCCGTCCAGAACATGTCAGTTCTGCTGTTTTGATTGGCTCGTTCAGCCCAGGAATGTGTTAGATTTTGTTGTGATTGGGTGCCGCACTGAGACGGGCTTCCTACACGGTTCTGTCTCTCCGGGCCAGAGGGTAACCTCAAAAACCAGTTTAAAACCCCACGTATCGCTGTTATCAACATCGCACAGAAAAAAACCCGAGTGTCACTGGAAGTTCAGCAGTTTTCCCACACAAGTGTTTGATTCCTCATATTTTCAGACTCATTTTGATTCCCACCCTTGACCCACAAGCTACTGCTTCTGAAACCTCAATCTTTAAGACTAACTGTAACTTTGTATCACCTTGGTAGGTTTTGATTTAATTTACAAAAAGAACAATGTTTTTATCTACTCAAACCTTTACAGTTTTGCCACCAAGTCTGCATTTTTATTATTATCTATTATTAGAAACTACAAAACAGACTTAAGGTTGAAGTGTTGCTTGTTTAAGCTATTAGAAACAAATAAAAGCAGACTTTTACAGCTATTTCCATGTTCTGATTAACAGTCAGACTCTTTCCCTCAAGCTCATTTTGTCAGATTAAGGAAACAAAATGTCATCAGCCGAGGAGGGACAGTGGTGCAGGATCTGAAGCCTTGCCGTGGTGATTTGGGCTGGACCCATTAGGTGCATTTAGTTAATAAAATAAGCTGTTGTCAAATAATTTTTCATGCCGTAACAATTGAAAAGCTGTAGAAACACTAAAATTTATTACAGTGTACGGTAGTCCCTCAATTATCGCGGGGGGGTACGTTCATAGGTGAAAAAAACGCGAAGTAGGAACGCTATATTTATTTTAGTATTTGCAGTAGTCCCTCGCTACTTCGCGGTTTGTTTTTTTGCGGACTCGATCGATCACGGTTTTTCAAAATAAGATTGGACATGACACACAATTGGCTGATTGATGGATGAGCCGCATGCTCGGCATGGATTTTTTTTTACAAAAATTAAATTGTTTTAAATTATTTAGCACCTGCTGCAACTTTGTGCAGCCCACGCTGCAGGATAAGCTTCCTCCTGCAGCTGATCAGCTGATTTTCGTGCAGAGTGGAGAAGTGGGCGTGGCCAAGAGCGCTCGATGGTGTCACAGAGCTGCCAAGGCAGAAAGCTGGAATCATGACATTCTGTGGTCTTTTAGAGCGTTAAGAGTTTAGAATATTGCAAGAATGTGGGAAAGGTTGAAAACACCTGACAAGAACCAGTTTGTAGGATTTGATTTTGACCACAGACAACAGGAAGATTTAAAATGTTTTATTATAACACAGCTGCTGGTGGAGGTTAAGGTCCCCAGGCCAGGCCAATCTTCATTGACAGGTGCGGGAGGAGGGAGTTGGAGATGGTGACGTCACCGGTAGTGAAGACGGAGAGGCAGAGAAGCAGCGCCGAGCAGAGCGTAGTTTTAAGGGGAGAGACAGGCAAATTTCATACACAGGAGATCAGTAGTCCAAAGCCGAGTCCAAAACGTAATCCTTTGTGCGTGGTCAGGGAGGCAGAGGTCGTTACCACAGGCGGGGAGTATAATCCAGAACAGACGAGGAGGATGCAAGGCGAGGAATCTGTGAAACAGGCAGGAGGTCAAAACCAGGCAGACAAACAAAACTGTGGAACAAACGCTTGACATCTACTGACCCGAAAGAGTTCAATAATCTCGCACTGAGTGGTGGTGAACATGGGTCTTGAATATGGGGGAAACTGGTGAACGCCATGAAGTCTGATTGCAGTGACGACAGAGTGGGCGTGGTGAAGGTTGACAGTAGCAGAATTGGACACTGACAGGAGCTGAGAAATAAACAAAGCACGAAGGCAGGAACTATGGCCAAAAACGTGACAACACCTTAATACAGTACAGTACTGTACTGTATATAAATACAGGTAGTCCTCGAGTTACGGCGCCCCTGACATACGGCATTTCGGACTTGCGAACGCCTCCCAGTGACTTTCAATAGCTGCACAGTGCCGTTTCTTTTGTGTGTGGGATGTTAATACCTTTCCCTTAAGACCCTGTGGACTCCTCCCCCTCTCTGGTGTCCATCTTATTCTATGAATACAACATGTGCTGGAGGAGTCCATTTTGTTTGTGCTCTAAGCCGTTACTGCCTGTAAAATTAGCAGCAGCTCTTGTTCTAATAAACTTTGTTGGTTGGACTTACCTGTAAACACTCCTGACCGAGGTGGATTGGATTTTAAAGAAAAAAGAGCGGAGGGATACAGGTACAGTTTTTTTACTGTTTTATTTCATTATGAAACGTACTGTGCAGTAGTTTGTGTTTTTTGAGGGTACTGTGTTAGCTAACTGCTTGGAAATACAGTACTGTACATGTTTAAGGTACAGAATGTACGCTGGTGTTGTGTTACGTTGAAAAAACGTGTTTAAAACGCCGTTTACCGTGCATTCTCCGACTTACGGCAAAAGTCCGGACTTACGGCCGCCACGTGGAATGAGCTCCAACTTACGTTAAAATCGGGTTACGAACGGTGCGTAGGAATGGAACTCGTTCGTAAGTCGAAGACTACCTGTATACAGTATTTAAATACTAAAATAAACTACTACTTACTACTTGTACTAATATCTCTACTTCGATATTTTTCACTTATGGCGGGGCTTCTGGGTACGAATCCCCCACGATAAATGAGGACAGTTTTCTAAACTCTTAAACTTTTAAAAATAAAAAAATGTATATGGGTACTTACCAGTGAAGATACTATTACAACTTGAAAGATAAAGATGCGAAGAATTAGCTGTGCAGTACTGATGACAATGAAGGCGATGGAGATGATGAAGAAGATTCTTTTTACAGCAATCATTAATCCACACGGCTAATGCAGATTCCAACTTTGCGGTGGGGTTCAAAGTCACTGCTGCTGTAGACCTGATATTCTTCTCGTCCTTCTTGATATAGCAAACCGTAGATTTGTCGATCCCGTAAGGGCGGCCAGCATCCACGTAGGTTGTCCCTTCCTTCAACTTGTTGAGAAGCTCCACCTTCTCTTTATGGTAAGCGTCTTTCTCTGACGCTTGGGTTCGCTGCCTCAGATTTAGAATGTGCAGAATGTTTGGGTGGCATCATAGGGCTTGAAATAAATTTCATAAAAGAGCACAGAGACACTGTTACGGTTACTGAACCAATCAGAGCCGGGGATACAGAGCACAATGCTTTGGTTGGTCGCCTTCCGTCAATCAGCCAATTGTGTGTTGTGAACAATCTTACATTGAAAAATGGCGAAAGAGTGAGTCTGTGAAGTAGCAAGGAACTACATTATATTTCAGATGTGGCATATTTTGTCTTGTGTCTTCAAATGCACATCAAGGACAGCACAGAAAGTAGAGGGCATGAGGTTTTAAATATGTTTGAACATTTAGAACTTTGTTGCAGATTATTATTATAATTTTTTTACATTTATGTCTCAATTTCATATGTTTGCACCGATTAGTTTTGTGCACATCACTGTAAGCTTATTCAGCTCTAGTGCATCTTGGTAAACTCTTGTTTTTTGTGGTTCATGTTCAGTTCCTGTTAGTTTTCTGTCTACACCATCACCGGTTTTTAAGCGTCGTACAAGAAGTTCAAGTCAAACCACGAAGCGTTCAGAAAGAGCAGCGACAAATCTGTGCAGGACGGGAAGCTGAAAAGCATCTGGACTTATTGCAAACATATTTGCAGTTGTGTGGATTTTTGTACAAGGAAATTAAAATGACAAATTTGTGGTTGTTACTTTTGAGAAGCGTGATGATTTTTAGTTTTGTACAATGTTTTTGCAGCCCCTGATACGCTTGAGTTCAACATTTCTCAGTCAGAAAATCTGATGCCTCTAGGTGTATTTACCAAACTCCCCCCAACTAAATAAAATTTTTAAAACTGAGAGATACGAGGCACAAACCAACAAAAGGCACTGGTGTTCTAAGTAATTATATGAAAATTGAACTTCACAGGTTAAACATCTCACCTAAATTTGGGTTTTGATCATATGTTGGAGTCAAGCTCATTAATGTTTACATAAATCTGAGTTTGCTGATTTATGAGGCTCTTACTGGGGTAGTTTAGGAACATCAATGTGAAAAAATGCTGACATTTATGTTATATTTTCATTACCTTTGCTGAAACATTTTTCATATCTTAGACAGACCATCTGGAAATATTGTGACTTTAAACACAAGAGAAAAAGCCTCAATTTTTACCTATCCATGACTTTTTAAATCTCTTGCTGAATGATGTCTTCCATTTCAAAGTTTAATAATTATGTTAAATGGACTGTACTTATATAGCACCTTTCTATCTTATCAAGATACTTAAAGCTTTTTACATCACAATATAATTTACCCATTCATACAACACTCTACTAGATCTATACAGATAATTATCAGTGCTTTATTACATTTATACACCAATGGGACACACATCCGAGGCAATGAGGGGTTCAGTGTCTTACCCAGGGACACTTTGGCATTTGACTGCTGGTGGATTTGAACCCCCAACTCTTGCATTGGAGGACGACTGCTCTAACCACTTAGCCACAGCCGCTCAAATACATGTTAAATATCCGACATTTCTTTTGGACAAATGAACAAATGGCTCTAAAAACATGTTTTTCATGTAAAAATAGTGTTTTAATTGAAATTTTATGATAAGTTTAACATGCACCACATAAAACAGGGGTGTCAAACCCACTTGCAAAAGGGAGCCAAAATTAAAACTCTTTTTCAAACTAAGGGCTGGTTTCAGAATCTACATTAATTCAAGTTAGATACCCAACATCTTTTCTTGGTTGCAGGTTCCTCAACAAGAGTTTGATCGGCCTCATTTGATGTTATCTGTTGCACTTTTGACATCATAATAAAAGATTACTGAAAAAAAGTGATAAAAGTATTTTACAATTAAAATAACATCTTGCGGGCCAGATAAGATGTCAACAAGAGCCACATTTGGCCCCCAGGCCTTGACTTTGACACATATGTCATAAAGGGAGCTGAACACTTTTTAACATCACTGGAAAATAATTACATTTATGAAAAATACTTTTTAAAAGACAAACAAAATCTGTGAACTGTGAATATATAATCTAACAAGGTAAAGTCAGGTCCACTGGATGGATTCTTCTTTGTTGAAACGCTATGTCTTTTAGCCAAAGCCTTCTTCAGTCTGAGGCGCTGCAACAATCTCAGTCTTATAAGCAACATCTTCTCATGGTGGATCAACCAGTTTGATAGTGACATCCAAAACTAGCTGTTCACATGCAAAAGGAGGACCATCAGCCTAACAATTGATCATTAGCTCTCTGATGACCACTTACTTCACAGAGGGCTGAGCGATACTTGCAATAACAAGTAGACAAAGTCTTTTGGATAAAAGACGATACATTGCAACAAAGAAGAATCTGTTCAGAGGACCTGAATTAATCTTGTTGGATTTCTCTACCTGGATTATTGAGCATGCACCAGAGCATGTGTGTATGCAAGTCTGTGCTCAGGTGCATCTGCAAAGGAGAAGGACAGAACAGATGTAGTGAATCATCCAGTACCCTGCCAGTCCCATCTCTATATTGGAATATCTGGACCAGAACTATACAAATAAAACAGCCCTCTAAGATAGCATAACCCCAACCCCAGAAGAAAGGGTGTCATGTACAATATAAGCTGATTGGGGAATGCAGGGTTTTAAGCAGGGATGAGTAACCGGCCATGGTTAAAAGCCCATCATCCAATTCAAACTCCATGTCACCTGTAGCACTCTCTGGCTGAATAACTGTGTGGTGAAGCTTTGCTTTCTGTTTACATTTAGCCAAGCTTCCGCTTGCTTTTCCACTCTTCCCTCACCTCCTGTGAGACTTGACATAAGTGGAACCTCGCTCATCATCAGGCTCCAGATGTCTGCCATGCTCACCGGCTTCCCTCTCATAGCCATTCCAGAGTTTCTGCGACGGGGCCTGACCTCCATTGCTGCTGCCGTTGGAGGACTGGAAATCATAATAGCCCTTCTTCTTAGCCTTCAGTCTCAACTTATTTCTGTAGTGCTCAATGTCTGATTTCTGCTTTAAGGCCAAGTTGACCTGCAGAGAAAATAGAACAATAAATTAAAGCAAGATCAACTAATCAAAAGGTAGAAATTTAGTTTTGCTTTTTATGATGGGATTCTGATTTTGAAAATAAAAACCATACTGAGGAAAGAACATAAGTTCTGGAAAAATATCTAAACAAAAACATAAGCTCTTCCATTAAAAATAAAAACATTACCATTGGTTATGCTTGTCCTCAGTGTCATATTTTGTGTTGGTCTTTGGATTTTAAGTTATTACTGTTCAATCACAGCAAAAAGACTAACAGGCAAATGTCAGATGTCAAGAAGTCATGGCTATAAGTTATACTATACAATTAAAAGCCCTGTCTTTAAGTCCTGCAGATGCAGGAAGAGAGCCACCTGCATCATGAAGGACCCCACTCACCCAGCACACACACTTTTGCCCCACTCCCCTCAGGAAAGAGGTTAAGGAGCATTAGGTGTAAAACCACTAGACTGAGGAACAGCTTCTACCATGAGGCTATTAGACTCATGAATCTCTGACCAGGATATGTGAAAAAAAAAATCATATCATGTTGCTGCTGATCTGTTTAATGTTGAAGCTGATCTATTTCATGTTGCTGTGTTCATTTGCGCTCATCTGCTCACACAGACTCAAGTTCGTGCTGCTGTTCGGCGTATTGTGTTTATTGTTTTTATGCTATTAGCACTTAATGTATTTTAAGCTGATGTTTTTCTTAGTTCATATCTTAGATCTTATTACTGTTTTTTTTTTCTTTTCTTATTGTTGGATATAACTGGGACCCTGTGGACATAATTTCATTCCAACCACTTGTATCACTTGTTAAGCAAATGACAATAAATAATATTTGTATCTGTATCTGTATGAATTTGTGTTTAAAAAGGCTAAAATAACTAGTTCTTTTTTTTTTTAATGTTCTTGGATTAACTTCACTTGAAACCAGAGAGAAAAGCCGTAAAAGACAAAAACACAAACCCAGAAACTGCTGACTCCAGCAGAATGCATTCTTTTCCTATAGGACCTTGTTTTTCCGAGTAAGGTACAGCTTTAGAAATCATCACCACACTCTTTAGTGTACTTGCAAACACAAGCTGAGTTGCCTGAGCATATGTAGTAGGTTTGTGTGCTTCACCTCTCCGTTGACAATGACGGAGTCCTGGCTGCGCTCAGAAGATGCAGGTTGGGAGCAGTTATGCTGAGCTGTCATGGGCTTAATGGAAACGAGCTGCAGGGAGCCAGAGGAGGAGTCATATGGATCTGGAGAATAGAGTCATTCACAAGAAATATCTATAATTGTTACCTTATTTATCAAAGGAGAAAACAATAACCCTCCAGACCACAACCCTCTTGTGGATTGAATCAAATAACTGTTGTCTGTCTCCGTAAATGAAGTGTTGTAAAGAATCAATAGATCACAAAGACAGCTTTACGCATTCGAGGTTCTGGGAACGCATCTGTGTGATAAATGAACAAAAATTGACTCTGCACTTTTATTACTCGTCTTACATCAACCAAACTGAATTGGGTTCTGGTTTGTCCTAACTCAGCTGATGAATTATTCAGATCCACACAAATCATATTCTGGCTATAGCTTGGTTTGATTGACAAGCAAAGCCTCTAAATTAGATCAATTAAAACCCTCACACCCACCAAGTGAAGAGCATTAATCCTCTGATAGCAGAACTTGACAACACATAACTCATAATCATAGTGTCTTTTATAGTGCTTAAAGGGCCAGGAGTTGTGAGACTTCTCGTGGTCTTGGTGCACTTTTTCAGTTGAGCATGAGAATGGCATTGTTTCACCGCATCTGAGAATCTGCCATCCAATGTTATCCCAGCGGTGTCTGTCTCATGCATATTCATCTGGTACAGCTCTGCTAACTGCCGTGAGGGATACCTTTCTGACTATAAAAAAGCTGCAGTGCCAGTGCATTTTTTTGTAGGTGCCTGCTGTGAAAACAATAAAGTGCGATCATGCTAAAATGGAAAAAAATAGGACTCTTTTACGACACACTTGACCTTCATTCAAAGGAGGCGTAAAATAAATGATTTGCATCTTCATGTGACTCTCACCGTCCCTCTTGCGGGTCTCCTCCTTTGTTAGTTTCTGCTGTGCTGTGACTTTCGACACCGAGAGGCCTCTACCGGAATGAAGCTTCTCTGATTCGTTGCTGATGACGAAACCGTCTTCACTTGGCAATTTGCTGCGAGTAACCATAGCAACAGGAAAGGCGGTGAGCTCTCAGGATGCTGGGCTCATATCCAGGTTATGTCATCACTCCTTTTCCCAACCTCACCTTATTGTCCCTCTCATTCTCTCAAACTTTGTCATGCAAGCATCTGTTGTGCACAGTGAACTAAGTTTTTGATCATTTTGAAACCATCATTGTTATTGCAGCACATTCAGAAAATGCTAACTCAGTCAAGTCAGCCCTGCATGGTTTGGTTATATGTTTAAGTGGCTTTGTTTCATATATGCATATACCAGTAATCCAATTAATTTTAATAAATTCATAGAATTACAACTACTGTAATTTAGCTTACTGACTACCTTATAAGTTAACATTTTTATATGCTATGGATATATTTCTGCCTGAGCATTTTTGTATGCTCAAGTTTCTCTCCTCCACACCATTGTCCAATAGTAATGTATTGTATACATCTATATACAGTATACAGAAAAACTACTTTAATGTAAACCTTTAAAATGCTTCTTAGCACTCATTCTTACTTTTTAAGTTTTTTTTCTAGTTTTATATTAGACATTAACAGTGTTTTATCTCAGCCCAATCCTATAAGATGAACATTTTATTTAAACTCCATGAACCACAGCTACGATTCCTATAAATATATATTTAAAGGCTCTAAAACTCAAGCGATGAACCGATTCAATTCAGTTCAGTTTATTTACATAGTGCCAAGTCACAACAGAAGTCATCTCAGGGCACTGAACAGAAACATTCATATATTTTAAAAAAACAAAGTTAACTCTATTGATCTGAGGAGCAGACTGCTTTCAACCAGTAACCAGGATTCGATGTCTATTCGATGTCTATTCAATGCAGAATATCAAATAACCAATTTAAACAAACATCTTTAGGGATTTTGTAAGTAGCTGTTTGTTCCAAACAACATAATTCAGTCACATTTTTCAGGTTATACAGGCAGTCCTCGGTTTACGGCGTACCAGGTCTACGGATTTCCGGACTTACGATCATAATTAATACAGTAAATAATAAATAAATAATAAATAAATAAATAACTTTTTTTTTTTTGTTTGTTTAATGTACTTTTTTCATGTGTACAGCACATTGTTGCAGCTGTGGTTGTTTTAAATGGC
>JARVLU010000324.1:16453827-16467435 GCA_031762415.1 Simpsonichthys santanae
TGTTTCCCCCCCCCCCCCCCCCCCCCCCTCATTTTTAACAACTTGAATAATATTTTGGAGAAAGGTTAAAAGTTTAGCTTCAATTCTTGTAGATCCAGAACTTTATGAGCCTCATAAACATGATTCTTTTTTAAAATGTATTTTTAAGAATTTAATTTATTAGGTTTTCAGGGTCTATTATTTGTTTTATTGTGCTTTGAAAGTTCATGTCAAAGCCTAAAATGAGTAACTCTTCTTAAAAAGAAAAAAGGGGGTGGAACTTTAATCACCCATTTGGACCACACACGGCCCAAATGGATCATCGAAGTTCTGAAAAACAGCTGGCAGTCACTAAAACAGTCATGGAAGGTTTGAAGGGACACTTCAAGTTGATCAA
Organism: Simpsonichthys santanae; assembly: GCA_031762415.1. Lineage (NCBI taxonomy): Eukaryota > Metazoa > Chordata > Actinopteri > Cyprinodontiformes > Rivulidae > Simpsonichthys > Simpsonichthys santanae. The sequence continues at coordinate 16,454,204 of JARVLU010000324.1, forward strand.
CTTGTATGTCGATGATACCACTTTATATTCTTTTAAAAAGGTCCAAATTCCCCCCATCAATCATTAACTCAACTAAAATTATTTTCTCTGAAAACACTTGTTATATTTAGCCAAGTTTTAGGATTCATCATCCAAAATTTTACTTTTAGGTAGGTCAGTGAAGGTTTGTTGTAGGAGAAAGGGATTAAATATAGCAAAAGTTTAGCCTTGTACTTAAATTTGCTCATTTTTTATCACATTATATTAATCTTTTTTTTGCTGTTAAAACCTAATTAAAAAAAAGTATCACCATTAAATCTAAAGAAGGTCTACACCTGCAAAAACCTATTAAGTCTGTGGGTCAAAATTACACCTTTCTTTAATTGGACTCGAGGGCCACACAAAGTCACTCCAAGGGCCACAAATGGCCCTCAGGCCGTACTTTGGACGTAACTTCATTAGGTCATTGAGAACACGTGAGAACCTGACTGCTCAAACTCATCTTTCCTTCTTGGTTTTCATAGAACGAACTGACTCCAACTTTGGAACCTGTGTGGATCATGGATTTGTTTGAAGATCATCTTACACTGAACTGGGGAAGGCAATGATGCTGCAGCTCGACCACAGGTAACTGCTCACATTGTTTGCACGTGTCAGAAATATAATGTTATCGTTAGCAAATTTGTTTGGTAAATTTTCCAGTTCAGAACAAGGAAAAAAAGATTTTTAGTCAGCCTCATTTTGTAGCTTGAGCCCACTCTGAGAGGCTGATGAGTGGGTTTGATGATGTGTGTGATTCACAGAAGACAAACTGATCTGACATTAGTTCACTCAGCTGTGCTATGAATCAGGAGATACATAAACAAAATGGATCCACAAACCACTTTCTTTGTTTTTATTTTTGAAATTTGAGGCCTAGAATTAAAATAAAATATGCATCATCTGCTGCCTTTTGTGCTAGAGTTTAAAAACTGTCGTTATTTTATATTTAGAAACGATGGTTCTAGCCGTTTTGATCAAACCCTGAAAGAATGCATCTTACATGGGATCACCAAGTCATGTGATTTTTAGTTCTTTTAGTATGAAATCTGAATAATTCCCAGCTACTACCATAAAATATTTTAGATCAGTATATGTACAATTTACTGATGTATAATTATTTTTGTGTAGGCTAAAGATGTTTGGCTGTGGCAGCCATTTTGAATTGGATTGGCTTCAAAATGTATTCCTTTGTAGATGCTAATTATTTTTCCCCCCAAGAGTTGCACTAAAATCTGTACATGATCTGTTCATGAGATATTTTATTAACAGGCAGACACTGCTAACACGAGCAGCTATTGCCAAAATTTTAAGCAAAGTTGTGATGTGATGTGCAGCATTTAAATATTTTGTTGAGGATAACTCTCGGAAATGACCTCATCAAATGTTAACTGAACTTTTATGAAACTGTCAGTGTAAAAAACATTTTAGTGTTTTCAAGGATCAGTTGGCTGTGGCAGATTTCTTGAAGTGGTTCGACTCTGTTATAAACTAAAGGCACGTCTAATGATTTATTTTCCCAGAAAGTTTCTTTAAAATTCATCTTGTGGTTCATGAGATACTTAGCTAACCAATATTTATGGCAAAGTTTTAAATAAAGGTCTCAGATGCTCAGTTATGACTTAAAATATGGGGTTAGACAGCTGCTACCACATTAAATCTTAGCCTGATAGCTTTAAAATATTGCTAAACAATATTTTAAGACTGCACATTAAAAGTGCTCAAGTAAGAACTAGAAAATCAAACTTTTGTCAGACCTGGGCTGAAGAAAAAAAAAAGTAATAATTTAGGCCAAAATTATATATATAAAAAAAAAGTTTTGTTGCTTTTACAAGTAAATTTGATGCTGCTGGGTTCCTTCACAGTGCTGGCTCAGCAATTTAATGTTAATAATTTTAGCTTATATTTGATCACATGAGAAAAAATTAACAAAATATGTGACATGTTCAAAGGTGGAAAGAGTACTGAAAATTTGTACTCAAATACAAGTACTGTTACACTGCTTAAATTGTACTCATTTACAAGAAAAAGTACCGGTGTTATAAAAATACTTACGTAAAAGTACAAAGTACTCTTCTCAAAACTACTCATAGTACCACTGGCAGTGACAATATCTAAGCTTTTTGCATACTTAACCAAAAGAATAACCCACATATACAAACAATAAAAAAGCAATATCATGCAGTAGCTGTAAAACCTCATATACCTTACTATGTTTTTTTATATTAGATGCTGAAGTCTTGTAAGCTGCTATCCCCGTAGAGATCAAACAAAGTTTGCATCTGGACCTGTCTCCTTTTCACCCTCTGTACATGTAAAATTCCTCCTAGTACAGCCACAGGCCTCATCCTCAGCCTTTACCTCCTCATTATCTCTGTTGACAGTGTTGTCCTCTGTCTCCATTTTGACTTTTTGTCCAAACCTTTTGTCCATAAATGACTCTACTCTACGGAGTTGTCCTTTGCTTGCATCATAGATAATTGTTGCGTTTGCAATCTGAGAGCCTTATTGGCTACAAAAATGCACATGAACAGTTTGAATATTAATTCAAATTGTGGCTGTACTCAGTAGTGACTTTTGATTTTAAACGTAGCGAAGTAGATCGCATGGTCTAAATTGTACTTATGAGTAAAATTACACACTTGAAAGAAATACTCGTAGAACAATCTACTTAATTACAATAATGTGAGTACTGCATTTGTAATTCGTTACGTCTACCCCTGCTCATTTCAACATATTTGTGGTAAAAGAGTTGTTTATAGTAGTTAATACAGGCAGTTTTTGCACACAACAAATATGTTAGAGATTATTTCAAATCATCTAAAGTGTGATTTTGTTTTCCGTCAGTGTAACCCAGAAGAGACAATACCATTATTTCTGCTCCACAGTTAAAATATGGGGAATGTGGAGAGTCAAAATGGTGACAGTGGTTCCTATGGCGACAGAGCAGGACATCTCTCCCGCAAGCACACATCCCGCTCACTCCGCCTCCCCAACAAGCAGCTGGTCACCCGACGCCCAAGGCACTCCTCGTCAGGGACACAGAAACACAGAAACTCTGAAACCTCCACCCGCTCCTCCAGCACGCCGAGCATCCCACAATCCTTAGCGGAGACGGGGCCGGAGCTTTACAATGCAGGAGATGAGTTGGGAGACTTCAGCCTCAACCCCCACTGGACGCAACGTGTTGCTATAACGATAAGGCCCGAGTCCTATCAGCACGAGGATGAACCTTTGACCACACCGACTCCTGAAACTTCAGAAGCATACACATTTGCTCAGGATGGAGGCGAGGACTTGATGGGGGGAGGAGAGGGCGACAAGGAGGGAACATACCTACAGCGAATGACCGAAGGTCCTCGAGATGGAGGGAATTTTAAAAAGAACAGGTCAAAGTCGGCGGACATGTCAAGAGAAGACAGTTTGGAGTTTTCTCTGTACGACCTCAGCCAGGACAACATGACCAGCACTGAGGACATGATTGATGGAGGAGAGGAGGAGGAGGAGGAGGAAGAGGAGCAGCTGTGTCCCAGAGGCAGCACAGGTACAACAACACACATCGTTGCAGTCCGGGTTACTTACATAATCAAAATAGTTGCAATGTCAACATTTGTGCAGATGAAACCTTCATTTACATAGTCTAACAGAATAAAGAACAGTTTTCTGGATTTTATAAATTGTTTTATATAAAAAAAAGTGTTAAATGTGTGCATGTAGGCAGGAAGCTGTTGATTTGATTCACCGTACGGATAATGAGAGGACGGGAGATGAGAACACAAGCCCTCACTGAGCAGAATTTTTTTTTTTGAGCCATAGAGCTGATTGAAAATGTGCTGCTGCCCACCACTTGGAACAGCTCTCGATCACAGGCTCGTTTAAGTGGAACAAGAGCTCCAGGAGTTTAGCTTGACAGCAGGCAACGATTAGTAAGTTAACTGATGAAAGTTTAAGTGCTCTTAAGAAGGGACAAACAAATGCACACATAAATGCACACGGAGAAGAAGCATGGCAAATGTGCCTTGAAGTAACCATTTGGAGATGGTGGCATGTATGGGATTTGTCTGGTCAACATAAATCAGAAAACTCTTAAAACCCACACATTATCCAGCACCAAGCACCTGTTTATGTTCCAGGCTCAGCAGAAAGGGCTTCTTCTCTGGACCATCTGTGCAGTCAGAAGAGTCCTGGCCTCCTGGGCCAGAGGATTCGACGTGCTAAAAATCGCAGAGAAGCTGAGTGCAATGGAAAGGGGAAGGGGGAAAGTGAGTTGCTGTCTCCAAACGAGGAAGACGGTGGAGGCTATGCAGCGTTCACGCTCCCCTGTCGACGGTCTCACTGCCTTTCTGAGGGACTCTCTGGGCTGGGGATCCCTGATGCTCCGTGCCCAGGCTTCCAGGGACGACGTGCACAGACTACTCAGGTTCAAACATGCTTCTCATATTACTGAATAAATATATGTTTTGTCTGGTATTTTCTTTAATTGATTTTTTTTTAATTAATCTTAGAACGATAGAGAGACTGTAGAGTAAAGAACTATTCAACCAGTAGTTTTCACAAAGTTTGGGAAGTTCAGACTTCACAAAAGACACCTGTCATTCCAGTCATGACAGTATTTTTTTTTTTTTGATGATCAGAAATTTAGTTACATAAACACATGCTATACAGATGTGCATCCAATTGTACTATTTGCTTTATAAGGACTATTTTTGGTCTCTCATCATCCCACTACAGTTGATTAAGTCATGGAGTAAGATAGGATGTCGTTGCTGTATAATCTATCTAACTGAAAGTCAGTTATTGTAATTTTGTCATGTTCATGCATCATTAACTTTTAAAAGACCAGATAAGAGGGCAGTATACTGACAGAGAGAACAAGACTTTTAGTTCAGCTCATTTCCGCAACCCGCAAGCACCCTTGGAGAGCAGATCACATGACGTGCTTCTTATAAATTAAAGTAGCAGGCGAAGGGGACCGCTGGATATAAAGAGATCTTCATCACAGGAAAACAAAGAGTAACTGCCAGAGAGACTCTCTTTTGTGACAACATGTGGAACTTCTTGCCCTTTCATTTTTTTTTTGTATTAGAAAAGTGTGGAAGATACAGATTTGGGTGCGTTCAGGCTTTTTGAACCTAATACTCCACGATGGTTTAAATGCAGGCCCAGAATTGTATTTTATGTGTAATTGAACTGTTAAGACTTGCAAATGTACTGTACAGGTGGTCCCCGGTTTACGGCCGAGATCCGTTCCAACGGCTTGGCCGTATACCGATTATGCCGTAAACCGATTCTTGCCGAATCCGCGGCCGTATACGCGGATTTTCAGCCGTAAAACGAAACCGAAACTTAACGGCGATCGATAACGGCTTTTTAAACACGTTTTTTCAATGTAAAACAACTTCTAACGGCCGTATTAATGTTTCTAAATGTGTTTTAATGTGTTTCCAAGCAGTTAACTAACAAAATAACCTAAAAAAAAACAAAAAAATGCTAAAACGCTGCAAAAAAAGTCTGCGCGGGTTGATGACGTCACTGGTGCGCGCCGGCCGTATACGCGAAACGCCGTAAAGCAAGTCCGCCGTAAACCGAGGACAACCTGTATTCTCATATATTATAGTTCTTATGCAAATCAGTTGTTTCTTCCTTGTGTCCCTGTCTGACAGGACATCTCAGGTGTCCTGGGAGAGGGAAGTGAGTATAGCGACAGTGGCATTGACGGCATAGCCACAGAGATGGATGCAGATGGAGACCTGGTTTCCCGTAGGTGCAAAGCCATGTCGGCCTCTTTCTCAGTCTACTCTGCCCAGGAGAGCAGTATTTTCAATGGGAGTGACAGCGGCAGCAGCAGTGCCGGTGGAGTAGAAGGACGAGCTGGCGAAGGCGGCAGGGGAGGGGTGTATGAGAACTTCAGAAAGGAACTGAACAGTCAAAACTGGGTCAGTAGATTGTGCTTGTTTGTGTGTATGCTTTCTCTAAATTGAAGATATTATAGTCTCTTTTCTTTTTCTCGTCAGACAAATCAGGGTCGAGACTGCATGGAGGAGGCCAGCTCCGCTGTCAGCGATGAGCAGAGTAGCGGGACACTGAGCAGTGCCTATCCATCGGAGTCTGTGATTGAGTGCGCTCAAGGCACAGTCAGGAAAGCTGGTGCTTTGTCTGTGAAGAATTTCCTGGTCCACAAGAAGAACAAGAAGGTGGAATTTGCAACCAAGAGAAAGTGGAAACACTACTGGGTGTCTCTAAAAGGTGCCCCCCTAAGTTTGCAACCGTTTTGATCGTGAACAAAAGTTCATCCCTCGGTGTGTCAAATTCACACAAGTCATGTATTTAACCATGGATCTGTGAACGCAAAACACAAAACATCAACAACAGTTTGAGGAGGTTGCTAATATGTTGCTGACTGCTCAGATTTGGTTTATTTGTCATTATGCAAAAATCAACACAAGGTCAACAATGCAATGAAATTCTGAGGCCGAGAAGAACCGTCTTGACTCGCCAAAAAAAGAAACAACAAGAAATACCAAAGCATGCAGCAAAAATACAAAAATCAAGGTGCCAAAAGTGAAAAAGAAATACAGTGAGGTTCTTTCAGCAGCATGGTTCTGTTCTGTTAGCGGCGTGGTCTTGTTAGCAGCGTTAGCAGGTCTTGTTAGCAGGTCCTATAGCAGCTTGATGGCAAGCAGGACTGCAGCAGCAGACAGAAAACATCCAAGGTTCTCCCCGTGGAGCTGAACTGGTTCGTAGAGTTTGGTTCGTGCATGCAGGTGGAGGATCATGGAGACAGCCACCATGACAGGCCGGAGCCTGAGCCCAAAGCTGGAGGGGGCCAGGAACTGAACCATGATGGCAGGATGACATGATGGCAAGACAGTGACACACAAAGCTCCAAAACTGTGTCACGGTCATAATCGTAGCATGGGTGTGCAGTGTAGGTGCAAAAAAAAAAAATGTTAAAACAAAAACAACAGGAACAATGAGTCGAAGCAGAACTCCCGTCAGTGCGGCCATACTGCGGCACTCTTGACGTCACACTGTTATGACAGTTATGTTTGATGAAACATCAATGTGATGTTCTTTGTTTTATTTCTTGAAGGTTACTATTTTTTAGAGTGTTATAATGAATGTACCACATTCGTGTTGGATCTTTTAGATGTGTTATTCTTTACCTCTGAAAACATCTCCTTGAAAAGGCCCCAGGTGTTCATGTGACGTTAAATGCACAGAAGTGTAGGTTTGTGTGGACTAAAACTCCTGCAGTCAAAAGATCACACTCAGAGAAGCCCCTCGATCTTACCGCAGATCATTGAATCTTCTACATTTTCCCTCCTCTCATATTGTAATCACATCAGACTGAGGCTCAGCCTGTGCCCTTGCTTGTCACCCTTTCTGTTTTTGTTCTCGCTGCTCTTTGTGGCTACGCATTACCTCTGCCTCGTCCCAATTTAATTTTACGCCAGGATCCATGTCTAATCCAATTCAGACCTTTTAAAATGCACAAGATGCAGCATTTGCAGCTGTGCTACATCCACTGTTTGTATCCATCCATCTCCAGGAAGACAAATCTGTCTGCTCTTTTTGACCTCATGAGGAAATTCAAACGAATAAACAAGAATTGTTGTTTCAATACGTACAACATGAGACAGCTTTGATAAAGACTTAGTAAATGCAGTTTTTTTAACTGTTCATTTTCTTTATATTTTTTCTGTTTTTCAAGGCTGCACCCTTTTTCTGTATGAATCAGATGGTCGCTCGGGCATTGACCACAACAGCGTTCACAAACATGCACTGTGGGTGGAGAACAGCATCGTCCAGGCTGTGCCTGAACACCCCAAGAAAGATTTTGTCTTCTGCCTCAGCAACTCAGTGGGAGACGCGTTCCTTTTCCAGGTGAGGAAAACGCTGGAGTTCAGTTCATCCCTCTTCTGTGATCAATTTAATCGTTCCGCGACAGCATGACAGCTTTAAAAGCCAGGCAAGACACAGACAGATGAATGGAAGATGTAATATTTCATCTAGGGATTTCATGTGTTTGTCTGGCACATGACCTTTAGCTGGAAGATATGACAGTCTCATGTCCATGTGTTTGTTTTATGTCTGACATGTTTAAAGGCCACATAGTAACACTGTGCCACTGATAACTACTGGGTGTATTCTGCAAACATTTATATTCATGACCACTTTCCACAAAGGCAGTTGTCATAAGAATAGGAAGATAAATATTAATTTCATGATGAGATTAAGGTGACACCCTTACATGTTAAAGTATCATTAGGTCTCAGACATTAATTCTTCTAGCTGTCATATTCTTATACATCCTCTTTGTTGTTTCCTGTGTTTTCTTTCCCCCGTTTCTCACCAGACATCTGGCCAAACTGAACTAGAGAATTGGATCACGGCGATCCACTCGGCATGCGCTGCAGCTCTCGCTCGACAGCACCACCGGGACGACACGGTGAGACTGTTGCGGACGGAAATCCGCAAGCTAGAGCAGAAGATAGACATGGATGAGAAGATGAAGAAAATGGGAGACATGCAGCTGTCCACAGTCACCGATGCCAAGAAGAGGAAGACCATTCTTGAGCAGGTGTGCAGAGAACTATTATAACCTAATAAAAAAAAAAAATGTAACTGAAAATATAAAGAAAATTTATACAAATTCAGAAATAATCCTACCTCATAAAAAAGTCAGTTGTGTTTCCATATCATCATGCGGCAAATTACTAAAGTGTAACATCCATATGAATCAAGCTTGTGATCCTATTAGATCCATATTTAAACATGTAAAAGCTCCCGAGGGGCTTTAATTATGCACATTTTTGTACCTTTGAAGTGCACTGATATTTTCAAAATGCATTGCTAAACCATCTTAACTGGATAGTGTCATTCAGACAAAATGTTCTGTGAGAACACAATCAGCCCCAAGTGTTGTTTGTTTTTTTTCATTTTTTTAATTGCAACTGGTTATCATTTTTTTAAAGCACATTCAGAATAGTATATAGATTTTATATAGATGTATCCTAGGAGCTACAGTATGCTGCCAGGTGCAATTGCAATTTTCCCTGTTAGGGTCTCCCAAGGCAGATGGGTCCCATGTTGTGGATGTTATGGACACTCAGGTGAAGAGTGGAGCTGAGCTGTTAATTGATCATTAACTGGTAGTGAGTTGGATCAAATGGTGGGAGAAGATACCAGACAGACCTGGTAGACCAAAACGTGTAGTGCGAGTTTGTAGGGAATGCCTGGCAGAAGAACCTGTCAGAAAGATCCTAACTTGCACCCCTGAGAGAACTTTAACCATATCCCAGCTGAGGTGGGTGACACTAAGCTTGAGTGGACAACATTCCACACCTCCTATGTGGAGTTGGCCACCTTGAGCTATGGCCACAAGGTTGTTGGTGTTTCTCACGGTGGCCATCCTCAAACTCAGTGATGGATAGCCAAAATTAGAGAGGCTGTCAAGCTGAAGAAAGAGTCCTATCAAGCCTTGTTGGTTGGTAGGATGTCAGAGGCAGCTGAGGAGTATTGATGAGCCAAGCAAGCTGCATACCTAGCTGTTGCTGAGGCAAAAGCTTGGATGTGAGAGGAGTTTGGTGAGGCCTCGCATAGAGATTCTCGATCAGCTCCAAGGAGACTCTGGCAAACCATCGGACAACAGAGGTTGTTAAAGGCTCCGGGGCTCCAGGTGTGGATGAGATCTGCTCTGATCTTCCCTGACCCGTCAGAATAAACATCATGCTAAGACTAATCATTATGTTTACTCTAACTCCATCAACCAGGAAGCCTGGGGTCTGCTGGAGGACCGCTAATGGGATCTGCTCTCTGTAGCTCCAAGCACTCTAAGAGGTCCTAGCTAGCTAATAGATTTTCAACATTGCAGAGCCAAGCTTCCAAATCAGACAACCTCACCTCCAAAACTACCACAAGTGTTTGTTACACATGCCATTATAGCTAACTACTCTGTAGACAGGGTAACACATCACTATTTATTACAGTCTAGTCTATACCAGTTATATACCAAATAACTAACTAGTACATACCTGATATGTACGTACCTGGTGTACACCCAGTATGTATCTGGTATTACCTGGCACATACCAGCTAAATACCAATATGTACTCAGTAAGTATCCAGATATGTTCCAGGTATGCACCAGTTAAGTACCAGTCACCTATGGAAATAAGGTTTGTACTAATTAATGACTTGTTATCCTGTACTTACATGGTACATACCTGGCATTTACTAGATACGGTTCATACTTGATACAAACCAGGTGTGTATGCTCTGCTTCATGAAGACGAATGCTACCATCATGAAGTCACACTCATCTAAATAACAACAATAACATTCTGCACAAGTCTTAAATTGCATCTCAATTTTTTTTAACAATCTATTTTTAGAGCCACACAGCTTAAATAAGATCAGTGCAAATATTTATTGTCTGAGATGTTTATAGTTAAAATGTATCAGAAAAAAATAGTTACTGTAAATTATTTAAGTCCCAGGAACAGGCAGGTTAGGGCATAAAATAATGCAAATGAGATCCAGTTTGGCAGAATGATGGTGCAGTTGGTAGAGCTGCCGCCTCTCAGAAAGCAGATCATTCCAGTTCTCAAGTCCTGGCCAGGGGCCATTCTGTGTGGAGTTTGCATGTTCTCTCTGTGCATGCGTAAGTTTCCCCCAGGTACTCCGGTTTCCTCTCACAGACCAAAAACATGCATGTTAGACTGATTGGTAATTGTCCCTAGGTGTGAGTGAGAGAGTGAATGGTTGTTTGTCTTCTTTGTCTCTATGTGTCCTTGTGATGGACTGAAGACCTGTCCAGGGTGTCTCCTGCCTCTTGCACAGTGATGGCAGGACATGGGCACCAGTGACCCCCCACAACCCAAAAAGAAATTAGCGAGTAAAGACAATGGATGGATGAAAATCCAGTTTGGGTGTGTCTCTTTTGGTTTGGCAGTTGCCTAATTTCTGAAAGCTCATGTTTATGCGGGACAGGGGCAGCTCCATCTGTAATTTGTGAATGGTCAGAGGCAGCATAAAGATGGACTAGATTTTATGGCCATTTGATTTCACAGAAATGTTTTGCAAACATCTATTTCACCTCCCACTGCCCGCCCTCTGATAAATTGCACACGGCACAGCAGGTTAGCCACTGGTGGGGGTTGTGTTGGTGAGTAATATCTCTCCACAGGGGCTTCAGCACTCCCACGTTGCTCTCCTCTCACAATGACCAAACCGTGATATAACACCAGTGAACCTTTGTGCCTGTTCAAGCTTTTCTTTGACGTTGGAATTTATTTTTATTCTTAGATCAGGATAAATCATTATCTTAGCAGTAAAGTTTTCTCATATTATACTGTATAATCACCAATGTTGCATTGCCTTCACTTTTTAAATGCTGATCTTTTCTATTTGTTAGATCTTCTTATGGGAGCAGAACTTGGAGCGTTTCCACATAAACCTCTTCCGCTGCCGCTGCTATCTGGCCAGTCTGCAAGGCAGCGAACCTCCCAATCCCAAACGCCTCCTCGGTTTTGCTTCACGTCCCACCAAACTGGTCATGGGTCGCCTTGGCATCTTCTCAGTGTCTTCTTTCCATGCACTGGTATGGTTTACAGCCCTTATCTTACATTTTTGCACACACATCACATACAGATGCCTCACCACCCCTGGTGTCAGCACTCCACTAGTGTCCCCTGACACCAGGGGCGTGCACCTGAAACTGTGTTTCTTCAAGAATTTGTACAGTAATTGTGGTTTTAAAGTAAATCAGAGTTCTTTAATATATAATTTTAACATGCTTCACATGTCTGCATGTTCCAGTAGGCATTTTGTGAGAAATTCTCCACTGCTGACCTTCTAAAACAGCGCAGCTTGAAGAGTGGGTGTGCTTATGAGGCTGTGAAAGTCTTGTTATTAAGTCCTACTGAAAGCGAGGGATTTCTACTTACGTAACAAATGTTCACACTAACACAATGAATCTACCCTAAACCTTAGACACACAATTGCTGAAAAAGCTAACCACTTTATAATCAGTACTTATAAAGCAAAAAATAAGCCACCTCATTCCACAGCAAAACATTATTTTGTCATTGATTCATTCAGCCTTTATTTATACAGGTTAGTTTCATTGAGCCTCAAGGACTCTTTTACTGGCATTCCATTTTGTGGCATTTTATGATTTGACAAATCATATACATATACCGTATTTTCCGCCATACACGTCGCATCGCCGTATAAGTCGCATCAGTCCAATTATGTCCAAGAAAGTGGAAAAATAATCCATAAATATGTCGCACCGCCTTATAAGTCGCATCTATTGTGTGTCACCGCTGACGCATCGCATATGTTACGTGTCAGCGCTGACAACCCAGAAATGTGGGCCGGTGTTTTGCCAAGAATGTATTGGCTGCCATGGCGGCCACAGGAGTGTGCACGGAAAGACTTTAACAAGATTAACACTTAAAAACAATTATTTGTTTGCTGAAAAATTATAGTAAAGGTGTGTTTCAGCTGAACTTTTCTTAATAAATGCACTTTGACGGTTAAAACATGGCAAAATGACACAGACGAAATAAAGCGGCTTTAAAATTACTACACGCCCACCCACCCATAATGATGACAGAAAAACCTATTTATTTATTAATTTTTATTCAAACCCGTTGAATTCTTCATCTTCTGTGTCGCTGGTTAAGAATTATGCCAGCTCCTGAGGTAACTGATGCAGCTGCCTCCTCTTCCTCCCTGGGGCTGTTGAAGTCCTCCTCCACGTCAGCTCCAGCTCCAGCTAACATCTCGGCCTTTCCGAACCCCGACTGGATGGATTCTTTAGTGACTGAGGTCCACGCTTTATCCTTCCATCTGAGGACCAGCTGGAACGTCGCGTGGCACATCCGTCCTGCAGCCGTGAAGCTGTGGTCTCCATCCACCATCCACTCCTCCTAAAGGCGGCGTAGAGCTGCTTTGAAGCGCCAGTTCCCAGAAATGTCCAGACGCTGCAGCACTTTGGTCAAGCCTCCCAGGATGAAGGCAGGAATGGAGTTAAACACTTTAATTTTAATCTTTAAATTGCGTCGTGATGTGCACGCGCATGCTGTCCATCACCAGCAGGGCTTTTTTTGCTCTAAAAATCTGTACACCGTACAGGTACTCCGGTAGTTGTCAAAAGCCTAGAGGGTCCATCAGCGCCCCTAGTGGCCGAAGGTTGTACTGCT
>JARVLU010000324.1:16467535-16478914 GCA_031762415.1 Simpsonichthys santanae
ACACACACACACACACACACACACACACACACACACACACACACACACACACACACACACACACACACACAAAGGTTAAATCATGTCATGTGGACAGTTTCTCTTTGGAAGAAATGTTTCATCTTTCTCAAGTTCAAGTTCAAGTATCTTTATTGTCATTTGCATCACATGTGGTACATGAGGTGGAAGGAAATTGTGTAGCCTACTCAATGTCCTAGTTACACCCAAAAATAGCAAAAAATATGAAGTATAAAAAGAAGCAGTATACAGTCTAAGGATCTAAGATATACACTAAGATATACGTTAAACAAACACTAAACAATTCGGCTTGAACCACATCAACGAGGTGCTAATTATAAGGCAGATCTTGGTGGCAGGCCTCAGACTGACAGTTTTTCAAATGAAAGACGAAACATTTCTCCCAAAAAGAAACTGTCCAGATGGCATGATTTAACTTTATTGTGATATTGACAGTTTCAGATATGACTTCACCTTAAATCCATGTGTAAACTAAATTCAAACAGGATTTTTGAGAACTTCCTAATAATAATACTCTCAGTTTGAAGATTTGAACTTAAACACTAAAATTTTTAAAGTGGAGAGTTACATGTTCACATCCCTCTTCATCACGAAGCACCACTAAAACATTTTCCTCATGACCTTCGCGAGGAAAAATAAATAAATAAAAAAACTGTGGTATGCGCTATTGAAGACATTACCCCATGGTTCAAAGTCACGTCATGAGCTCTGCTTCATCCAGACATATGTAATATCTGAAGCACTCTGAGAATGCATGAACTGAAACATCAACATATAAAGAATGATCAAGACTGACAAACGGTGCCAATAAAATCATCAAACGTCAAGGAAATGACATCAACCATGTCAGTGCTTACAGCATTCCAAAACTAGTACAAAAAGTTGTGGTTATGAGCATCACTAGTCATTATTTCAAACATTTCGACTTTATAGATTTGAACAAGCACGGGTGTGTTATTACCTTAGGTGTAAACCCACAGAGCAGTGCTGGTACATACTCTTCCAATTGTGCAGAGAAACGGTCCATCATTAAACAGGGGTGGAGGCTCCATGTCCAACTGTCACCTTCTTACAATGCTGTTATTGCTAGTATCACTCAGCCCTCTGCGAATAGCATGCGGCCATCAGGGCGCTAACGAGCGGCCGTTAGGCTGATTGTCCTGAACAGCTAGTTTTGGATGTCAGCAGCAAACTGGTTGATCCACTATGAGAAGGGGCTATTTATAAGACTGAGTTTATTGCAGCTCCTCAGACTAATGAAGTATTTTGTATGAAAGGCAAAACATTTCAACAGTTTATTATTTTCATTTTTATTTCATCCAGAGGACCTGACTTAACTTTGTTACATTCAAAATCAAACTTTTTCTTGCCACTCGTCAATACATTGTCACAATCTACCTACTGTCTCTATTGTACCCAGAGCAGTGACTTTTTAATTTTTTAATCGTGATCGTCACGCTGTAAAACTTGTTCTTGAATCACTTGAGGAACATGGGAAACTGCCACAATGTTGACATGATCTTCACATTCCCCTGAGCTCAATCCAGTCAGTCATATCCAAGATGTGTTAAAACAAACAAAAGCAGTCTGAGGCCCACCTTGGAATGGGTGGACGGCTTTGTGGGAGAGGTGGAGAAGAGGTTAAAGACCATTCTGGTCAGGTCGCTGGTTTAGAATCCCCAGACTGGCACAAAATATTTGGGTGGACACCCATATCTGTCTCCACCCTCATTTGCACTATTGTTGGCTTTTGATCAAGGCCTTTAACCCTCTACCTGCTGCCAGGCCACCTCAAATGGTACTCATGCGTGCTGACATGTGCAATGGGAAAAATGCAGAGTAATAAATTAATATATTACAGTACTGCCTATATATAAAACAAAAAAAACCTAAACTGTCTGTTTAAATTTAGTTTGATCATGGAATATAACGGCAGCACAAGCAGAACCTACACAGCTGTGGATGGCTGGTTAAAATGTTATTACTGAATATTGCTTACGCTGTTGTGGGTCATGTTTTCGCTGCACAGCATCGAACAGGAAACAGGATAAAGTGAGGAGTGGGTTGCACTAAAGAACTTTGTGGTTCAGTTTTTAACAATAAGATTTTGGCCATGAGAAACATATGAACATTTGTTTCACCTTTTCTTTCTTCCTCACACACACACCCACACCATTACACATCAGCGGTGTATTTTTGTGATTTGTGGATCAATACAAACTCTTTTAGTAAGCATCCCTGAGGCATTTTCCCACAAACAGGCTTAACACTCTCTAAACCCTTGCCTCCCTTTGCTTTTACTGCCTACAGTGCACTTTCTTTGTCTGTCTTAAGCAGTTTCTTACCTTTTCCTTATCATAATTACTGCCTTTATGTATTCTTTTTATACAACACATGTGCCAGGTTATCCATCTTTACCATTAGCAATTTAATTCTTACATTTTTTTTTTCAAGCAACAACAAATTAAATATCAAGATAGTACAGAAATTAAAGCAGACGTCCAG
Source organism: Simpsonichthys santanae (assembly GCA_031762415.1). Taxonomy (NCBI): domain Eukaryota; kingdom Metazoa; phylum Chordata; class Actinopteri; order Cyprinodontiformes; family Rivulidae; genus Simpsonichthys; species Simpsonichthys santanae. The sequence continues at coordinate 16,470,080 of JARVLU010000324.1, forward strand.
TTAGTAAAATACAAAACAAAGTATGTAGGCAACAGAGATCTCGTGTAATTGTTACAAAACAGTTTCTAGCGTCTATTTCTTTCCACGATGACTCACCAATGTTCATGGCGTTGTTACTGTCTTTTGTGAAAAGACACTTGCAGCAAAACAGACAGTTTGGTTTGTTAAGTTTGAAGTGTTAACGTTTTATGAACAGACACCAATGCAACACATTATATTTGTGGTGTGTGCATGTAGTGTATGCATGTGCTGAATTGTACTGACTCTGACTCTGTTCATGGTTCAGCAGTTGAGTGTGAATTAACCCAGAAATGCCAAAAGCTTTTTTTTTCTTTTCTTTTTTTTTTTTTTTTAATCTATGCTTTTGTTGTAGGTCACTGAACAAAATCAGAAGTTGAAAGTGTTCATGTTATACATGAATGCATGTATTAGTGTACACTCCTGAAAATGTGTTTATACTGTATACTGGTAATCCTGTTTTCAAAAGAGGAAGGACGATGTGTAAAAGGGGAAGGGGGAAGTCTGAGACTGTCATCCCTGTACGTTCCCATACAATGGGGAAATTAGTTCTCTGCATTTAACCCATTACATGTGAGATACACCCAGGTGGAGCAGTGGACAGCTGTGTAGGCACTCACAATTAGGATGTCTTGCTCAGAGACACCACAATGTGGGAATGCCTGGGAGTCGAACCAAGACTTTCTGCTCCCCAGTCGGCTGCTCTACCTCTACCCCATCTCAGCCCCAAAACGGGACATTAAAACAGAATGTCTGATGAAGGACGTGCACTGTAGGTTCAACCCTACTGTACATTTGTTTGGCAATAGTAAAAATGTTTAATTGAAATGTAACAGTTTTTATTTATAATGTCGTTATCAGGGCACGTATCATGGCTGACATGCATGTCTGAGAACATGATGCCAAAATGTGCAGGTTTTCAGAAAAAAAAGAGTTGTGAATGGATGCATATTTATTGTGACTGCAACAAACATTATCCTTATTTACAAGTTAGAGATGTGCCAATAGCTTTAAACTGTTGATCAACCTTTTTATGGAGATTCAATTTGATGTACAGTATATGATAATCACATTAGCAGATTACCAGTATTCAAGAATGAAAAACATTTTCCATTTTTTTTTCATGTTTTCTGCACTCGACGCTGTCACAGGTTTCTGCTCGTACTGAAAGTAGCATCAGGAAGAGAAACCAGGCCTTACCACGCACCTTCAGCAAACGCCGCAGCCGTTTCTCTTCCCTCTGGGGTCTGGACACCGTCTCCAAGAGGAAAAGCAAAGCACATCCTTCAATTGACCAGGTTCCGACCACACTGGGTTATCCATCTGATTTAAATACAATGCTTCAGTTTTGTAGTGAGCTAGCTACTAGATAATACTGACATTCTGAATCAGCTATAAAAATAATGCTCTGTGTCCACAAGTTTAATATTTGGACCTTGCACATTTTATTTGTAATTTCTATAATTAAAAAGCAGCTTAAACATATTTATGTTTTGATTTCAGGTATTTAAAGATCAGCTAGAACCTGTGAGAAAACCCCTGGAACACACGTTTGAAGATTCTGCCAGCGAGAAATCTGTAAGCTCTTAGAAAACTTTTATAGACCTTACGTACCTTCAGAACTGTACCTTTGAATTGAGACCTAAACTAAACTAATGGATCAAAAGTGTCTAATGAGAACAAGATGTGACTCACATTACCATTGCATTTTTACCTGTTTGGACAAAAGCAAAGTCCCAGAGTCAAAGGTGTTTGAATAAAATCAGCTGAAGACTGATGAGCATTATGCATTTTAACAAATCACCATATAAATGTTAAATGGACTGCACGTCTATCTAATCAAGATACTCAAAGTGCTTTACACTACAATCTTTGCCCTCATTTACCCATTCATACAGCACTCTACTAGATCTATACGAAGAATAATCAGAGCTTTATCACATTCATACACCGATGAGATACATTGGAGGCAATGAGGGGTTCAATGTCTTGCCCAGGGACACTTTGACATGGGATTGCTGGTGGAATTGAACCCCCAACCCTTGCATTGGAGGATGACTGCTCTAACCACTCAGCCACAGTCACCCATATAAGAAGTATGAAAAAAAGGATGAGGTCAACGATGAATAAATAGTCCATGATTCTAGACTTTTGGTAATAAAAAGTAAAATTACAAGTTTGAAACAAGTTTAGAAAAGTTTTTTTTATGAAGTGCCACTATTTTTAAAAACGAGTAGCTCTTTTAATGTTGTTACAAGCTTCAAATACAGTTGGCGTCAGAGAAGAGGTCATAACTTATGACCTTAACTAACTTAGGTCATAACATTCTCATCCATGGAACAATAAGGGCTGTTTCTAACTTGACTTTGTTTATTAGTTAATAATAATTATAATAATAATAGTAATAATAATGTGTATGTATTGTCATCATTGTATGTTCCCATAAAATGGTGTCAATGATGACAATACATACACATTATTATTATTATATTATTATTATTATTATTATTAACACAGTGAGCTACAATTTGACGTGACAGATTTCCAATTATTGTTCAATCCTAGTCTATATTGTTAATTTATTGTGTCACAACCTGATTTTATGATGCCAGGAGTGCAAACAATTCAACTTTAGAGCTGTGAAGAGTGAGATGAAAAAGCCACAACAGTGAACGTTCTTGTCCATACCATTACAATGTTCTTCAGGCTTAACGCAGTTACTTTTTAGTTTTTTTAGTTTCACTACAGAGAACAAGAGCACTTTTAGCTTTTGGCTAACTACGGGTCATTGTTTGCCTTTCTTGTAAACCAAAAAAAAAAAAAGATCACTGGGGCATCTGATGAATCTTTTGTGCTTGTATAACGAGATAGGGGCTTCTTGAGGCCTCGAGGCAGCAGGATAGCTGGATTTTCCACTTCCTTTCTCATAACTGGGATGGGTTTGACGCACTGGCTCTTTATTCAGTAGGTCATCTGAGGGAGTAACAAAATCCGTGCACTATTTTGCGCCAGTGAGCAATTCTTTGAGCTCATTCTCAATCTCTTGGTGTAACACTTTGAGACATCAACTTTTCTCTTGATGTGTAGTGACCTGAGAGATTTGCAGATTAAATTAGCCAAATCTAGTTCCTTATCTTGCCAATAAATTATTATTATTATTAATAATTTATTCTTATTCTTGTCAATAAATTGTTTTCCCACAGTAGTGGCCATTTAGAATGATAGGAATAAATATTTTTTTTAATCAACTAATTTACATTAGTTTTGACAGAACTCTGCTTATTTTGCTTCAAGCAATTCTAACTCCATCAGAATCACATTCCATCAACTTGAAATAGACTGATGCAGTATATCCAATCAAAAACAATTTAATCTGATATTTGTAGCTGATAAGGTCAAATTAGGCAGAAATGACATCGTAAAGGGCCTGGAAGTTTCCAACCATCTGTGCACTCGACTCCCCATTTAGACAACTGAAATTGAACTTCAGCTTGACATGCAGTTCATTTATATTTAATCACAGATGAGTGATCATGCATAAACTGTAAAGAAACATGTCCTATTTATTCATACTGGAGGTTGTGCAAGGACAGACATGTTAGCGCCATATATCATGAAAAGTTATAAAGGGCAAAGGAGATGTGGGAGAGGAGAGACAAGCCTCTGTCTGAACTCAAGAAAAAACTGGAGCAATCGAGTGCTCTAGCTGTGAGGGCCCCCAGTGGCAGAACGAGAGATCAATTTCCTTCCACCCACGCTCAACCTCCACGGGCAGAGATGACTGTAAAGAAACATAAAACTTAGCATGCCTTGATTTGCAGCTACGAAGAGCACAAACTGCTGCAAACACACGTTTGATTTGCACAGTGAGGGTTTTGTAGATTAGCTTCAAGTGGACGAGTCAGATGGGCTTGTCCAAGCTGCGATCCTGGGGAGTCATGTTGTTAGCATAGGAGGGAATGAGAGATCAGGAAATGTTAAAATGCCTCCAGGAAGCACTTCACCCCCCCCTCAGCAGAGGAATCTAAGGCCAGGAGGGAAGCCAGATGGTGCAGAACAAGCCTGGGAGTTCAGGGAGTTGGGGGGAGGTCCTGGTTATGGGCCCCCCAGCCTGTTGTCTGTCTGGGAAAATGTGTCTTGTCTTTGTGTATCTGTATTTAGTATGTGCACAAGTCTGTCAGTCTGTGTTGACAAATTTAAATTTGAATTTAATTCACCTTTTAACTCTCGCAGTTTCTTTCATTAACTGCTGCACATCATCTCCTGCACACTAACACACACAGAGGTGGAGCCGAGATCGAGTTTAATTTCAACAGGGACCACATCACACATTGCTAATTGTCAGCAGATTACGTAAAAAAAGGGAAGGGAGTAGTTGATGGAGAGTGCAGAGACAGGGGAAAGGGCACACGGAGATGCAACAATTAATGGAGCAGGGGGTGGGCATGATTGAAGAATGAAAGAGAAAATCTGGACCCTGTTATATGATACAAGAGATATATTATAGATGTTGTGGGGTCAAACAGAAGGAAGGCAGATGTAGGGGACAGATTGCTGAAGCTCAATCTGATGATCTTCAAGGTTGCAGAAAACAGCTCAAACAAAATGAATGTAGAAATTTCACACAAACTATGTACAAGACACAAATTACATTTTACAAATATGCTGTTGATTAAAGTCCACCATGAGTACATTTACTCAGTATATTGTATCTGTTTAGCCTATATCCTATTGTTGTATATCATATATCATATACCGTACATCGCATATCATACATCGTACATCGTATATCGTATATTGTATATTGTATATTGTATATCGTATATTGTATATCATATATTGTTTAGCATATATTTTAGTTTATATCTTAGATCCTTGTTTACTGTTTCTTTTTACACTTTTTATTTTTGCTATTGTTGGATGTAACTGGGACCCTGCATACACAATTTCATTCCACCTCATGTACTACATATGATGCGAATGACAGTAAAGAACCTTGACCTTGACCTGTGAGTTATGTGTATCTTTTCAGAAGAAAACTGAAAACTCAGTGAAAAGTATTCCCAACCAGACTGCGGACAGCGATATTTGGGTTCCCGATCACCTGAAACCCTCCTGGGTGTGTCTGCCAAACAATCAGCCCATCCTGGCTGTCATACATCCAGGTGAAACAGCAATGGAAGTCCTGAGCTCCATCTGTAAGGTAGGAAGAACTGAGAGTATGAGACTTAAACACAGTGAGCTATGATTTGATGAGACAAATTTCCGATTATTGTTCAATCCTAGTATATTGTATACTGTGACTTTATTGTGTCATAACCTGCTTTTATACTGCCGGGAGTGCAAACAATTCAACCTTAGAGCTGTGACAAAAATACAATATTATAATCACAGAAAAAAACTAATGATCAAATGTAGCATTTACTTTACTTTTTTGTTTTGTTGCTTGCAGACCCATAAGATTGACCCCTCTGGACACTACCTGCGTGTGAAGGTTTGGGTTGACGACCAAACGCTTTTTTACGTTCCCATATTTGAAGAAGACATCTCTGATTTTGTAAGAAAAACACAAATGACACCATCTGGATTACATCATATTGCAAACATTTATAAAACAATCCAATTTGCTGAGTATTGTACTGTGTTTTTAGGAGAAACGATCAGCTGTTTTATTGCAGCCGGATCTAAGAAACTGTGCTTCATTTGAGTTCCTTTGCCTCAAAATTAATGAATTATGTTGAGGATGGAATCTATTGCATGTCATGTGACCTGGTTTCAGATTTATTATACCAAACACACAAAATTCCCAGAAAGCTAAAGACACATTTTTGCAATACGCTATAAATATTTCAAAATAGCATTCTGGTTTTATTATGTGCACTCTGAATGACATCCATTTGTATTGAGCAGTATGTGTGTGCATGTCTGTGTTTGGACTTTTTATATTATTCACACAAACAACCTGCTTATGAAGGAGCTCACCTCCACATTATTCCCAGAATGGATTTTCTTCATGGAGGAGCAGGTCATACAATGAACCTTTCCCCAAAGCTCAATCACTAACTAACTGCACCTTTCAACAAAAGCAACTTTTATCTTCCTGCTTTGATCAGTCCCTCATTTCAGCCTCTTTCATCCTCAGCCTATGGTATTACATTATTATTTCTCTTCGGTGAAGGATATTGCACAGTGCGGGCGTCTGTCCAGGCTGTTGCTCCATACACACAGCTGTGTCTATGCCTTTGTCTGGGATAAGGTTAAAGCCCCGTATGAACGTTCTGTCACTTCACAGACTTGACCTTTAATTTGACCCTACAAACCTTTACTGCAGTTGATCTCCTGAGGAGCTGAAATAATGCATGAACATGTTTATTCTTTATTGAGAGTTATAGCCTTGACCTTATCTGTTGCTCTAACCTTCCGCTTTTTTTTTTTTTTTTTTGGAATTAAATATACATGTATGTGTTTGCAGCTCTACAAAGAAATTGAGATTTGCCATAAAGCTACCAAGGTGATCTGTTTTGACAGAGTTGAGTCCAGTACCATTGGATATGGTACGTACGTCTTCAACAGTAGTCCCTAGTTCTCGATACGCTGTACAACTCTGTGACAAATTGATTTCTTACTGGACTTTATTCAGTCATGCTTTCATAATTACTGAAAGTAAACGACCCAGTGAGAGCGCAAGTGGTCCTAAGTGGATCGAATTGCTTCATTTTTATGCAGCAGTGAATCCTTTCAAATAGAAAAATCAAAAAGAACTAAAGCGTCGTGTCTCCCTGTGTCCATTTCTTCCCGTTTATAGGTTTCTCTGTGGCAGTTATCGATGAGGATGGAGTGCAGCAGCTTCACGTTACTGAGGTGAAAGCAGGAGGACTTGCTTCAGCCAAAGGTACACATAGATTCATACGTGTATGTATTTACACACACACGCACCCTAATCTCTATCATGGAGAGACCTAATGGGTTTGAGAAGCCATTTTGCAGATACAGCTTTAATGTATAGAGAATAACACGCTCCACCACTGCGCCCCAGGGTCAGACCAAGGTTAACCAAGTGTGAGATTGCGGCCTCTGGTGTGTTAGCAATCTATAAGCTTCTATTTTAGTAGGCCAGAGGACACAGCTGGACCATCCACCTCTTCAGGGACACGAAACGCTTGCGACACGGTGCATGTTTCTGCTCAGCTGTGCTGCATCATAGAATTCACGTTACAAACGCATGTCGGACTGTGTTAGTGGGCTAAAGTGTGGGGTCAGCCTTTGTCTTTGCACATTGGGGAAAAGAAATGGATGCTGAATGGAGGAGATTACACAGAGAGAAGCACGAGACAAGGAGCTCCAACAGATGTTTATTTCTCTTGCAGGAATTTCGGTTCCTTCTCCCTCCATGGAGACACACACACACATATGAGTGCAACATACCCAATCATGCATACACATTCTCACACTCATGCACATGCATGCGCACCCCTACCCCCACACGCATCATTGTATGGCCAGAAGGGTTATAACTCTCTGTCCAGCTGACAGTTCCCATCTCAAAATGTGTGTCTATATGCAGCTTTGTGTGTGTGTGCTTGCATATTTTACTGGTCTCTTTTTTCTATTACTATATGGCTGTAACAGAAGTTTAAGTGATAATGTAGGATTATGCTAAAAGGACTAAAATCCTTTTATGACTTTTTTCTGAGAAAAATGTTCAGGCTGCTGTTTAATATACCATATTATTTTACATCATCAGTATTTAGTGTATATCTTAGATCCTTATATACTGTTTCTTTTTATACTTTATAGTTTTGCTATTTTGGGTGTAACTGGGACCTTGAGTACACAATTTTGTTCCGGCTCATGTGCCACATGTGATGCGAATGACAATAAAGAACCTTTAACTTTGAGAAGTTATACTTTGATGCCCTAAACAGCTGCCACAACCAATCAGGTTAATTGGTGAAGCCGACTAAGTGCTAATTCTCAAACGAGATCTAGCAAATCTTAAAGGAACTCTTCTCACATGTTGTCTTTCAGTTCAGAGGTTCAAATTAATATCATCCTGTTTTTAAGACATGATGAAGCTGTAGCCGCTTTGGTCAAGCCTCAAAAAATAACATTACAGTACTTGTAATCTCAGATAATATTGCAGGATATATGCACGATAATACAAAAATCAATGCAGACATGTTCCTGTTTTCAGTATCTTACACCATTTTATAATGTAGCATGTTTTTTTATTTTGCTTTACATCACGTCTTTTATATATTTTTCATTTTATATGTTTTCATATGAATATTTATTGTTGTGTGTACATCATTTATGGTTTATGTAAATGAGTCCTCGTGACTCAGTGAGACTAACATGCATAAAAAAGCTTGAGTGAACACCACACTCTGAGTATAAGTTGTGGGTAACACTCAGCGACTACCACATCTGTAAAATTTACTGAACTGTTGCTGTATTTGTGTTACCTAAGACCAGTAGTTAATGAGTTTTATGACCGTGCAACAATTTTCTTTCCCTGAAACTTTAAATAAAAACTGTTCTTTGGTTTATGAGATATTTAGCTATAGTCACATTGAGTTGAATTCAATGGATAATGCCAGAGTTTTGAGTGCAAATCTCACAGTATCAATTATTGCTCAAAGACCGAGTTTGGGATCAGTGTCAGCTACGACTATATTAAATTTTAGCTTAATATCTTTACATTTGGCTAAGTTATAACAATTTTTTGTGATTCCTGGGGGTAAAATTACATGTGGCTGCCCTCTTGGAAAAAGATTAATTTTAAAGTTAATCAGCTGTAGATGTCACCTTCAGTAC
>JARVLU010000324.1:16629642-16641215 GCA_031762415.1 Simpsonichthys santanae
GAATGTTTGAGGGTAGTGTGCAGTTCTGGGCTTTATACAATACTAAAAGAATATTATAGTCAACCAAATCATAAAACCTCAATAATTTTAATTTATAAAATAAAATACTTGATGGATGGCAGTAATGTTTTCTTGTTATAACTCTTATAGCTCTTTTCTGTAAAGTAAAAATAGGTTTAGTTATACAGTAGTTATAATTTTAGATGTTTCTAAATAATTTAACGATATTACGCAGGTGGAAGAAGGCAGTTATGGTAACATTTTTAATGTGGGGAATAAAAGATTTGTCCTGCTCAAAAAGAGCTGGAGGCCAGATTCATGTCATCCAAGGAGGACGAAAGACTGAAAAACTCTTGTGAATGCTTATTTTTTTAAATTAAAACCTTTTTTTTTTTTTGTGCACAAAGATTTTGTGTTTTGAACAAAACTTGAACATTGGAAAACATCATTGTTGTTGATGTTGGATCACATAAGTATTATTTAATCTTGTACATAAGTGTTTCTGTTATGTTCACTACCTATATGGGAACTGATGCCGGCTAATTATTAACAATGTTGCTTTAAACAACACATATAATTTACAAATCCTATATTTTGACAAATACATTTCTCCACAAACTGAAGTGAATTCATTTAGATGTTACTTCATTTTTGATTTAGGTATAAAAAATGGTCAAATTCCTGAATAAAATAGTATTTATGTACAGTGGTAAGATGTTTTCCAGTGAGCCTAGTTTATTGTTAGACTGTGACTCCCCCCTTGTGCTTCTCACTACAGGTTCTATGCTCTAAGGCTGAAGAGTATAGTAACAGAGGTGTTTTATGTGACGCCAGCGATGAAGGCCCAGTGCGCCGCAATCCAGGAAACCATAATCGAAATTTAGTTGAAAGATTACCAACTTCTGCAGATGTGGAGTTCACGCTCAGTCTCCCGAGCTATGACACTGGAGCAATGGACCGCAGCGCCAACATGAGCTTCAGGAACACTCTGGAAGGTCAGATAATCTTTCCAAAAACACACACTGGGATGTGACAGACAAGTAGATCTTTGCTTAATCTCTGTAATATGTCAGCTCGTGCTGACTGCGCTGTGAGAACTGATATAAAACTGGACTCGATATTACAAATTCAATGCAAATAATCTATCATAGGACTGAATGGCACACAATTTATTATTATTTTTTTTTACATCTAAGAGAGTTGCTGCTCTTTCACATTATGAAGAATTCTTATAAAAAGTCATCTCAGAAGTCTCATTCGGGTGGTTTAGCCATCGTTTGCACGTTCATATGACTCACATGACGGTTGACGCCCACGTGACCCTGACCTCAGCAGCCCACATGATGAGCTGAAGACACACATGTGACCTGAACACTGTTACTTCCTGCACAGCATGTTCCAACTGACCGACCCGTCATTTGGAGTTAAATGAACCTCTTGGACAAAACAAATTGTTCAAGAGCAAATAAATAAATAAATAAGTAAAAATAAAATAAATAAATTCAGTTCAATTCAGTTGATTTATATAGCACCAAGTCATAACAGAAGTCATCTCAGAGCACTGAGCAGAAACATTTATACTTTATATGTAAAAAAAAACAAACAAGTTAACACAATATACAGGTATCTGAGGAGCAGACTGCCTTGAGTTTAACGTCATCACAGACTCCCATCTTGAGCAAGCATGAAGGCGACAGTGGAAAGGAAAAACTCCCTGATGAGGAAGAAACCTTTAGCAGAACAAGACTCAGGACAAGCGGCCATCTGCTTCGACTGGTTGGGTATGAGAGGAACAGAAAGGAGGAACAGATACACAATGGCAGGTCAAGAATCACACATTAAGAGAGAAATAAAAACTGTTTGGCTGTAACAATTTATTCAAGCAAATATTCATTCAACTTTTATTTATGCAGGTTAGTCTGACCACATTAAGGAAATGTGGTAGTTTGCCCTCCAGTAATCCATGCTTACAGCAGCATAACAAGCCAACCCTAACTATAGGATTTATCAAAAAGGAAAGTCTTAACTCCAGTCTTAAAACTGGACAATGAATCAGCCTCACGGACAAAAACTGGAAGTTGCTTCCACAAGAGAGGAGCCTGATAACTGAAAGATCCCATTCTGCTTTTGGAAACTCTTGGAACCACAAGTAAACCTGCAATGTGAGAGCAAAGTGCTCTGTTAGGAAAATATGTAATAATAAGATCTGTAATATAAGATGGAGCTAGGTTGTTGAGAGCTTTGTAGTTTAGAAGTACCGTAAGATTTTGAATTCTATTCTGAATTTGACAGGGAGCCCGTTGGGGGAAAAAAAAAAGATCTAAAATCGTTTGGTTGTCTGTCACTCAGACTTTTAGGATTAATAACATTTTAGAATGGGATGGTTTTGTATATTTCTCCGGCCTAAACATGTTTTAAATGTTACATTTCCTTGTCAAATTATAGTAAATGAAAGGAAAGCTGCGGGAAACACTTTGAGTTTATGGTACATCTATCCCTTATAAATACAATTCTTGATCATTTAGTGTTACTGATGCTAGGAATCATAATTTAAGGACGGTACCAGTAAGGTAAAATAAAAAAGCCCACCCTACATTTGATTCTTCATATCATGAACTTTTCTTCTTGCAGGATTTGGGGACCCTCAGACGGGGTTGGGTAACAGTGCTCGTTTGGGTATGCATGCTTCTCTGCACGTGTATATGAACGGGTCCATGTCGTCAGTGCAGGGCTCTGCCAATGACCCCATATTCATTCTTCACCATGCTTTTGTTGACAGGTGAGTAACAGACAGACACATGTTGGAAACATATATGAACATAAACACTGAACTCTCTTTTCCTTTGTCTATGATAGTCTCTATGAGCAGTGGCTAAGGAGGCACAGCCCATCTCCATCCCAGTATCCAGAGTTCAATGCACCCATTGGGCACAATGGGGACTACCACATGGCACCATTCCTGCCTCTCCACAGAAACAAAGAGTACTTTATCTCCAGCAAAGAGCTTGGATATGAGTATTCCCACTTGCTTAATGCTAGTAAGTTCTCTTCTGGGAATTAACTTTAAGATAATCACCTTCTTTTTAATCATGTGTATACTGTTCCCCCACAAAGGTTTCTATTAATTGAGCATGAAAAAGTAATTTAAAGCAGTATTGTGTGTCAAAGAAATTGAAGTAAAGCTCAAACTTGGGGCATTCTTCACTGATTTCATTTTCAGACCAAAGGCTTGCAGAATCCATGCGTCCCTACCTGGATGACCTGCAGGGCGTGTGGCCCTGGCTGCTGCTCGCAGGACTTTGTGGCGTGATCGTGACGATGAGCATTGTTGCTGCTGTCCTGCTTGCAACACGTCCATCTAAAATGCTGTGGCCTTCTGTGAAAAGCTGGAGGAGTGCGCTTACGCTCCCAGAGAGACAGCCTCTTATCTGGAGCAACAAAATGGAAGAATCCAATCACAACAGCTACCAAACCACCATGTAAACACGCAACTTGTGCAGAGATGTGCCAACACTGTTAACTTTGTTCATGTCAGCATATTTAAATATGCACTGTGTTGATAACTGTGCATGCAGGCTATTGTAAAATGCTGTTTAAATCAATAAATGAAGTTTTTTTCCCTCCTTAGAAAACAGTCTATGATAAACTATTTAGCAACATTGTTCCCAGATTTTTTAAAATCTTTTTCACATTAAAAAAATTGTCAGCAGGAAGTCTGAGAAGATGAGGTCTCAGTGGTAGGTTGAGCACTGAAGTTTTGCACAATTTTCTCTCTCCATTATGATGATTTGGACCATGGTTTTTGTTATAACTTATTCAGGAAAAGGCATGAGTCAGTTATAATAATTTTGTGAATTTGTACCATGTTACATTTTTCAATCTCAATAATTAAACAATTAAGAGATAGAGCATAAACTAAAAGAAGCAGTGACAAGAAAGTTCAGCTTACTTGCCACTTATTATTGAAAGTTCAAAAGAAGCAGTATGAAAATATTATTTAAATACAGTACTATATCTCTCCAATAGGAAGGTCTTGAGTCCTTTCTTAACTTTCTGTAATCTGGGATATCCTTGGTCGGGGAGGGTGTTCCACAGACGAGCAGCAGCAGAGCAGAAGGCCTCATCACCCACGGTGCAGTTTTGTCTGGGGAGGGTGAAGCTGGTAGGAATTTGTGGAGCGGAGGGATCATGTTGTTTGAGCAGTGAACAATTATTTGAGGTGGTATGGAGCATTGCCTTGAGTGGACTGGTGAGTAAGGAAACCTTACATTCAGTGAGTGAGATGGGGAGGGATTGAGAGATCGGGGTGATGTCATCATGTTTAATTTGCGTCATCAGAATCCTGACTGCTCTAGTTCTGTACATACTGAATTTTTTGAATGTGTTTGGATGGAATCCCATAAAAAAAAGTGCATTGCTGTAGCCCAGTCTTAAGGATATGAACTTTTTTTTTTTTTTTTTTAGCTTCGGAAAAGGACGCCGTTTGACTAAGTCAATATTTTATTTCAACTACAAATTTAGGTAAATTAATAAAAATAAAAAGCCCAAGACTAAGTTCCATCTTGCAAATTTAACATAAGAGCAGTTATTACAAAGCCTCAGACTATTCAGTCTTAAGTCAAACTGTTTTTTTTTTATTTACTTAAAACTGTTGAAATGCACCCAAACAGAAGTGATTGCTTATCAGTGTTTTTATTTATTTTTTGTTGTTTCAGTTAGTTTGACTGTGATGCTTTTAAGAGTCAAAAGAAGTGTTTACTGACCAGTCAATGAAAATTTGGGCAGATTCCACCTCGACCACAGCTCTGTTGTTGACACCAGATGATACAATCTATGCATCCAGTCTGCCTTGTTTTCTTGACGCCATCTTCTTCCTCAGTTATCTTTTGAGACAGAACCTTCTTGAAATGAACCACGTTCACATATTTTGAATAAATCATTGTTGCATGGTTCCTGTAACCGTTGCAGAAGTCAACATTTTGGGCCCTCATTACATATTCTACACCTATTAGCATTTGAGCGATAAGCAGTTTCCTAGGCCAAAAAATTAAATAGAAAGATCTTAGAGAAACTTTGATGGGGACTGCCATGCTGCTGCCAATTTAAAGTTTTGATTTGACACTACTGTTCTTGGGTTCGCTCTCAGCTACCACTAAACCAAATTTCAGCTCAACAGTGCATCTTTAAAGATGTGGTGGTAAGAAGTTTGTTCAAAGTTTTGTTCATGGAGCTCTCTACTCTAGGCCATGAGACCTCAGAGCTGCAGAAGTGCTCCATCAGGTATGTGGAAAAATTGCATATTTGCTAGCAAATTAAGTTGCCATGGTAACTCAAAATGCCAATAAAATAGCATACAACACGGCACCAAGCTGGTCGTTTTGACATATTTGTGGGGGTATACTTTGCAGTTTGGGTCGCAGTAAAGTTGACAAGAGTAAGATATAGAGTTAAGAAACCTTTCGTTAGGTGGTGTTAAGTTGTATGTGGAAAAAATGCATCTTTCTTAGCAAATTATGTTGCCATGGTAACTCTAAAGGCCAATAAATAAGATCACAGCACTGAAACATTGTTTCTTAGGCAGTCCCCAATAAAATAAAAGCATACATTATAAGCTTAGACAGCTGTCTAGTGTAAAACAGTACTTTGGTCAAAATACTTTGTATTTATTTGGCATTCTCAAAAATACAGAACATTCTCAATGAAAACACAAAGTTTAGATGAAAAATAAGTTCATTTTAGCATTTAAAAAAATTGCAAAGTTAAATGTGATTAAAAAAACATTGTAGCAAACTTGCAAATTAACTATGACAAAGTTTATATAATTGGAACAAATTTGCCAACATTTTTTTTATTTCTAATGAATTCCCTATGACAGACATCTTGAGACAGAGAACCGTGTTTTTTTTTTTTTTTGTCATCACAAATATGGTAGCACATTTATTGTATGAGGAGTATTGAGTTTGACAAGACAGATGAAAAAACAAACTACACAATTAATGAAATCAAAAAATGAATAAAATAGAATCACAGAGCTGAAACATTGTTTTATGTGTAACATGACTAAAACAATGGAAATGACCAGGTGGAATTATGTTTTATAATCATTGCTAAAAGATGGACACAACTGAACTCCAACAGGACTTGATGGGAGTGGTCTGGTCTACACCGGGTCTTAAATACTCTGTGGTCCCTTCTAAATTTTGATTTTCAGAAAGCTGGAGCTCATGTCACCCAATTAAAGTCAACAAAATTGAGGAGTTTCATTTGTAACAAACTGAACTCGTTTTTTAATTAAATATTTCAAGATGACAAAAAATAACGTCCATAAGCTGAAACGACCGGACGCAAAATTTATCGTCTTGATGAAGATTATAGCTGCAAACTTTGATGACTCTTTAGGGAAAAAAAAATGCTATAAAGGCAAAAAAGCTATCCTTTACTGAAGTAAATAACTTGCATTGTGCTTTCTTGCTTGTGTTAAAGCAAGAAGTAAATACAGTATACGCATTTTTGAAATCATCATCATTAATCTTCATCCTCACTGTCAGTCTCTATTTTCTTCTTCTCGCTCTCCTTTGGTGGAGCAGCAGGAGGAGGAAGATCGAGACGAGCCCAGGACATCACCTCAGCCTTCTTCATCGCAACTTCGATCTTGGCTGCCATCATGTTCACCATGCTCTTACTCACATCTATCACCTTTGAAAGGAAACAAAAATAGAGAAACTGATCCCACAGGTACCAAAACAACAAGTCGTTTGCACTTTATACTATTCAAGCAAAACAAAGACTGAACCAGTCTTCAGGTTTCTGCCAATTGAACTGAAGTGCTTTAACTGTGTCCTCTATTCAAACCAGCAACCAAAATGGAGGAACAAAGTTGAACTGGAGCTGGTGGTTTACACCCAGGACTAAATGTTAGCGTTTAAATCAGAGCTGCCAATGTTGTGAGTATATTCTAAATGACTAATTACCGGTACACTGACATTTAAAAAACACTGTATAATTAAAGTGGCTAACAACAAAGGTGTTAAGCCTATTTGCGTGATTAAAACTATACACTTACACCCCACAGGCTGATTTTCTGCAAAAATTCCTTTTCTCCATCAAATACAATGTAGATGTTGAGCTGGAAAAAGAAGAGAGAGAGAGAGAAAAAAAAGACATGGTTGGATTGACAAGAACAGTTTAGACATGAAATCATCTGGCAGAAAACAAGAATCTCACCGTGGTGCTGTTAGCATCAACGTAGCTTAGCTCAGGGATGGCATTTTTGGCATAAATAGAAATGATGACCTGACTCCCAGTTTGGTGCCAGTCAAACCTACAGGGGACCACCTTCTTTCCCTGCAAAGAGAATTCAGATTAAGATTCCTGCAACTTTTACTGTACGGCCACTAGATGGAGCTCTAGTTGAAGCTTCGCACAGACTGAATTATTTTATACCACAAGGTAGACTTTACTACCTCATCTTTCTTCCTCCATAGATGTGCTCCTTTTGCACAGCCTTCCTGAGAAAGGAAGGTGTTAAAGTCGGAGGTTTTCCTCTTACAGCAGCTCCAGTATTTCATCCTGGATACAAAGAACAAACATCAACACTGGTTGGATTTTCAGCAGCAACATATATAACAAGAAAATGTAATGCTACTCTTCATTGTTCTTTAGCAATTTTTACAAAATATCTTCTAAATCATTTCAATAAATACAATCTACATATAACAGTTAGAACATTGATAATAGTACTAACCCTTCATGGAAAATTGGGACTCCAGAGTGGTATAGGCACACATCAGAGTCACTCGCAGGTCCCTCGAATGTCTGAAGTAAACAAAAAGTGTTTTTGTTACTAAATTTGAAAATTCAATTTTAAGTTTTTACTGACCAAGAGGCCAAACAGGATATAAAAACCTTTTTTTTTTTTTTTAACTCTGCTTCTATTAATTTTAAGTTTTGTCAAATAATTCGGTTGTTTGTTAGCTTAAACTCACTTTTTTTATTGAATGATTCAAGTGCCAAAGAGTTCTTCTGTTATAATGCTGAAAAGGGTTTGAACTGAACTTTAAAAGAAAACAAAACAAGAATTATAAATGATAAAAAAGCCTGCAAAATGGCACAAATGGTTTTCAATTAATTCCCTTTAAGTATGATTATGTAACTACATTCAAAACAGCTAAGCTCTTGTAAATGAGTCATTGAGGCTCAATTGGAACTAACCTGTATAAATAAAGCTTGGAAAAAAAAAAGTCAAAACAAAATTTCCTCATGGTTTCTGTTTGAATCTCAACATTTCTGATCTGAAACAGTTTGGCATTTGTTTAGCATTTATCTTAGTGTATATCTTAGATGTTTATTTACCGTTTCTCTTTATAATTTGTATTTTGCTAATTTTGGGTGTAACTGGGACCCTGTGTACATAATTTCATTCCACCTCATGTACATCATGTGATGGCAATGCCAATAATGATGCCTTGAACTTGCTCTGAAGGTAAAAACTTGCCTGTGTGAAAACTTTTCTACATGTTAAATTAAAAATAAATAAAATCTGAATGCTCTTTTGACGTTTTTAATGGAATAAATCTAGATTGCCATATCATCTTTTCCAAACTTTGTCACACTTTTTTTCATAGTTTGGCCAGTACTGTGACATATTGTTTGAAGCGCATTATATATACGTTTTTTTCCTATTCATGACGCAACTTTTGACTGATGCGTTAAATATTCATTCATACTAACATGAACTAAAGAGTAAACATTACCATTTGGAGCTGCGAGAGGGCTCTCTAGGCTTTTGACAACTACAGTATATGTTGTTCCTCTTCTGCCTCCCCTCCCCTCACTCAGTATGTTCTCTGTGTTATTGCTATTTCACATTAAATGTCTGTTCTTACACGTTCTGATATCCACGTCTACATGAATGTGACTTATACTCCGCAGTGACTACGGTAATCTGTTTCCACACAAAACGTGTTTACTTTTTCAACACTTGTTAACATTAAGATCACTGAATTCAACATTTGCTAAAATAGAGTAAAACAGATGGAAATAGAATTACATTTTTCATGACACATGGACACCGTCACTTACTTTAGTACATCCTCCATTTTTACACGATGTTCCAATTTTGATTTCATCACCATCTTCTTCTATAAGTGAAAAAAAAAAAGGTAGAGCTCAAAAACCCAGGGTGAGAATTAAAAATGCATTGGGCTGTCATCTTTATCTCAAACATCCTGATGTGAATGACACAAACGATGAAAAAAAATCCCAGGTGCCATCCATTAAACTCTACTGTCAACATGACCTTCATGCATACTATAGTGTGCACTGAGTGAATGAAAGATGACTGGATATGTGGATATATATTAATGATAAAACAGGCGAAGGCAAAAAACTCGCTTCCCACCTTTCTTGTCCGTTATATTTTCAGAGAGCTTCAGTTTCTCCAGAGCCTGCTTTAGAGAGGTGGAGACTTTATGATTCAATCTCATCACCGGCTCATCAGAACTGTAACAGTAACAAATTGAACACAATTAAAACCAAACAATAAAGAAAACACGAAGACTTTTTAGTTGTTAAAATACTGTATTACAATAATTATATAAAAGCAAATTTAGATAAAATATGTTCTATTAAAAAATAAATCATATCACCAATATAAAGTTTTGTGAAGATAAACTTTAACATTTCTGCTAGTTTCCTTTGTATCAAAAAGAAATAGAAGTGAAACCAACCTGGGTCTGTATATTGCCTCCTGAGGTTTTGGTGCAGAGATTATGTACTCGTTAAACTTTGTTTTTGGTGCTTCCACCTCTTTTTTCTCTCCCGATGTCGTCACATCTGGTTTCACCGGCTCAGGGGGCTTCTCTTTGTTGTGGGGACCTTTTGTACAACCCTGAGAGAACAAAAAAAGTCACTGTACTGAACTCACAAAACAATGTGCTGGGGTCACAAAAGTAGCGATCAATACCTATGGAACAGAAGACAATGGAGGGGGAAATGAAAGTGAAGAAATTGGGTGATTTAAACAAAAACAAACAAACAAAAAAACTTACAGCAATGCTAAGGAAGTCTGAGAAGTCAGTAGTTCTTCTTTTGCAGCAGGACCATCCCTAAAAAGGACAGACATATTAAATTTAAACAGATCTTAAACAGTGTGAGCTGTGGGCACATTCTTCACACATTATTACCTTCAAAGCATCGTGGAACACTGGCACCCCGGGGTGAAAGGTGCAGCCATCTGTAAAGACAAAAACACTTTGATCAACCTGAAGGAAAACTGTTGGAGGGATGTGGAAATGGTAATAGTTTACAAGTAAACCTAAATTATTTCTTAAAGTGTGTGTGACATGATGTTGGAACTTTTCATAAACTGGCAAAACATATATATCTTGTATCATTCAGCTATGTTCGTTTTTGCAAACAAAATGATAAATATATGAAAATTTCATTCAAAGTCATTTTAAATTTGGCGCTGTGTTTAGTCACGGGAAATCCAGTACTCAGTATGAAAAGCAAACACAGGCATGCATATATACTGTAAACTGAAATGTATTTTTTCCATAAATGTCTAATTTTAAAATACAGTACATATAATAAAAATTAGGTATTTAAAAGTTTTCACTGAGAAATGTTGAAACGTATTGCTTTTCCTTATGTAAAGACTCTTTATAGGTGAACAAGAGGTAGAAAGTCACAAAAATTACTCTGCAAAATATCCGTGATAGTGTGTAGAAATATTTCATTAAATTTGGGAAATGGAAATCTACTCTTGTTTCCCTATGGTCCACATACCATTTCTTGGATTTCCCTCCAGTAAAATGCTCTGCAGTTTTATGCACTCCTATAAGAAGCACCATGACCACAAATCATGGGACATAAATCATTTTCTGTGTCGTACAGCCTGAGGCGTGCCACTGTCATAGATACACCACTTAGATATGCCTAAATGTGATTATAATATACTCTTCTGTTGTGAAAAAGCACCATCCTATTAAAATGGAAATTAAACTTGGCTCCTGGTTTGAGTGCACACACTACGGCAGACAGAGGATGACAATTCAATGAAGAAAAAAAAGCCCACTGAGGACTTCCTGAGGGTCTGTTTGGGAGCTGAAGACATCATCTCCACCTTGACAGTTCAATTACATTTCAACCAAAGCATAAAATAAACAAAGGTATCGCATATAAAGGTTGTCTTATAATAATAAATAAGGAAATCAAATGTTTAAAAGTAAAAAGCCTTGAAACTAACCTTCTACACTCAAACTTATAGCAGTTGTGTGAGGTTACTACTTATTTTAAAGGTCCACTGACATGATGTTTGAACTTTGCATTAAATGGCACAACATATATATATATATATATATATATATACAGTATATATATATATATTGTATCATTGAACTATGTTCGTTTTTGCAAACAAAATGATAAATATATGCAAATTTCATCCAAAGTCATTTTAAAATTGGCGCTGTGTTTTTCACGGAAAATCCGGCAATTTCAGCGTAGATGTCTGTGACGTATGAAGATGTAGCTCAGCTTGAACGCCCCCTGTACAATCCAATGGTGGACAT
>JARVLU010000324.1:16654912-16669403 GCA_031762415.1 Simpsonichthys santanae
ATAGATAGATAGATAGATAGATAGATAGATAGATAGATAGATAGATAGATAGATAGATAGATAGATAGATAGATGTAAATGTATGCATGGATGCACAGTTTCATACTGGTGTTGATGTTGATATGCCCTGTGCAATGGTTTTGTCATGTCTGGAATTAAACAATAAATCAATAAATAAAATAAAATAATTGTAATTGATTATTTAATCAATAATCAATAAACATTTTACAGTAGAAACTCCAGGGACTTGGGACAAAATCGTCTTTATGAAACTTCAGTCAATCTTATTTATACAGATTAGTCTCTTTGAGCCACGAGGACTCATTTACAAGAGAGACCTGTTTTAGACAAACAACAATAATTCAACAAAAAGCAATTAAAATCAAATACAAGTTGTTATAAAAACAGACAAATCAAGGTGCCTTATAAAACAAGGCAAAAATACTTTATGAACTTTAAAGTAAAATGAAATATTTTTTTCTTGATTGAGTCAAAAACGAACACAACACTTTTTTTTTTTTTTTTGGTGTGGTAGTTTCATCTAATCCAGGAAAAACACTGTTTGTAAGTGATCAACTATGTGCTAATGAAGCTATGTAGATAAAAGTATCCAACTTTTTATTAGCTCAATAATAGAGGCATTCAAGGAGTGAAAAGAAGAAGCAGAACACAGTTGCAAAAATAAATAAATAAATAATTGGAATTGAAATGTCAAAATGTTTATCTTTTAGCATTTGTCTTTCCAACCACAAATATATCCAAATAAAATAGCCAAACATATACCAAATTGATATAACCAAACGGATACAAATGAAGAAGTATCAGAAAGAAAGAAGAAACAAAAGAAGGTTAATACTCTTACAATACTCAAAATCTTACAACTTTGCAACAGATTTTTCCCACGTATAACAACAAAAATACTGCAATCATAAAAATAAACTCTTATCCTAGACATCACATTGTGTGCGTAGGATTCATTTAGTTTTTTAAAAGTGTTGTAATTTTCTTTTACGATCACAGGCTATGACTGATAAGACTGTTTCTGATGTGATGTTTTGTGCAGATTAATGCTCTTACTGGTGTCCTGAGGATCATGAAGGAACTGGATTTTGAGACTAAACAGTTTTTCAACCTGACTGTACTTGCTGAAGACAGAGGAGTACCCAGCCTTCAAAGCCAGACGTTTGTGGAGATTGAGGTGTGTAAAAGAAAAACAATACCATGTTTTTTTTACGCTTCCCACTGATATAATTTAAGCATATCATTATATCTAAATAATTATTTCAGTTTCAGTTCTCATGATACATTGACATTTCATTAGTACTTTGTAGCACACAACCACCTAGACCAACGCAGGACTGCAACGGTTGGCTAAATATTCAGAAATATGCACCTCTTCCTTCTAAATGTAGTCAACCGTATCATTTCCTCAGGTGGCGGATGTCAATGAAAATTTGTATGCTCCCTATTTCCCTGACTTTGCTGTGAGAGGCTCTGTGAAGGAGAACTCGCGTGCAGGGACAAGTGTCCTGACAGTCAGCGCCAAAGACGAGGACAAGGGACGAGATGGCATGCTGAGATACTCTGTCAGCCGAGGCAGCGGACTGGGCACTTTCACCATCGACGAAGACACAGGTGTGACACTAGATCGATTCTGAAGGCTCCTTATATGAAGTTGAAACCCCCAAACACCGTGTTTAGAATATCAACATTTTAACAAGTGACTGAATTGCTAATGGGACATTTCACCAGTTTCTAAGCCACTGATGAAGAGTTCCACATACTGTATGTGTACCTGTTGCTTTTCTTGGTTTTGTTTTACATGTGCGTTTGGATGGGATGGGGGTGCAGTTGGTAGAGCTCTTGCCTCTCAGCAAGAAGGCTGCCAAATTGAATTCCAGCCCGGGGACCTTTCTGGGTGGAGTTTGCATCCTGTGCATTTGTGGGTTTTCTCTGGGTACTCCGGTTTTCTCCCACAGAGCAAAACATGCATGTTAGACTGGTTGGTAACTCTGTGTGAGTGAGAGAGTGAATGGTTGTTTGGCTGGTTTGTGTCCCTGTAATGGACTGGAGACTTGTCCAGGGTGAACGCCCCCTCTCACATAGTGATGGTTCGACAAGGACACCAGTGACCCTTGCAACCTTGGTAAAGATAATGGCTGGATGTTTGTCACAAATTGCCTCTGTCAAAAAATAAAAAGGAGTAACAAGTTGGTTTATGCTTTCTTCAGCGCACATTTATCCGTGCACTAAAGAGGAGAGAATCAGGCACAGTTACAGTCAACTGGTTTGATGGGACCTCACAAGGGAGCTGTGTACTGGGAGATCATTACTGTAATGATGGCAGCCAACAGGCAGCTACAGTGACTGGGGCTCGGGCTGAGTTGTACAATACACCCCCCAGTGCTGCGTAGATATTGTTGATCAAGGCTTCCCCGCAAAGCTGCCTGTATTTTCTAAGAAATGAGACGTGTGACTTATTTAAGCATTGTGACCTAGAATAAGAATGCATCTGAAATAAGTATGAGTGAGAACTTTTTTTTTTTATCAAAGAAATGTTGCAGCATCTTGCAGCTGTAGCCCATAGGAAGCTTAAGTATTTGAACTGTTCTTTGTATCGCTCTCCATGGTGCTGAAACTTTCAACCTGAATATATTTATTCTTTGGCACTTTCGTTCCTATTTTTTCTTTCCTATTCCTATTTCCGATTCTTTATACTTGGTACTTGGTAGTAAGTAAAATTTAATTTAATGTTTTGAAAAACTTCAGCCTTTTAAAACCATTTTGGCAAAAAGGCTAAAATGAAAATTGATTATATTTATTAGAATTATTTTATCACCATCCTGATGCATGGTCAATAATCCAGGTAAATAAATCTAATAAGGTTAAGTCAGGTCCTCTAGACGGATTCTTCTTCGTTGAAACTTTATTTATTCATTTTTTTATCTAAAAGACCTTCAGTCTGAAGAAGCCTCAGCCTGAAGAAATCTTTTGGATAAAAGATGAAAAGTTTCAACAGAGAACAATCCGTCCAGAGGACCTGACTTAACCTTGTTAGATATTTTATCACCAGTTTACTTTTTAAAAGAAAGTAGCAGGTTGAAAGCTCTTCTAAAATGTAGCCAAATTATACATTTGTAATTTATTCCCCTAATGTATGACTTATTTGTGACCTAACATTTTGTAATGTATGTTTTTCAAATGAATATATTGTTACCTAGTGATTGCTAATATGCTGTAAAGTTGCCTGTTTCCTTTGTAAATAGTTTCTCTACTTCCTTCTTAAGATGAATGCAAGACATTATATCTTAGTTATTAACGTTACCATTTTTTATTATTTCATGGCAATGCTAACAGTTATCTGCCATTGCATATGGGAAGAGCATACATGTTGCTGTGTGGCTAAATAGTCCTAAAGTAATTTTAAAGAGCCAATGCAGATATTTTAAAGAGGTGTTCTGTAAAAGGGTTGGCAAGAGTTAATATTATACCTCTTGTACACAGGCCCAAAATCTTCTTCTTCTTTAGGCTTTTGCTTCTTCAGGGGTCACCACAGCGAGTCATCCTCCTCCACCTCACTCTGTCCTCACTCCAACTACCTCCATGTTCTCTTTGACTGCATCCATATGTCTCCTCTTTGTCTTTTTCCTGGCAGCTGCATTTCTACCAGCCTTCTACCAGTTAACCCACTGTCCCTCCTCTGGATTTGTCCAAACCAACTCAGTCTGGCCTCTCTAACTTCATCTCCCAGTTGTTCAACATGTGTTGTACCTCTGATGATCTCAATCTTATCCATCCTTGTCAGACATAAGGAGAACCTCAACATCTTCATTTCTGCTACTTCCAGTTCTTTCTCCTGTCTTTTTGTCAATGCCACTGTCTACAGACCACACAACATAGCTGGTCTCACCACTGTCTTCTAAACATTTCCTTTGACCTTTGCTGACACCTTTTTATCACAAATCACTCCTGAAACTTTTCTCCATTCCCTCCATCCTGCCAGGACTCTCTTTTTCACTTCTTTACCACATTCCCCGTTTTCCTGGATAGTTGACTCCAAGTACTTGAAGTCCGGCACCTTTGTGACTTGTGATCCTTGTATCCTCACTGTTCCACTGGCCTCCCTCTCATTCGCACACACAATGCGAGTACATAGGTCTAAAATCAACAAACAAAAAATTATCAAGCTCAAAATATTTATAGTTGTTTATAAGAACACAGTTTTAAAACTATACAGTGTACTGTGTTCTGTTTTGCATTACAATAGTCCCTCGCTACTTCAGTTTGTTTTTCACAGACTCACTCTATTGAGGTTTTTCAAAATAAGATTGGACATGACACACAATTGGCTGATTGATGGATGAGCCGCATAATTGGGTTGGGATTTTTATTTAAAATTAATTATTTAAAATTATTTAGCACCTGCTGCACCTTTGTGCTGCCCACACTGCAGGAGAAACTTCCTCCTGCAGCTCCTCCTCTTTCCTCCTCCGTTATCTCTGTTCTGCTGCGGAGAAGTGTGCAGAGTGCAGCCGTGGCAGGGAGCTGATATCATGACATTATGTGCTCTTTAAGAACGTTTAGAGTTTAGAAACATTGTTTAGAATATAGCAAGAGTGGGGGACAGGTTTAAAACGCCTTCATATATAAATACAAAAATAAACCACTACTTTAACTTGTATTTCAAGTTTTTCCACTTATCGCGGCACTTCAGGGTACAGATCCCCCGAGATAAACGAGGGACTACTGTACATGTATTACTTTTTAAACATAACTGAATGGGTCTAACATGGTTGAGTCAGGTCCTCTGGACAGATGACTCTACCTTGTTATATTGATCTACTTGGATTATTGAGAATGCATCAGGACATAATTATATATTTGCCAGCACAAACAGCAGCAGACAGCTGTATAACTTTAATGCAACCATGGGACACTGAAAAAAATACAATGTTTTGTTGGAATGTTTGTGGAATACAAAACTGACAACAAATAATACTTTGCAAAATATGTTTGCACAAACCACTGTGAAATATGTGAGATTTGAATTGTTTAAAAAAACAGCAACCTCCTTTGGTCCTGATCTCATTCTGAGCTGTTAGTTCATTAATCCATTCAAAATTATTATTTTTCCTTCAAAGAGATCTAATTAAAAAAAAAGCTATTTACAAGTGAAACATTGTTCATAAACGTTCCACAGAATCTCCCTTCAAAACTAAAAGAACTATCCCTTTAGGTACCGGTAAATGGTGGGACTTTATTTTTGAGTTAGACACATATTGCTAAACATCAACTGCTAAAACGTTGTATTTTTCTAAATGTATTAAAATGCGTATTTGTCACAATCACTAACTATCTGGGAGTAAACTGTAAGGCAAGAAGGAAAATGATTTGTTCTCTGCATATTGTGAATTTACTAGTTATGTAAAATGGGTCATTTTAAAAGCAGTAACAATGATCATGATGAATCTTATAATAATCTTATAATAATTATCTGATAATTCTCAATCAGGTCATCTGGACAGATGACCTGATTGAGAATTATCAGATTTGACACCTGGATTATTGAGCATGAACATTCTTTGCTTATAATAATTACTCTTTTTTAACTCGTAATTTTTGCACGGTTCAAAGAAACCAATGATTATTTTTCTCCTATGCCCATTTTCTCACCTCATGATGCACTACTGTACATAACTTACACTGGGGGCCTGTACTGACATTTAACTAGGCTAATTAGTATTGACTACAGCACTGAGTGAAACATGCACAGGGAGGATGTCCCTTTTCCTCTACTCATCTCTACCACTCTGAACCATCTATCACAATTTATAGATATATCATGAAAGTACATGCACAGCCACTAGCCATAACATTATGAGCATTTTGGAATAGACATTCCTCTTGACAGGTAAACAGCTCTGATCAGTCAAGGAATTGACTAAAACATCTATAGGCATTCTGGTTCTGGGAGTACAACTGGACCTGTTGAGCTTGCCAGTATCTCAATTAATTGTACTTCTTCTGACAGATGTAATTAGATCCCATCAGCTTGGCATCTGGACCATTTGGAGTCTGTTTGAACATGTTATTTTATTTTATTTTTTAATCTGCAATGAATTATTTTATGCATACACAACCAATACGGGCAAAAATAAACAGCAGTAAAAAAAAAATGGACAAAAATGCATTCATTTTACATTAAAATAATACTTGAAGCAAAACAAATGATTTTGTTATGCATTTATTCTTTTTTATTTATTTATTTATTTATTTATTTTTTTTACATCACAGCTTAGAAACATGTATTCTAACTCCTGCATCTTATTTTGATGCCCAACATATTTCAACGTTATACCACCATGGCCAGTGTTTAATTCTTACAGTCACATTTGAGGGGGGTCAAACTTTTTTTTATACAATAGTACTCTCATTTAAAACAAACATAACATGTACATTTCTTTTTCTTTTTCTTTTTTGTTGTAGTTTATTTTGTTTCATGTTTTAACATGTCTATCACCTCTAGCTTAAAGTAAGTAAACTCCAATCAGTTTACTTAAAACAGTATTTTCTGGAATCAACTCACAACAAAATACTCTATAGGAAAAATATCATCAGGACAAACGTTCAAAGTCAAAGCTTTGCATTCAAACAAATTAAACATTTTGTTCTATCTAAAACAAAAAAAATGGAAAAGTTAAATGCAATTAGACTCTAAAACATCAAATATTTAATGTTGAGTGTCTGATCTTTCATAATATTTTAAAATCACTTATTTTTCCCTTGAAGGTGACAAGTCTGAGGTGGTAGAGTCCCTAATGACTAATGCTTCTTTTTCCAAATACAGTAGAATGAAATAGATTTGCCTATTGCTAGTTGTTTAAACTTTTAACATCATCTAGAAATCAGATTTGGACCTTTGAATATAAAGCTTGACAATCCCTGTTTTATGGAAAAGCTTTTAAATTTGTGCCTCTTCCAATTTGAGAGTATCATTCAACAATCAAGAAAGCTAAACCTCCCAGACTTCTAATGCTTGTGGACTTCTTAGCTGCTAGACAAGGAGATAAAGTTAAATTCTAAATATTCAAAGTCACTTTAGACCCTCTTGTAACCCCGTTCAAGTAGTGTTTGTCGTGTTGATGAGTGTCCTGCTGAGCGGATGCTGCTACAGAAAGGGCTCTTGGTGGCGTGTAATCGCTCGGCAAAGTAGGAGACTTGAAAGTCTCTACTTAGCAGAAGAGTTCATTTTGACATAAGTAGTGTTTACGGTACTTGTCTGTGATCAGATGTCTAAAGTTGATTCATACACATTTCCATGTGTTTGCTGTATACACTATGTTGTCCACATGGGAAAACACTTGTGATGCACAGACAGACCACTGAAGCCTCCTGTAGCACTGCTTCTCGTTGCGGTTGCTATTTACTCTGGTACTCAAAGCTCATCGAGCAGCATCCCAGCCAGCGAGAACATTTATCGAGTGCAGATTTTCCAGGGGAAATCAAACTGCTTGTTAGAGCAGAAAGTGAATGGAACGGGGAGTCGAAGTGAAGTGAAGAGAGGAAGGAAGAGGAAGAAGAGGAGCTGGGGGAGTCTGGAGTACATAAAACGTGTCAGAAGAAAACGCCTTTCTTCCTCCCTAGACTTTTTCCCCCCCTTTTTTTTAATGTTATTTTTTTTTTTTTTTTTACTTGGTAAGTACAGTAATTTGTTTTATTTTATTTATTTATTGGGTGGGGGTGGGGTGTTTCTGATCTTATGATTTCTCATATCAGAGAATGTATCTGTCAGTTTAGACATCTGTGTTTTCAGTCATGGACAATGGCTAAAACTCCACCTCAAGGGGTCAGTAAACAAGGAGTATTTTTAAGAACTACAAAGTATTTTTTGCAGAGTACTCTAAAATACAGTAAAAACAAACAAACAAACAACAACAACAACCCTCTGAAATACAGCCAAATGCACAGTTTATCCATCCATCCATTATCTTTTACCCGCTTCTTCCATTTTGGGTCATGGGGTCGCCGGTACCCATGTCCAGCAATCACTGCGTGAGGGGCGGGGTACACCCTGGACAGGTCTCCAGTCCATCACAGGGACACATAGAGACAAACGAGACAAACAATCATTCACTCTCTCACGCACTGTTTAATGAATTGAACATTTAATATGCATAACTGGGTTTGCAGGTAAGTTGCAGAAACTAACAGGAGCACCAAACATCGTTCTCCACTCCCTCCTGCACTAATTTTTTGTTGTGTCGGGGTCCAATGGTCCAAATCACCATGAGGCTGAAGAGGGGTATAATTAAAGATATCCAAAAACGCATTGTATTGCCAACATAAATGGTGGATATGCTTTAGCTTCTTTGCTTAATATACAGATTTAGGGGCCGAAATGGGGTAGAATAAGAACAGCCGACTTGGGACCAGAAAGTCATGGTGTCTCTAAGCAAGACACCCAATCCCTAATTGCTCCTCGGGTGCTTACATAGCTGCCCACCGCACCATCTGGGTGTATCTCATGTCACGTGTGATGGATTAAATGCAGAGAACTAATTTAATCATTGTATGAAAACATAAAATGATGACAATCTCAGACTTCCCTTTAAAGTATAATATCATCAAATTAATTATTTGGGAGTCAAATATCATTTTGCCAAATTTGAGGTGGTCTTGACCCCCCTGCCCCCCAGAGATTTCCACCCAAGGTCGTGGACAACTGTGGACTTAGTTCTTCTGTGAGTGCATTTAGCTGCCATGTAGCATGACTCTGTTCTAGCTGCTTGTCAGTCTGTGGCTCTTAGTGCCAAAGCAAGTGTTTGAAGAGGGGCTGAGGAAGACGGTGAGAGATAGTGAAGGGAACTAAAAAAAAAAGATACATATTGGAAATCCCTTTTGATAGTCTATCTAAGAGTATTGCACAACAAAATTTTGTTTCTTTTTGGTTTCTCGGGATGTCCAAAATGTTATGTGCTGCCTTCTTTTCTTTAAATTCACGTTTTATGCTTCTGATCACTGCATTGATGGAATGAGCAGGGCTTTCCGATGACGGGTGGAAGAACTTTCCTGAAAAATACCCTCAGCTCTTCGCACTTCAGTTCAAATTTTGTATTCTCGTCACTGGTTGGGGTGGAAAAGCATACCCTGCAAATTCTCATTGGACTCTGGGCTTGCAACCTCCAATATGAACTGTTATTTAAGTCCCCAGCAATGCTTTTCAGAAGCAGACATTTCACATTTATTAAAAATTAACGGCCTACATCTTTTTATATCTTATTTTATGGCACAAGCAGAGCTATTTCTCATGAGACAATTATCTTTGTCATCATATCAGTCTTGGCATTGATGATTTGTTGTCATTAATTACACAACTGGATCAAAAAGCATGCTCCTCGGGAATGGGGGCAGTTGAACTGATATGATGGATGGATACCCCAACTATTCCTCTTTACGTTCTGGATTCAAAAATATGACACGACCCTTCAAAAATGTTGTGTGCTCTTTGAAGTGTGTTATTTGCGGCGCGAATGGATACTGTCAAGTCTGATTTAGATGGGATTTGTGAGAAGTGGCTGTCGGTTTTAAAGTTCAAAAAGCTTTTGAAACAGCCGGCTCTGTTTTCGTTGCCTGTCGGTGTCTGATAGAGATGAGATGTGGCTTTGAAAAGGATGCGGTCAAGGACGATGGGCCAAGGACGTGTTTCAGCAAACACTTTTGCTATGCAGTGTGCGTGCCCCAAGGGTGGCTGCTCCTCAGACCTCATCTAACACTGATGCACACGTTTCCGACGATTACACACACCTCACGTCGTAGAAGTGGAATTTAAACGAAAGGCCGTGTTCAACAACAGCACAGTCTGGTAGGATGCAACATAACTTCAACTGGCTTGTTTCATTTCAGGTAAACTGAAATAGGGGTTTCTGATAGTGAATACTGAATTCAAAATGGCTGCCACAGCCATCTGACTGGGAAATAGAAAAAATGTTGGAATTCAGTCAATTTAGAAGCTGTTGAAATCAAACTAGGTGTGGCAGTAGCTAAGCATGACTAAATAAAATACAGTACATACTTTGGTCAATACACAATGCAAAATGGTAAATGGACTGTACTTATATAGCACCTTTCTATCTAATCAAGATACTCAAAGTGCTTTACTCTACAGCCTGTGCCCTCATTTACCCATACTGGATTCATACAAAGCTAATTGAACAAATCATTCAAAAGAGACTAACTGCTTTATCACATTCACTGATGGGACACACATCAGAGGCAATGAGGGGTTAAGCGTCTTGTCCAGGGACACTTCAGCATGTGACTGCTGATGGATTTGAACCCCCAACTCTTACAATGGAGGATGACTGATCTAACCACGCAGCCACAGCCGCCTTAATTACCATCATGTTTGCCTAAAACTTTAGCATTAACTATTAGAGCCAACATTGTCAGCAAAATATATCACAAACAACTTGGCAGAATTGTTGAAAGTATCAGAAAATAATCAATGGTTGTACTCCTACGACTCATCATTTGGAGTCAGCTTAACTCAAGATGGCCACCACAGCTTATCACCTGTGGCCAACACAACAGTGGCTTTGAATCAGTCACAATACTGAGCTAAATTTGAAGTGGCAGTAGCTAGGCCTGTTGCGATAAACAATAAATCAATTAATTGCATGATAAATTAAATTTATCATCCTCATTTTCATTTATTGGCTTTATAGTTTCTTTGTGTCTCTCTCTTTCTACTGAAGACACTGGATGACAAAAGGCTGAACTCCATGCTCCTCACTGATCCCTCCCTTTCTCTGTAAAATCTGTTTTAACCATCCAAAATTATGTTTTTGTATCGTTAAAAGTAGCTAAGCTGAGAAGCTAAACCATGAACTAAGTTAACAGGCTGACTTCGGGAAAAATCTGTCTTGTCAAAGCTCCAAAATTCAACATTGAAACCTGTGCCTTCGTGTAAAAAAGTTGTTTTTCACTGCAAAAAGAAGCTGAGAATTTGTTTAATGATTTTTTTTTTTTATTAAAAGCTTTGTGTGAGAAATGCTATGCTAAAGAGCTCAAACCACACTGAGTATCTGCCATTTTGAGAACCGAAAAACAGCAAAGAGAGACAGCCCATGTCACAGCCCATGTCTCGTCAAGGGGCCTCCCTCCCGTTTTTCCTTAAAGAGACATGCTGCTAGCATCCTCACTATCCGTCTTTTGGTTCAAACAGTCTTATCTTATACTGCCATTTAGTTGTCAAAAAGATATTGCATACCAAAAAAAAAAAACATTTCTTCTTAAATTAGACAATAATGACTAATTATTGTCAAATTTCAAACAATGTTATCATTTATCGCAATAATTTCAGAGACAATCAATCACCCAGCAAAATGTGTTACTGTGACAGGCCTAGTAGTAGCTGATAGTCATTCCTAACAGCTCTGAGTCCTAACATCGTGCAACATTTCACAAAAATGGATCCAAACAGCTAGAATGTCTGTCTATCTGTCTGTCTGTCTGTCAACCAACTTGGAGACTGTGATGGTATAGAATCCAAAGAGACAGCTTGGGACCAAAAGGTTTGCTTCCTCGAGGCCTGACTAAGTTCTGTCAAAAAAAAAAAAAAAAAAAAAAAAAAACACAGTTCCAGTGATGAGTTTCAATTCTCGTCACAACTGACATGCCCTTGAGCAAGGTACGGAAACCCCTCCACCCCCAATGAGTGCCATCACCATTGCTGCCCACTGCTCTGAGTGTGTTCCCCTTCCCTACTTTGCGCTTAATCACTCAGTTCTTGGAAGGTTTGCACATGTTCACATGTGTTAAATGCTATGGTCAAATTCCCACATGGATAAAAACCACATGGACAAATAAGACTTCTTGTAATTTAATTGAGAAAAGGGAGTTTTTTTTTAATGTACAATATTTGTGAACTGCTTGGTGACTTGGATTGTTAGCATTGTTGCTTTGCAGCAAGACAACTGCAGGTTTAATGCTCAGCTGAGGCCTTTCTGTGTGGTGTTTGTGTATTCTCCCTGTGCATGCATAGGCTGTCTTTCTGCATATTAAGTTCATTGGCTACTCTAAATTGTCATTAGTGAGTGATGGCAATTCACTAGTCACCACTCACCACTAGTTGAACAGTACACAGCCATGTGATGGATCTGTCCAGGGTGTCTCTCCCACTTAATGACTTCTGGAGATGAGTGCCAGCTCCTTGCAACCCTTAAAAAAACATGCTGGTTGAGAAAATGGATGGGTAATACGACATGAGTTTTAATTTTT
The DNA here is from genome assembly GCA_031762415.1 of Simpsonichthys santanae. Classification (NCBI taxonomy): domain Eukaryota; kingdom Metazoa; phylum Chordata; class Actinopteri; order Cyprinodontiformes; family Rivulidae; genus Simpsonichthys; species Simpsonichthys santanae. Next base: position 16,667,192 of record JARVLU010000324.1, read on the forward strand.
GTTTTGTTTACACTAAATATGTTTACTATATGTACTGCAATATTGTATTGTGCCTTTAAAGATTTGTTAGGTTTTAATTAAACTCTGATTCCAGTGGATTTCAGCTCAGTGGTTTCACTTTTGACTTCAGCTCACAGTTTTAAGTGCAACTCACAAATTTAGAAGTTTTGCACAACAAATATTTATATGAAGACATTGGATTATTGGCAAAAAAAGCCAACTGTGTCTATGACTAAATACAACAATTACCTCTATTGCTTTTTATTCCGAAAACATTTAAATTAGCTGTATATTGGAAAGAAGCATAAAAAAAATTCTGATTTATTGCAATGCATTAAAAAAAATCTGAACAGACAAAAACAAAACTTATTTATTCTTCTTTTTTTCTTCAGTTTTTTAAACAGTAAGATGACTTCTATTTATAAAGACTTTGTTATTATTACTTGTACCTATATGTGAATATCTCCTCCATCAGTTAACTGACATTATGTACAATTACTAATAGCTCACGGAAACAGAAGTATTTGACAAACATGTTGGTCTCAAATCCCAATGAGCTTGTTTAACAGAGTAAAATTCAACATCATATGCTTCTGGCTGGATGCTGGAGATGTGATGAATATTTGAGTTGATATGTTTTTAACTTGTTTTTAACAAGCGTCCATTCTTTACAATGACTATTGTGTTTTTCTTTCATTCTTTTGGAATAAAAACTTTTGGCACACATACCTAAACTTTGGCGTTCATGGCAAATTTATGCACAAGCGTGACTTTTATGAACTTTGCAAACTAGACTGGGAACTCATGAGGGCGCGAGTGCATGTGTGTCATATTCTGACAGCCCTGCATGACTGATTTATAAAAAACAGAGGCGCCTATTTGTCATCCATTGTGCATATTTGTCCCTAAAGAGGTCACCAAAGCTGTCAGCAACTCATCTTCCTTAAGGCCACGACACACACTTCAGTCATTGTGTATGAGTGTCCGAGTGTCTGTGTTTTTCAGGGCCGCTCAGTGTACGTTTAGCACTGAGCAAATAGCAGTGGGAGCAGTTTGGTCAGCTGTGATTAGCTGTAGAGAAGCTGAAACATTGAAGGTGACTACAGCGGCGCCACTAATGCCTGTGAATGTCACTGAAGCCAGGACACAAAGTTTGGACTAAATTTATGTCTTTGCCTCTGGAAACTTAGTATTCAGACTTTTCTATGTGACCTTTAAAGGATGTATAATCCTGATAGCGCCCAGTCTATCCTTCACATAGACATACACGTGTGAACGCAAACACACACAGTAGTATTTTCAAGCCAAGTAACAGCTGCATTAATGTTTCTTTTCTGCTTCAACAGGGGTGATTTATACTGCTGGCACCTTGGACTGTGAGACAGAAAACTCTTACTGGCTCACGGTGTATGCCACGGACAGAGGAGCTGTCCCCATGTCTGCTTCAATTGAAGTCTTTATTGAGGTAATTGTTTTTCTTCTTAATGGTATTTTATGCAAGCATAAAAAAAGAAGTTAAAAATACTTTATGTGACATAGCCATAAAAAAAACTTTCTATTCACAATGAATCACATTAATGTTCTCCCTGAAGAAAATTAAAATATCTGCTTTCAAATCAATCAAACAAAATAAATGTTCTCCACCCCTTTACATATTAAAGTTTTATATAAAGATCTCACCCAATGTGTTATTGCTCAAAGGAGTGATTATTCTCAGCTACTAACAACAGACCATAAACCAATATATGTGGATTTGATGAAGTTATAGCATTTTTTTGTATTTCACAGTGTTGATCACCTTACCTTCTGAGTTTCATTAAAATCCATCCAGTGGTTTATGAGATCATTTGCCAACAGGTTGACTGTAATGGTTATTTTCAACATTTTAAATGAAGATATTCTGCAATCTGTCAGTGCTTGAGATATGTGTTGGGAGTGACTATCGACCACTCTTGGCTCAATAACTGAGTTTTACTAAGTTATAACCAGTTTTGTTTTTTATGAGGTTGATTGGCTGGTAGCCTTTTAAATCATGTTGCATCCAGAAGATGCTGTAATCAAATGCAGATGTGCAACTACTGGGAGTTTAAGTAAAATCTGTTCAGTGGTTCATGAGCTATTTTGCTAAGATAGACAAATGTTCACACACACACACACACACACACACACACACACACACACACACACACACACACACACACACACACACACA
>JARVLU010000324.1:16709259-16721444 GCA_031762415.1 Simpsonichthys santanae
TCCAACAGTCCTCTGTGCAGCCTTCACCACTCTCTGCAGAGCTTTTCTTTCTGCAGCTGTGCAGCCTCCATGCCACTTATCTGAGGAGTTTAAATAATACACACGTCTGTGGCACAGTCATTTTGTTGAGTTTACCTCTTCCTATTGCTCTTTGTTTAGGATGCAAATGGAAACTGCCATGAAGACTACCTAAGATGATGGATCATGGAAACGTAGAAGATGCAAAGATCATCAATGAAGTAATTGCTGCAGGTGTGCCAAAGTGAATTAGTTTAGTCTCCTGGCTGTGTGCCAAGAAAAGCCATCATGGAGCTGCAGCACAACACCAATTACAACCAAGCCTTGTGGAAAGAGATACCGTGGGAGTTCACTGAAGACTGCGCACTCTCTGTCAGTGGCACCACCTTCCTCATCATTGCGTACAGCACGGTGATGGCCGTGGGCCTCATTGGGAACTCTTGTCTGGTGTTTGTCATCATGCGGCACAAGGAGATGCAAAACGTTACCAACATCTTCATTGTCAACCTGTCCTGTTCGGACATCTTAATGTGCATTATCTGCCTGCCTGTCACAATTATCTACACCCTGATGGACCGATGGATCCTTGGAGAGACTCTGTGTAAGTTCACACCCTTCATCCAGTGCATTTCTGTTACTGTCTCCATCTTCTCCCTCGTCCTCATTGCCATGGAGCGCTACCAGCTCATTGTCCACCCGACTGGATGGAAGCCTCTGGTACGACAGTCCTATTTGGCAGTTGCTGTCACCTGGATCATGGCCTGTCTAGTCTCTATGCCTTTCCTCAAGTACAGCGTGCTAGTGTTGCCTTTCCAGAACCTGAGCCTCCCACTCCCAGTCAGTGACCACTTTGTGTGTATGGAGATGTGGCCGTCTATTCAGAAGCGGCGTGCTTACACCACCTCCCTGCTCGTCTTCCAGTACTTCCTTCCCCTCGTCCTGATCATGGTCTGCTACCTGCACATCTACCTGCGCCTGAGGAGGAGGAAGGACATGGTGGAGCGCGGCAGGAACGCTTCCCAACACAAGAACAGGGGCTCCACGAGGATCAACGTCATGCTAATCGCCATCGTGGTAGCGTTTGCCAACTCCTGGCTCCCTCTAAACGTCTTCAACACTGTGTTTGACTGGAACCACGAGGCCATCCCATCCTGTGGCCATGACGTCATCTTCTCATTCTGCCATCTCACAGCCATGACGTCCACCTGTGTTAATCCTATCATCTACGGCTTCCTCAACAGTAACTTCCAGAAGCAGCTCAAGTCCACCATGTTGCGCTGTCGCTGTTGGAGGGCAGCAGATAGGTATGAGAGCGTCCCGCTCTCCACTGTGAGCACTGAAGTCACCAAGGGGTCAGTCCTAAGTAATGGGTCTGTCGTGGTCAATTCATAAACCCAAGGCACAATCAAGAGACAAAGGAACTAGTGAGGCCCACTCAGCCTTTTATTTTTGTTGAACACAAATGAAAGATGGACATTTGCAAAGTTGAAAACCTCACAATAAAAAACAGTCTTTGGACCATCACTTATTGGCAGTGTTCCTGATTTAACACGAGCTCACACCTCAGAGGACGCTGATAATGAAATAAGGGTGCAAAGGTTAAAGTTTTAACTATTGTTGGACAATTAGGGACACCACATGAGCACGTTCAGAGATTAATCTGTACAGTTCATCGTCCTCGAGCCGTGATCTCATAAAAACAGATGCAGACGTTAAACTGTGTCATGTTTTCTTTGTGAAGCTCTTAAATCCATTCAGACGTGCTGTTCGCATAAATATCACTTCTTATCAGAGGTTTTGACACTTTTACCTGCTCCAAATGGGGCAAACCATCGGAGAGGACTGGAGAAAACAAAGCAAATATTTCTTTTTTGTACTGAGCTGTTTTATGTTGATGCTGTTGGTGACGATATTATGCGACTGTAGACTGTGATGTGTTAATGATTATCAACTGAGAGGCTTATCTCGCAGCTGAGGAAGTCATTATTACGGCATTTGATGTGGCCCCTAAGCGCTCACTCATTTGATCTACTGGCATCATCTTTCTTTTCTTACTGCTGAAAATCACAACAGTCGCTGAAACAGTGAGGACCTTTGTAAGACCTGGACACATATGTTGCCAGTCGAGGTCTGAACTCTTGCATGTACATATGAGTGTGGGATTGTGTCTCATAAAATGTGCCAGACAATAACCCTATATCAGCTGCAATAAAGTTAAATAAAAGTGACAATGAAGGACTTTGTCAGAGCAGGATTTCTCTGTTGTAAATATCACATGACAGAGTTAAGGTTTATGGCATGGTTTTAAATAAAGAGCACTTCTGGCATTGCAAGGAACTTAGTGACTCGCTGTTAGTCACGTTGCACTCATTTAATTGCATTAAAACAAATACTTTATTTTTAATGGTAATGCCTGTGATGTAATAATCTGTTACGAGTTGACTTTCAGTTCTGCAGAAGTTTTGTTGTTTTAGGGGGTGGGGGATTCTATAGCAGAAACGTTGCGGTGGCCTTCTTCATTTTTATTTATTTGTAGCTTCAAAATATCAGTGCATTTGTGCATTTAAAGCCACACCACATTAAAACAAACATGACAAGCGTATGTTTCTCCCAGAACTTATCCCACATCTTAGAAGTATTTCATTTGTTGTGGCTTTTTCTACTTTAAGTTATCTCAACACAGAAACAGGTTAAATTCAAGATGTCTGCAAAAATGGACTTTGAATTTGTTTTAATAAACAGACAGACATCATGGGATGCTTCACACAGCCTGGGGAGGAAGTTTGTACAACAAAAACTTCAATCCAGTTTTATATCTCTGTTCATGTGATGACAAAAGACCAGTAAAATGGGTCAGATAGGAATTGTGCTCTGTTTGTGTACTCCTGTTCTATTTAGATTACTGGTAAAAGTTAGACAAGATATCGATCATGAAATGAATGAGTTCATGAGAATCATGAGTTTTTATATTTTGATAAAACAGGACATGCATGATACTCTGAACACTGTTTTTCCACTGTGAAGACAGGCACATATGAACTTTATATTTAAAGTACAGAAGTTCTCTAACACAATCAACTTAATAGTTTTTCAATAAACTACTGTATATTAAATATTAAATTACATTTATTCTTAATTCATATTGCTTTTATTTATTTTTTTCCAGTTTTTTTCCCTTCTTTTAGAATGTTTCAAAGGACATTTTCACTGAGTTTTTCTGGATTATGTAGCTGGTTTTAGTTTTTTTATGGGGAGAGTTGACCACTTTAACTGCCTAACAATAAACTAGTCAGTCTTTTAGAGCAATCTCAACCGGTAATGAAAACATCAAATGTTAGATTTTTTTTTTTACTTTTTAAGAGCTTTTAACTCAATTTTTTATATTGACACATTTATTTTATGACAAAATAAATAAACAAACAACAACAACAAAACAAAGGTGTGCTCAAAACAATTTTTTGACAACACTAGTTTCAGTTCTTATTGACCTGGAAAAATTAGGGAGCTGATGCAGCACGGTGACATCCTGTTCTGAGCAAAGCCAGCAGGAGTAAGCCGTTCTGAACTTTGAAGGGTCCCATTCTGCAGCCTGCATGCACATGGAGCAGCTTTTTCATACTAAATGTTTACTAGTGCAAAACATAAGTGGGTTTTTGTTCTTGTCAGGTGAGATGAGAGGCAGGATTACAAAGCAACATCTAGCTGAGAAGATGTATCGCTTCCAGGGTAAGTTGCAGCCACATGTTGATGATTTTGACTGTGTCCCTCAAATGTAAAAGTGGAGAATCACCTATAGTGAGCTAATATAAAAATCAAAAGTACAGAGACAGTGGTAAAGAAAATATTATTGAGAGGAATGTATTATTTTACAATACAAAAAATAAAAGCTTAAATGCTGTATTTATAATGTATTTTAATGTGGCAGATTTATATTCCCCTATGGACCACAAGTGTACTGTAAGTGTAAGTTACTGTGAGGTTACAGGAGAATAAACATATCTGAACCCCCAAAATACAAAAAACAAACAAACAAAAATGTAGGTGTTTATATAAGAATAGAAAATTTCTGTTTTATGACTGCACCACATTGTAATGGACTTGCTACATGTCCAGGGTGTCTCCTGACTCTCGCACTGCTGGATGTGGGCACCAGTGACCCCTGTAGCCTAAAAAGAAAGAAGTGGGTAAAAGATAATGAATGGATGGATATTTGGTGAGGAATTGAACCCAAGGTGCAAACCAAAACTCAAAGAGCTCAGGGGTAAATAACGGAAGTAATTTATCAATAAAAGCCAAAACAAATGACGAGGCTGCACAAAAGCTCAAAGAAATACGGACACGTGGAGAAAGCAGGAGCCTCGAAAGAGAAAGAGGAACAAACATCTACCAGTATGCAGCACGATGCATGGACAACAAAAGAGAAGAACACCAAAGGTTTTAAAGGAAAACTAATGAGGGAGAAATGACAACACCCAGGGAGAGATGAGGAACAGGTTAGAGGAGAGGCAGGAACTGCCTCTTTGCCTCTGATTAGTGCGACTCCACTCGGCTCGTCATACTGTATCAGTTCTTCACAGGTGTAGATGATTGGCCACTGTGACTTGTTTCCCAGTTCTGTGGGTGAGACCGTCAGTGCAAAGTGAGCAAGATCATACCAGATCATTTGTCCTATAATCAGACTTCAATTTATTTGGCTTATTCTGGAACTGCTTATAAGTCCAGGTGTAGCCATGCTGTGCCATTATCTCCAATTTCTCTTGTGGCGCTGTCCATCAACACAATCAGAGAGGAAGTGGAGAATCAGATGTAGTTTGCAGTTTTGCTGGGTGGGTCATCCAGTGACGTTGCTCTACTGGTCAGTCAACGCCTGTTGTCTGCTTACGTCCGAATCGTCACCTTGGAGCTTTCCACTTGGAACCAAAAACAAGATGGTCGCATGAACCGAGCTGGAAGGTGGGTACTGGCAATAGGCAGGCCCTTAACTGGTTTGGTGTGGTTCAGATCCAATGAGAGTTGAGACAGTGGCAAAACGCCGTAAGTGAAGGGAACACACTGGGGAAGCTGAAACAGGTAAAACAGACTCAGAGGAAACTAAATACAAAAACCATGAGAAGACAAAACACACAGATCCTGACATAAATTCCATTTTTACAAACTGATGTTGTTCAGCAAGATCTCAACAACAATTTTAATTCTTTCTAACGTTGTCTCTAAAATATCAAACTAAAATTGCTGGAATATTCCTTTAAGATTCAACTGTAATTGATTGTTGAGCAAGAAAACTGTCTTATTTCATGCCACTAAGAATTTAGACCAGATTTGGGTTCTGTGATCAACGTTAGTAAAACTTGTTGCATTTATGTCGACTGAAGATCTTTGGCTTTCCAATCTTTAAAAAAACAACAACAGCAAAATCACAAATATACAAGACTGCTTTCATTCACATTGTTTCTTATTCCTGCAATTTTATAAAACTAAATTTAAAATATCTAAAAAAGCTAAGTCTGGTCCTCTGCATATTCAAAAAACAAAACAAAACAAAGCAAAAAAAAAAAAAATAGTAGAAACGTTTCGGTAAAACTGTAAAAGCAATTTATATGGCGAGTGTTTTAATTATCAGAGGCACTAAGTAGTGGTTGAAGGTGGGTGGTTGATGCTAATTTTCTGGTGTTTAATCAAAGTATATGTGAAAATATTTATGAGGCGAGACCCTGATCCATCATGATTCAACAGCAGCCTTTTAGATGACAGTTCAGTCTGATTAATTAAGTAAAAAAAAAAAAAAAGATGTTGTTGAGCAGCTGTTTCAGAGATTGTGAAAATAAATATTGCTAATGAGTTAAAAAAAAAAGAGCACACAAGCTGCTGAATGACATCCAGCTCCAGTTTATTCAAATTACAGCAACCACTGTGACATGAAATACCTCTAAAACTGAACAAACCACCCGTACACACAAAAAAATTTGGAAGAGTAGAAGGTTTTTATGTAGGTGATGATGTAAATTGTAATCCCAGATTTGCAGTAAACATATGCTCTATCTCCACATCTTTTGTTCTTTTTGGACCATGTGTGCTCAGTGGAGTGTGTCAAGGTGCTCACTTGTGACTTGAATTATGCATAAGGCATCAGAGAATGTTCTGTTCCTCTCCCTGTAGCTCTTTGCTCAGGACCAGGACTCGGAGAGGAACGCTGCAGTGACTTACCAGATCCTATCTGACATCTACAACAGCACTGAATACTTTCAAGTCGACGGCAACCGTGGATTGGTATTCACGGCGAGCATGCTTGACTACGAGCTCATACGGTGCCACAACTTCATTGTCAGGGCGACAGATAGTGGAGACCCTGCCCTCAGCAGTGACGTTAGTGTGACCGTGGTTGTGACTGACACAAACGACAACCCACCTAATTTCAGTCAAACGCTGTACGAGGCTTTTGTCAGCGACCTTGCTCCCATGGGGCACTTTGTGACTTGCCTTCAGGCATCAGACGCTGACATTTGCGATTTTCAAAGGCTGAGGTGAGCGTTATAAATTTGATGTATTTTATGTTGTATTTTAGCTTTTCATTATTTTCTTGCAATTTATCATTGAAATCTAATAAAATGATCATCTTTACTAAACTGGTTCTAAAACTCACTGTGTTGGTGATTTAAGTTTTTAGTTTGGCAGCTTCTCATTTAGTATTATATCAAGGATGTGGGAAGTGACTTTTATGATGCAATATACTGTTTTTTTTTATTTTATTTTTTTTTTACTTTTTCTTCCAGGTACAGTCTTCTCTCAGGGAATGAGAAAATGACTTTCATGATGGAGTCAGATACAGGAGTGCTTCGTATGTCTAACAAGAGGAGACAAGGCATGAAACTCTCCTATCAGCTCAATGTGTCTGTGTCAGATGGAGTCTTTACCAACACCGCTCAGGTAAAGCCTCTCCTGGCAGGTACAATCTAGTTTTCTTGAATGATTTGCCCACGTTTGACACCACTGCAGCATTTTTTTTCAGTACTGACTGACCCCCTCGGTTTAAAATTATTACAAACATCTGACACCGCGCTCTAGTTTAACTGCAAGTTACTGTTGGAGGTTAATGGCATGTCACATCAGATTTACGAGGATGAGCTTCTATCTGGAAAATGTGCTTACAGTTGTCTCCTTGAGGCGATGACAATTTAGATATTTGGAAAGCACAGATGGCTTTTAAATTATATCACTAAACATGTAGCTTATAGATGTGTTGTTCAAATGTTGATTTGATCATGTTTGACAAATTGGCCAGTTGTATTTGCTGGGACGGCATCTACAAAATGTCAGAGAAGCAATCCAGAGGATAATGAAATGACCGAAACCATGATTTGCAGGTTATTGTTCGTGTTCTGGGTGCTAATCTGTACAGCCCAGTGTTCAGCCAGAGGTTCTATCTGGCTGAGGTTCAAGAAAATGTCCTTCCAGGATCAAAGGTCATACAGGTATTTTAGCTTTTACACATCTTTGACTTGTAAACGTTAGCGTTAATGATTTGCTGTATGTTGTGAGTCTGATTCTGAGAAGCATTTTACTAAATTTCTAAACGGACTTCCAGGTTTCTGCAACAGATGAAGACTCTGGGCTGAATGGTCAGATCACCTTTTCCTTCGTCAATGATCTGGCAAAAACCCAGTTCAGCATTGATGCGGATGGGCTCATAACCACTCTTCAGACACTAGATAGAGAAAATTATCTGAACAGGGACATGGTGCTGACTGTCATGGCACTGGATGGTGGAGGTATTATTATTATTTGACCAATCCCCAAGCCAATAAAATATTAATAAAACATGTTTTAAACAGCTAACGTAGGACTTAAAATGACATACAGGTTGATACCAATGACACGTGGTCACACTTTTTTTTTGGTATTTAAAGTGTCACATGTGTTATTTTTCAGGCCGTGCATCATTTTGCACAGTGCGAGTGGTCCTGGTCGATGAAAACGACAACGCCCCTCGGTTCAGAGCGGTGGAGTATCGTATGAGCATTAAAGCCAACGTTGCCAAAGGTTCCCTTATCACACAGATCCAGGCCACTGACCCGGATGCTGGCTCAAATGGAAGGATAACCTACTCTCTTTACAGTGAGGCCCGTCTGTCACTGGTGGACGTTCTGGAGGTCAGTGCTGTTTAGTTTTAACACCCCCACCCCTTCCCACATACCAGTGTGTGTGTGTGTGTGTGTGTGTGTGTGTGTGTGTGTGTGTGTGTATAAGACAAAAAGGCTGATACAATTCCCAGAAAAAAAGTCATTTAAACGTCAATAATACAGACACTTTAGGTTCTGTTGGCACATCCCTCTCATCATTTTAGGGGATTAAGAGCCATCTGTTTTTTGTAGATCACAGATTTTTACTGTTAAATCAAAATGATGTGGGTCCCAAGGTTGATTCTGCGGTCAGTATGTGAAATGTGATGTTAATTTTATTAAGAGCAATGTGAGAACATCTGGTGTAAAGACAAGAAAATACAGTACATTGAAATTTAAAGCTACTGCTCATTGCGTTTATTTTGTGTCAAACAGTCTTAAATGACATCGATTTAAACTACGAAAATTATTTGTTAAGGCCAATTTTGACATTGGCTTAAAATTTAAATTGTTGAAAGAGGGTGATTACTATCGTATTTAAATGTATTTTAATGTTTTTATTTTTATTTTTTTACTTCTTCAGGTGGAACCAGACAGTGGCTGGATGATGACTAAAAGTGCAGTGGATCATCTTCAGGGAACTGTCCTGTCTTTCTTTGTCAAAGCCACAGACTGTGGTTCTCCCCCCAAGCACTCCCTGGTCTCAGCCTTTATCCACGTCGTCCCCCCAGACTCGCTTATTCCGTCTTTCAGCCAGCCCCAGTACTCCTTCACCATCCCCGAGGACACTGCAGTGGGTACAGTGCTGGGGTCCGTGTACATGGGCCCTGGGCAGACGGGCTTCTTCACCACAGTTGCAGGAGAGACGCTCGACAGCAACAAGCAGGGGACATTCCAGGTGGAGAGGGACACGGGTCTCATCCATCTGCTCAAACCACTGGACTACGAAGAAGCCATTATATTTTGCTTCAAGGTGGCAGCAACAACAAGAAGAGACCTGATCGAGACCGTGTCAACTGTGGATCTGGAAGTAAAGGTCTGATCTGAACACAGAAACTGCTTTTCTGCTTTTCAGTTTTGTGAAGCCGTTACATCAAAACAAAAGAAAAATGTTCCCGCGTTTAAAACCTAAGGCTCCTTTAAGGAACATTAGCAGCAAATTTATATATTAGTTAACTGCACATACTTGTCACACATAAAATTAAACTTTTGCTTTAAGATTTTAGTCAAAATGTTGATTAGGCTTATGACAAAAGAGCAAAACACGCCTTTATTGCAGTTATTGAAAATATGTGGACATTTTTGTTCAATTTTCACAACAAATCAAACTAAATTATTTATGCATAATGTAAAAAGTCACATGATTTTAGAAGTGTGTATGTGCCATTTTTGTATTTGTCCTCTTTCAGTGAAAAGGTAATTTGCATAAGTGTGAAGTGCATGTTTTTTTTTTTCTATACATTTTGTAATTCACCATAAAAAAGCAAAGGATTGAAAACACCATGACAGTTTTTGTTTTATTTGGAGTCATTACAAATAAAAGACTGTCATTTTCCAGATCCTCGATGTGAACGACAACAAGCCGGCATTTGAGACTAACACCTATGTCGCGACAGTGATGGAGGGGATGCCAGCAGGGACACGAGTGGTCCAAGTGCGTGCACTTGATCCAGACTGGGGCTCTAATGGGCAGGTTTGTGTCCGCTACTTTCTTGCTTTTTGCTAAAAAGATTTGTCTCAGCTCACAAAAGTGGAGATGGAGACGCTCTGCAAATCTGTTGTGTATATCTTCTTTAATTCACAGGTAACCTACAGCCTCGGGCCTCTGCTTACTTACAATTTGGACTCAACGAAAGGTGCACAGTCCCTCCCTGGTCCAATTACAGCAAGTTCTATATTTGCTATTGACAGTAAAACGGGCTGGATCACCACAGTGAGTCCAGTAGATCACGAGGCTTGTTCCAGCTACAGCTTTGAAGTGGTGGCCTCTGACCTGGCCGAGTCAAAGGCCCTGTCCTCCACCACCGTAGTAACCGTCACTGTGTCAGACATCAACGACAATCCGCCGACGTTTGAGAGGGACTTCTACCGAGGTGCAGTGAAGGAGAGTGATCCCCTCGGTGAGGTGGTGGCTGTTCTGAGAACCAAGGATCGAGATAGCGCAGATCATAACCGCCTCGTCAGCATTTACATCACAGGTGACGAAATGAAGAATGTAAACATTCATTTTGCTTGATTCAAATGTGACTTTTAACAACTATTTTTTTTAAATAATGTGTAAAGAATGTATGATTTTCTATGTGTTCTATGCTTTTAAACACTGACACTTAATGCCAATACTCAAAACATCTCTTTGGTCAAGATGTTATTTTGGTGTCTATGGTTATTAAATGATGTCACAGGTTGAGACATCTAAATATGCATTCTACCTATATTTAAATCTAAACTAAAACATGATAGAGTACATTATAGATATGTTGTATTGACAGGTTATTAATAGGTACCATGTTTAATTAACTTTAAATAGCCTAACAACAAATTTAAACAGTAACCACTCAAGACTCACAAATAACAAGCAGTACGCTGATTTAAATAATGAACGTTTGTAGTTTTTGAGATGAGTGTTTTAATAGACTTGTCTTTAAAAGGCAATGCAAGTGAACCTTTGATTTTTATTTTTTGCCACAATATACTGTATTCAAGTGGATAGGTGTTATCAAAATATGTAGTTTTATTAATTTATTTATTTGTTTGTTTGTGGTGGTACAAGATGAGTAATTCGACCCCCCCAGCAGGTGCAATGGCAATGTCAAACAGTGGCTAATGGTGGTCTTGACCACCATAGATTATTATTCGGCCACCCCAATCATTTGAGGCAGTGCAAATGGGGCATAAGTAGCATTAAAAAAAAAAAAAAAAACAACAACAACAAAAAAAAAACTAGAAAGCAGTTTCCTCAAATGATTGGGATGGCCATGATACATACAGCATACATACACATATATGGTGGCAGCCATCTTTGATTTTGGCAGGGATAAACCAGTTTTCATTGATGAAATTTATTTTACGTAAAATATGCAACTACACACCAAAATGGAATATGGCAGATGGTTGCTTATATCTCAACTTATCCAGTTCACAAGATTACATGGTGGCAGCCATCTTGAATTTTGATGACAACCCTATCAACAACCCTAGTGGTGACCTTGCTTACATTTAGATGCAGCCAGAGAAAAAAATGGAAGTTGGTACCTCATTTTCTATTAAAAGTTATCTACCCGTAGTTTATAAGATGTATAGACATACATGGAAACAGCCATCTTGGATTTGGACATGCCGACTCAGTTTTCAAAATGACCTTTTCTTCTGCCTGAGATGAAACCACCTGTTGTTGTTTCACTCATTTTTTAAGTTATCCAGCTTACAAGACAGACAATATTTCCATACCCCCTCTTAACTCCACAAAAAGGCACAGTTAAACTAACACTTCTTTATGATATTGATATTTATTGTATAGTGCTCAGAATATGTAACTCTCTGCTTCCACCATGCCAAATTACAGCTCAATAGCTGAAAAAACTGAATGAGTTAAAGCCACGTTAGTCTTTTCCAAGGCTGATTATCTGAGCATCTTGAATCAGGCTGATGGTTATGTGTTTCTATAAACTGTTCATCTGAATTCTGTACATTTTCCTCATTTGTTAGTGGTATTTTTTCAGGGCTATAGACTGCAGTTTATGTCTGAACTGGCCTCATGACACAAGCTCTGCATAAAGAAGCTGAGTGTTTTTACATTTTTTTCTATAAAGACTTAATGAAAAGAGCTCTGAAGACAGAAAAGAAAAATTGGCTGTGGCCCTGTAATCTTGTAGTTTTTGATTAAATCATGTTCAAAAGATTTTCGAACACTATACTTTACTTGTCAAAGGGCATGTAATATCTGCTATAACAGTATGCCTTTTTGAGAAAAATGGAACTGTTCTCATACTGAAATCAAATAAAATTCTAGGTAAATTATTTTAGTTTGTAAAAAAAAATTATATATATATA
>JARVLU010000324.1:16818636-16829082 GCA_031762415.1 Simpsonichthys santanae
ATACAGTACTGTACGGAGGAGGACGGCGTCACTAGCATCCCAGTAGGCCATTAGCCCTTCATTAGCCCTTCATTATGACTCCCAAAACGCAAGGAGGACTCTTCTGATGGCAGTGCATCGAGGAAAAGGAAGGCCATCACCATGGACTTGCGTAAAAAATTGGTTTACCTGCTTGGTAAAACAGGTACGGATTTTGGTGTGGCAACCCAGTTTTTAGTCATGACTTTTCTTACTGCTAGAAGCAGCTATACACCAAAATGGAAGCTGGCACATTACTTATTTTTCTAATTATCCAACTTGCAAGATGAACAGATATGGTGGCAGCTATTTTGGATTTTGATCTGGCAACCCAATTGTTGCCATGGACATTTTTATGTCTAGGTATAGCCACACAACAAAATGGAAATTAGCAAGTTGCTTATTTTTCCAACTATCCAACTTCCAAACTTTACCTATACATATATGGTGGTGGCCATCTTGCATTTTGACCTGGCTTCCCAATTTTTGGAAGGAACCTTTCTCATGCCTGGATGTAGAAACCCCACAAAAAAAAAAGTTGGTGCCTCACCTATATTTCAAGTTATCATGCTCACAACACGATGAAGAAAAAAAAAGATATTTCACTTACTTTTCTCATTATGCTCACAAAACTGATGGACATTTGGATTTTGAGCAGCCATCTTGTATCATAATCCATCCATCCATTATCTTTACCTGCTTCTTCCATTTTGGGTCACAGGGGACACCGGTGCCCATGTCCAGCCATCACTGTGCGAGGGGCGGGATACACTCTGGACAGGTCGCAAGTCCCTCACAGGGTCACATAGAGGGAAAATAATCTGGCAACCTAATTTTCAAACAGCATATTCCTTACACTTGTATGAAGCTACTGTAATACCAAAATGGCTTTCAGCATCACTTATTTTTCAAGTTATCATGCTCACAACATCCAAGAATGGAAGGAAAAATGGATGGAGGGCATTTCTAAATCTCCCTTTTCACTCAGCGAACAAAAATCTAAAAATATGGGCACATTTTCAACCATTTTTTATACACATGCACTGATAAGCCAACTGTTAAACTGGTCTCTGCATGCTGCCAAAAACAAAACAAAAAAAAAATGTCTTACAAACCAGAATCCTAGCGGGAAAATATCTTTGTCATCAAAGAAAGAAATTGGAGAGGTAAATTTCTGCAAATCACAAAATGAAGCACAGACACAAAGTCCTACTCTTCTGGGAGGTAAGGCCAGAGTGCTGATCAATGAGATTTTGTTTTGCTTCAAATATTAACATCTCAGAAGTTTATAGTCGCTGTGTGAGAGGTGGGGGTTTCTTAACCCCTCACAGCCTCATCCCATATCTAAAATGCACATTGCACATTAAAAAGTGGTCCTAATAAATATTCACATTTCTATCAGTTTGTATTTCATAAAATTAGCCACATACCCAAACACACACATCATTTTAACCCTTTATTAGTGAACATGGTGTTACAGGATTTTGATGCATAAAATATAGAAACCTCCGTACTGACTCATATTTTAGTAGTTTGATTTGTTTTTTTACTGGAATCAGGGGCTGCAGTAGCTCGGTGGGTGGTCAGTGCCAATGTCTTGTAATCTTGAGGTTGCAGGTTCAAGCCTAGGTTGCATCAGGAAGGGCATATGATGTAAAACAACTGCCAAGTATTTCATGCAAGTTTGCTCACTGTAGCAACAGAAGGGAACAGCTGAAAGAAACTTACTTTTACTTGTCTTACTTGCAACAGCAATACAGTTAAGTTGTTTGCAACATCATTTCTAGATTTGACATTAAAGGTTAATGGAAATCATTTAAGGGCAGCATGGTGGCGCAACTGGTAGAGCTACTGCCTCTCAGCGAGCAGGACCCTGGTTCAAATCCCGGTCCAGGGGCCTTTCCAGGTGGATTTTACATGTACTCTCCGTGTCTGCATGGGTTTTCTCCAGGTACTCCGGTTTCCTCTCACAGAACAAAAATATGCATGTTAGGCTGACTGGTAACTCTAAATTGTCCCTAGGTGAGAGTGAATGGTTGTTTGTCTCTATGTGGCCCTGTGATGGACTTGCAACCCACCCAGGGTGTACCACGCCCCTCGCACAGTGATTGCTGGACATGGCACTGGTGACCCCCGTGACCCAAAATGGAAAAAGCTGGTAAAAGATAATGAATGGATGGATGGATGGATGGATGGAAATCATTTAATATGTCATAAACCTGTTGTTGGCTTTCTCAGATTGTTTTTCCCTGGATCGCTGTGTGCTGGGTAATTACAAAACATCTATGTGATTTGGGTTACATCTGAACTAGCTGTCACTCAAATCTTTGTGTTCTCAAACTTTACATTTTTCTTACCTGAAATCTTTAAATCGTCACTCATCTTCAAGTCTTTGGGTTACTAGTGTAAACCTTGATTCTTTGAAAACTGAATGAGGCATTTCACTATTGGAAGTGCCTTCAGGAGTGACTAGTCTTGGAATCTCCAAAACCACCAAGTATGTCACCAACAGACCAATCATATGCTTGCAAAGGGGTGCTATTTCTTCCACATTATTAGTGTTGTATAACAGCACCTTGACCTAAAGTTTGAAGGTTACCTGGTCACTGGACACTCCTAGTGCACCCTGATGGCTGCTGCAACTATATGACCACCCAATATGGTTCAGTTGGTAGCACTGTTTCCTCTCAGCAAGATCACTGAATCAAATCCTGGTCAGGGGCCTTTCTGTGAGGTGTTTGCATTACCTCTGTGGAAATCCTTGGACCTGTCCAAGTACACTGTACAAGTAATGCATGTACTGGACACAGCAGATTCAACCTCCTTTCATTCTAATCTGCGAATGGGGGAGTATGAAAGGCCAGCAGCTCCAATGAAGAGCATCTGCAAGATATGTCCCTACACTTGGGCACAAAAGCCAGATTAAGGAGCAGCACCACCTTTCTGTCGCCTAGAGAGAATGCCAAACATAATGCATGCACAGAGTATGCAACTTATTTATTCAGGACAGATCAGTAGGACAGTTTTCAGTAACAGATCATTTAAGTCTGCACACTCTATAGGCTCAAAAGGCAGTCCTGTGTGGGCTTCCAGGAGTACAGGTAAAGCTCATGATGGGAAGAGGGGCTTTGCTGCAAAATGCAAATGATGAGCACCCTTCATAATCCTCTTAATCAGAGGATGCTGCCCAACAGGAGAATCCACAAAACCCACACGGCATGCTGAAATTGTAGCCAAATTAACTTTAATAGTGGAAAGGGCCTTACCAAAATCCAGTAAGTCCTGCATGAAGCATAACAGCTCAGTAATAGAACACTGAAATGAAATTACATTTCTCCTCCCACACCAACTATCCAATATGTGACACTTGCAGTCATAAAGAGAGCAGGTGGATGGTTCAATGGTCTCAATGTTCAGGCTACTGTTTAATAAACTGTATTATATTATTATTGTTTATCATATATTTTAGATCCTTGTTATCCTTTTTTATATTTTATATATTTGCTATTTTGGGGTGTAACTGGGACCTCACGTACATAATCTTCTTCCACCTCATATGCCACATGTGATGCAAATGACAATAAAGTCAGCTTGAACCTTGAACCTTGACTCATGCTTAGGGGAAGACCAGACTCATTAAAAATTATTTTCTTGTGAACTAGGCCCTGAAAGCCAATGTTCCAGATGTGGGTGAAAAATCTGACCATGTGCCTGAATGCAAAGGAGACTCACTAATCCACCATCCATGGCCTGCTGGGCTATTGTGGTGCTATAATGATCATGGACTGCCACTTTTAACTCACTCTGTTCAGAACTGATGTCAGCTGGCTGAAATGTGGGAATGCATGTAACAGTGTCTGTCCACTCCCAATGGGGAGTCCTTATACCTCATCTAAAAGAGCAGAGTGCACTGTGTTTTTTTCTGCAAAGCAAAGAGATTTAAGGATGCCCGGCTGAAGTTTTCCCACACCTGGGTGAACTATTTTGGAGTTCACTCTTCACTCCCCGTAAAGTGGATTCCCCCTGGTGAGTAACTCTACTTCTAGTACACCTGGGATGTGCACCATTCATAATGACAGCAGTCACTTACTGCTCCACATTATTCGGCTGTGAGCCATTTTGTGCAGTGTCACAGAGCGGGTGAGCCCAACTGTTTATACATGGTACAAAGTACTATTGTTGTGTTGTCTGTTCTGATTCTGACCAAAACATGAAAATTATGTATCAAACAGTGAAAAAAGTTCGAGAGCGAGAAAAACTGCAAACAGTTCCAGGTACCGTAATTTGTGTGAGACTGACAAAGTTAGGGGGATCAGGTCCCATTTACTAACCTCCTCTTGAGCATGGCTCCCTAACCTGACAGTGAAGCATCTGTTGTCAGACCTTTTGTCATAACTGCTTCACCCAGTGGAGTGCCAGTGGCAAACACTTCCAGATTTCTCCAGGCTTGCAGTGCGAGAACACCCCTGGGAGGTTTTTTTGGCCATGCACCCGAGGTGACCATCTCACATCCAGCTTCAGAGAGGAGACCCAGCACTGGAACTCCTACATCTTCAACAGTCTCTGAGGAATGACATAAATTACTGAGGCCATCTGTCCTGCGAGGCTCAGTTTCCCCTGCGGAACAGGGTGAGATGATGGAGAAAGTTCTCCACTCATTCTTTTGTCAGAAAAGCTCAAAAAGAAACATTTTATTTCAAGGTCAAAATTTTATATGTTCTGTTTGAGAATATGCTGGTGAAGATTCTCAGTCATTCAGGACATGATAAATAAAAAAAAAAAGTTCAATACAAAAACAACTGGACTTTATTTGTAACAGAAGATGTTTCACTCTTCAAAAAAGCTCCTCGGATGAAGAGCGAAACGTCTTCTGTTATAAATAAAGTCCAATTGTTTTTGTATTGAACTTTTTTTTTTAATTTTGTTTGAGAACCAGCACACTTCTGGTCTGGTTTATGCAGAAACCAAGGCTGCACACGCTATGTAACCCTCTCCGATTGCTCTCTGCTGGATGCGCACACCAGAAAGTCACCTAAGCAAGCACTCTGAAACCAGTTGCTCCAAACAGGCTTAGAGCTTCTTCCACATACCTGCTTAAGACCCTCAGAGGTAGTGACAGTCCAAATGGGAGGGTCTGATATTCATTAGCTACACCCTGATAGGCGAACTTGAGGAATCGTCAATGTTATGGATAAAAACTTATATGAAAACATGCTTCTTGTAAATCTTTTGATGTGAACCAGGTTGAATTGATCAGAACAGATCATTGTGAAAGTTTTCTGTTTATTTGCAAACTGTGAAGTGTGCTTATGAACGCTGAAACACTTAAACCCTCTCAACTCTGAGCCTACCCCACAGGGAGATGAGTGGGGGAGAACAAAACTGGGAGCTACTGTGGAAATGTGTTTCTCTAACAGAACATGGGAGAAACTGGGTTTGCTGTGACACACAACTGTGTGGGACTTTGAAGTGAATTGTCTGCTTTTCTTCGCTTGGAGCAGAGAGGGAGCTGTTGAACTGTCCCTTGCGCACTCAGCGCAGAGACCTCCATGAATGCTTCCTGCTGAGCTTCTGCTGGCCACCACAGCTCCTATGTTAATCACCTCCTTTTCTCCTCCATATGGCGGGTTAGGGTTAGAGATCCCCTACCCTCTGATTCACTGTTTTAATCATCAGTAAACCACGTTTTGCTGTTGGTCACAAAGGTGCAGGACTTTAAACACGTAGGGTCGACTGTCCACCAAAACAGGGGTGTTGTAAAGAGGAGAAAAAGAGAGCAGGGTGGAATAGATTTAGAAAAGTTTCAGGAGTGATTTGTGACAAACATATAGCAGCAAATGTGAAAAAAAAGAGTAGTGTAATCAGTTCCACTGACAAAAAGACTTGAAAAGGAGCTGGAAGTGGCAGAGCTGAATATGTTGAGGTTCTCCATGGGAGTGACAAGGAAAGATACGATTAGGAATGAGATCATCAGAGGTACAGCACAGGTTGAACAACTGGGAGTTAAAGTTAGAGAGGCCAGACTGAGATGGTTTGGACATGTCCAGAGGAGGGACATTGGTAGAAGGATGTTAGAAATGCAGCCGCCAAGGATAAGAGGGGGTCAAAAAGAATATACATGGATGCAGTTAGAGAGGACATGGGAGTATGAGGTCAAAGTGAAATGGAGGAGGATGACCTGCTGTGGCGACACCTGAAATTGGACAAGCTTAAAGAAGATGAAAAAAGATATCATCTTTGACAGAAGAAGCTGCTGAGACCTTAGATCCTTGTATAGACCCTATGTTTTTACTCATGTATGGGAGTGGTGACGCAGAGGTTACAGTAGGTGGGCGTGATCGTGAGGTCGCCAGTTCGACTCCCTGTACTGGTGAAACACCCACACCAGTCTCCATCCTCATTTGCCCCACTCTGGTCCCTTGAGCAAGGCCCTTAACCCCCACCATCTGCTCTCTGGGGCACCCTAGATGGCAGCTCTCTGCTCCACACAGAGAACTGTGGTAGCTCGGTGACCTGTGGTTGTGTCAGGAAGGGCATCTGGCGTAAAAACAATTTCAAGTCTTTGTGTGAGTTAGTTTGCTGTGGCAGCCACTGAGGAATGAAGCAACCAAAAGAAAAAAGTAAAAACAATGTCTGTAGTACACAGATTGAAGGAGTGCTGGGCTTGACATTTACCAAGATCATCACACATCAAGTGGCTTGTACCCCAGTGATAACTCCTCACACTTCCAGTTTATGTTTGGAACCATACTATGAGGTAACTGTCATAAATGTAATTCAATAAATGATCATATATGATAAATTGTATTAAATACATGTGTTAAAATAATTACAATATGATTTCTTTATGTGCAATTATTTTAAGGCAGAAAGTTATCAGTCTGAGAAATGTAAAGGGCATTTTTTTCAAAGTTATTTTGTACTGTGCAAAATTTTGCTTGTGCTATATTTTTCATATATAATCCTTGTGAATATACCAAAGTTACTGTATATAAAGGCAAAAACATCCTTTCAGTGTCCCATTTTGACTTGTGAACATCCCACTATAAGTGGTTATGTTTTAAAATTCTTCTTGATAAATTTTCTTGTCACTAAAAGTATTTACACCTTAAAAACCAAAGGACTGATAACAATGCAGGCAAACAAGGTTAAAAGAGTTAACAATGCAAAAATGTTGCAACTCACTGAAAACAAAACAAACAATAATAAATAACAATAAAGTGTGTTTTCATCCATAACTAGAAGCTTTCACAATGGTCCTTGAGAAGCCCTGAATAAAAACACTGCAGGGAGAAAAGCTGCACACTACATAAATAAATCATCCAAATAATAAAACTATTAAAACTGTTAAAAACAAAACAAAGTATTTAACCAATTCTGTTTGTTAAACAAACACGGTTACCTTCTTGTTTGCATATTTCCCTGTATTCATTTGCACTGTGTTCCATCTGCCCTTGGTTAGCTGTCAGCTCAGCTGTTTTTCTAATCAGCCTGCCACTCTCACCTGTTCTTAGTCACCAATCATTTCAGGTGCCTACACTTTTACATTTACATCTGCCCTATATTTTCAGCCCCTTTTCACCTCCTTGTCAGAAGTTCATTATTGGCCTTCATACCACACGTAACAGTCTGCTCCACACAAAGGGCTGCGGTAGCTCGGCGATCAGTGGTTAGGTCAGGAAGGACTTCTGGGGGTAAAACAACTGCTAAGTCGTTGTGCAAGTTCACTTACGATGGCAACCCCTGAAGGAGGGAAAAGCTGAAAGAAGAAAAATCAACAGCAAAAAAAAAACAACTACCATATTTGCCGATGTGTAAGTTGCACTGTCCCTTGCGCACTCAGCGCAACCTTTTTGTATGAATGTGCATACTATACATCGAAGGGACTGATGCATTTTTTTCCCCATGTTTATAACCCAATTTTTGGCTGAGATCTAACAATTGCATTAATTCTGACATGGAAAATATTAAACAGTACCATTTGCAGCTGCTAGAGGGCCCTCAACTAATAGAATCAGAATAAGTTTTCTTATCATTGCACCAAGATACAACGAGACTATGTCCGTACAGTCATCCAAAAGATGGGCAAAGTGCACATAGCTGCTGCTATAAGCACTGCCTTCTTATCCTTTTCAGAATATTTTTTAGATAGGAAAAAGGGGACAAAGCCACGAGGAGAGGATAGTGACATTACAAAAAAAGATCTCTTCACACCTTGTCCTAACAGGACACGATTTAAGACATCAAAAAGCTCTGCCAGCAAATACATTTATGAGCGCGTTACATATGCATTTGATGACGAGGTGGTCCATGAAGTACTAAACAGATAATCCATTGTCCTGATAAGGTGAGATGATAGTCAGCCGGCACAGTTCTGATAAGCCTTCACAGAAATGGGGGATGGGGTGGGTGGGGGTTGCAATAGACAAAGCTTTTCCTTAGTTTACACATTTTCTAGGAGAAACTGATGCTGGCCTGTTTCAAGGCCAACCCTGGGAGTTAGATTCAGATAATCCACAATTGTTGATTTATTCAGGAAGACTATTTTTCCTTGTCAGCCTTGAGTCTGGACTGATACTTCCAAGGTCCGAAATGGCCAGATTAGGGTGCAATCTACTGGTCCATGCTTACGAGTCTCTTCAAGGTGATGCTGACGAGTCCCAAAGCCACAAGTGGCTGGGATTCAAATCACTACCATCTTACGGTTTAGCTCGTAAATCAGCTAAATATGGCAAGCCAAGTGTCTCATTGATAGGTAAAAGTGACTGTTAACGAGACACTTGGTTTGCCATAAAGCCACCTTCATCTCGCTCCAGAACTCCCAGAGCAAACGTCAAATCAGTTGTATTTCGCTGCGCTGCCCAGGCAAAATGCAACTGACTTGACTGTTAAAGTGCATTTATTAAAGAAAAGTTCAACCGAGACAAACCTTTGCTAAAATTTCAAGCAAACCAATTATTTTTAGGTGGTTATCTTGGTAAATTCTTGCTAAAGTCCTCCTACGCATGCTCCCACGGCCGCCATTTGGCAGTCAATCAATTTTTTGCCAAAACACCGGCCCACATTTTCAGGTGGTCAGCGGTGATGCATAGCAACTGGGATGTGTCAGTGGTGATTCATAATAGATGTGACTTATACGGCAAAGTGCCTTATTTATGTTTTTTCCACTTTATTAGACATATTTGGACTTATGCAACTTATGTGGCGGTGCAACGTGTATGCCGGGAAATATGGTACATAAATAAATGAGATATAAGTCAATGTCAAATTCAGCAGAACTGTTACCAATGTTACACAAAATTACAAAATTGGACTTAATAGTGAGCAGCCTTAATGTGCTGAAAACATATTCTGCCTCATGGAGCACAAGCATTAAGCAGAAAAAACACCTAACGTGACAGGTCCCAAAGGGCTTGGGTTTGTGTTTGTGGAATTTACCCACCAGCATTAAATCCTTGACTCAGCCCTTCACCTGACAAGCGTTTTATTAAACTGCAACATTATACTGTATTATGATACTGTACACTCCAATGGAATGTTGTCCGAATGCCTCCCTGAGCAGAGTGAGAATTTAATTTGTCAAATATTCACAGATCTCAAAGCATTCGCCTGAGCGGGGACCAGCCGCACATCCTGGATGCACTGATTATGCAATAGTGAGACACTGTTTAAAGGACTCTCGCATCATCAGAGCAGTTCAGCCCCACTGCTGCAACACAAAAATAGATTGTGCTTTGAATGAGGCACGCTTTTGCAAAAACAAAACATAGATGCTGCGTTTCTAGAGTTTCTGTGTAATAAAGCCCATCTCCTAATGCCCTCATGGTCATGCTTTAGCAACAGTTTCCTGTTATCCCATAATCTAGAAACATCTGGTTCATCAAGCTTCATTAAGTACTGTATAATGGTCACTGCTCATACCAATCGTATTTATTTTGTCCCCCGTCAGAGGGTGAAAAGGTGGAATTAGAAATACCCTCTGTCTGTCCATCTGTGCATATTTTGTGCATGATAACTTGAAATACAAGTGGGATACCAACTTCCATTTTGGTCTGTGACTACATTTAGATGTAAGAAAGTTTCCTTGAAAAACACGGGTTGCTAATTCAAAATCCAAGAATGCTGCCGCCATATTTGTACTGTATATGTGTAAACCTTGTGAATAAAATATCTTTGAAAAATAAGCAACGTGCCAAATTTAATCTTGGCATGTACCGGTAGCTGCATTTAGGTGTGAGAATGTTTCCTATTGAAAATTGGCTTGTCCTGTCAAAACGCAGTCAATTAAAACATGTACAGGTAGTCCTCGGTTTACGGCGTACTTGGTTTACGGCGTTTCACGTATACGGCCGTTGCCCCCTAGTGACGTCATCACCCCTCGCAGACTTTTTTGCAGCATTTTTTTTTTTTTTTTTTTTTTTTTAGGTT
>JARVLU010000324.1:16857978-16873461 GCA_031762415.1 Simpsonichthys santanae
AAACACATGGGGTCACAGTGTTCTTGTCCTCTGAAGGCCTCAGGGACAAGTTTGGACACGGAGGTATACATCCTACATTATGAAACACACCATTATGAAATAAATAAGTAGTTATGAAACTTAACACACCATTATGAAATAAATAAGTAGTTATGAAAAACACCATTATGAAGTAAGTAGTTATGAAAAACACCATTATGAAGTAAATAAGTAGTAATGAAAAACGCCATTATGAAATAAATAAATAGTTATGAAAAACACCATTATGAAATAAATAAGTAGTAATGAAAAACAACATTTTGAAATAAATAAGTAGTTATGAAGCACACCATTATGAAATAAATAATCTTTCATGAAAAAACACAATTTTTAAATAAATAAGCCGTGGAAAACACAATTATGAAATAAAAGAATAAAATTATTTTTTCATAATAAATTAGCTTTGATATGTATTTCATAATGCTTTATTTATTTATGTAATTTTGAGCATTTTGGTGTTCCATATAAGATTTGTCATGGTGGGGGCTGAGAGTCATCCTCAACACAGGCTCTGACTTCTCATGACATGCAACAAAACTCTGATTAATATTATTTGAAGGTGTGACCTAAACATCTACAGTTTCATCATCATCACTCAACATGGTCAATTTAGTATGAAGGATGGCGGATCACGTGTGCATGCGTTCACAAAATGACAGACTTTTCATTTATGTGATTGTCCTTTTTTCAATTGATAACCTTACATGACATACTCCGAGTAAGACTTCACCTGATACATGTGTTAAAATACCAAGCTGATCCATGATTGATCAGAAATGTTCGATAAAAAACAAGTTTAACTTGATAAAACTTACACTTTAGGCGGTAAAACCGTGTCTAAAAGCAGTGAATTGTCTGCCACAGAGAACTGGTCCTAACATAAATGTCCGCAGCGACCCCTCCCGACTCCTTCAGCAGCAGACTGTTCTGACAGCAGATACCGCAGGTGTCATTAATACAGTTAATTAATGCACGAGACAGCAGGAACAGCACAGGTGTCATTAATACAGTTAATTAATGCTTGGAGCCTCTTCGCAAACTTTGTCACTGAGCCAGAACACACAACCAGAAGAGACACAGATGTTTTATACCGCAAAAACGCATAATTAAAAAAGGCCATTTTAACAATCTGTCGCCATTTATATATATATTTTTTCATTTACCCTTTATTTATCCAGGTAGTCTTATTGAGCCATGAGAACTCATTTTCAAGAGAGACCTGTTTAGGGAGCAGATGGTGGGGGTTAAGGGACTTGCTCAGGGGCCCAGAGTGGGGCGAATGAGGGTGGAGGCAGGTGTGGATGTTTCACCTTTTCCACCCACATTTTATTATGTTGTCGGTGCCAAAGCTTGAACCGGCGATCTTCTGACCACAGGCCCACCGTCTCTAACCTCTGCCCCACCACTCCCCCAATATATAGATTCTCAATCTCTATAATGATCATGACTTTAATGATCCCTTTTTACTGATAATACTGATGAACATGTTGTTTGTTTGTTTGGGAACCACTTCCCTGAAATCTGTCCAGAAAGTCTATTGTCGCTGTTGTCATCATTCTTTGTTGAAACCAGGTCTCGCTTGTAAATGAGTCCTCGAGGCTCAATGGCTCATGTTTTTGGTGTATAAGGGGGAAATTAGAGTAAATGGGGAACACTCACACATTTACAAGGAGAACATGCTAACTCCATGCAGAAATTCCCCTTCCAGAAGTCAAAACTTCTTGCTGTCAAGAAACAGTACTAACCAACTGTTTCACCATAAAACAATTGTTCTGCCTAAAAGGTGACATGTCTGCAGGAAGTGCTATAGCAAGCAGATTTATTGCACATAGAAATAACCATAGAATTCCATGTAAACATAGATTGTTCATTCATAAAACCCTAATTTAGCAGATTTAATCTCCAATCACTTATGTATGTTTCTTCTGATAATATTAAAATTTTATTTATTTTATAACTGAAACAATCAAATTCTAGTTATTTTGTTAGTTTGTCTAATTCTTCCTGCAAACAGTAAGCTCAAAACCCATCCCAAAATTTGTTTTTGTCACTTTTATTTCTTAATGTTTTAGTTGTAATAATTTATGTTTCAAATACCAATGTTGTGATACATGTGACCTTGATTTTCCTCCACCGTTCTCATCCTCCTTTATTTTGTAAATTAAATGTTCTGTTCAATTAAGGTTCCACACAGTAATTGAATTAGTACACACTGCAGGTAAAGCACACCAGTGAAGGATGATATAAACTGCTCTCGCAATAGTTGAATTAAAACTCGTTTTATGTATTGTGGCAGACACAAATTACTTTTTCCTACAGGGCATTTATGTTCTCAGTTTTCTATCGCTGTCTCCCTCTCCTTTGATTAAAATGGTCCTAGCTTGAGGCATATAACACATACCTTTTCAATGAGCAGATACAAATGAATAATGCTGGTTGGAATTTGTGTTCTGGATTAGAATCTTAAGTGAGCGATAACTGAATCCAGACATGCTTACAGTCCTATAAGTATGCCATTTATTGACTGATATTTCTATTTGAAAAACACACTTTCATCAACAACAAAAATACATGAATAAGAATTGAAGGTTGTTTTTAAAGATCTGCATTTCCCAGGACATCCATGTAAAAGAGATTAATAATCTCAATGGATTTATTTCCTGGTACAATAAAAGTTGAAATAATGAAAAAATTGGGCTCCCTTTATTATCCCATCTTGTCTTTGCAGGTGCTATAAGCAGCAGTGCTGGTGAGAACAGTTGGGTCCTACCTGTTAGTTATCTTACCCTGGGCTAAGTCTCTACATAAATCTCCATTGGGTCGTTAGTCGCTAGGCAGTGATTTAACATACAACCTCTCGAGTTGCCTATGATTGTGAAAGTACACATTGTTTTCCACAGATCTTCTTGGGATCCTTGTTCTGCTTGTTTCTCTGTAAATCCCCAGGAACATTTTTGTCTGACTTTGCTTTTATCTCAGATTTGTGAACTAAATTATCTCTAAATTCAGTTGGCATAGTTGTTTTGTCATCCAAAGGAAGATGTTCGTCCTACTGGAAGATGTCCATATTTCTCTCATTACCACGACAGATGTGATGAAGGCCGGAGATTCACGTTGTCACCACGAAAAGGGATGTTTATTTCAGGAATACATCTCCTTCAGCAGTGTGCACCACTCTCCAGGAGATGTTTGAGCATTTTAGGACATCCTCCATCTCTCAGCTGGCTGGCTGGCTCGGAGTCCAGCTGACTTCTGGGAAAACAACATAACTTTTGCAACTTTTGGACATGCATACAGTATACTCACTTCTTCTACAGAAGAAGTTTATTGTTTTTTATGCTGTAAGTGCTTAGCATGTTTTTAGTTGATGTTTTTTTTCTAGTTCATATCTTAGATCTTATTACTGTTTTTCTTTAACATGTTATTGTTGGATGTAGCTGGGACCCTGTGTATATAATTTCATTCCACCACACGTATGTGGTGCAAACAACAATAAAGAAACTCTGACTCTGACTGAGATCTTCCAGTCCCTGATCTATCTCCTACAATCCCACATAACCTTGCTTACCTCTTGCCTTTGACTCTGCTCTGGTTATTTTTCAGTGTTCAATTCTGGGTTGTGGTTGAGTTTAATATTTGCCAAACAGGACATAATGATCAGACCATTGATAAACATGCCAGTACCCTTTTGATAGTGAAAAGCTCCACTACACCCTACATTGACAACAAGAAAGCATCAGCCACAAAAAGACTATGCTGCATCAATTACTCAAGCAACAATAGACCATGGACAAATAGAGAGAGTGCTTCAAAGTGATCCAAGGTATACTTATACTCTCATCCAGTAAATCAGTTAACCTTTGAATTTATCTTTGCTGAAGAGTCTTTGATCGTCCCCTGTAGGAGGAAGTCGTGGCCAAACAATTGTTGAATCTTTGACAAGGTATACTTTGTGGCTGACCATTTCATTGCTTATGCAATATCATGGAGCAGACTGGGCAGAATGGTTCCAATATGAAAAACATGTTTCTGAACTCAACGTCTGGATTTTTAAAGGACCAGCTTGCCTCTCATGATGAACCCAAGGACCTAAGACAAGTCAATTAAACTTACCATCAGAATTGATTGAATGGCTAAAAACGTTTCAATTCAATTTATTTGTATAGCTCTAATTCATAACAGAAGTTGTCTCAAGGCACTGTACAAAAACACACACATACCTGTACATTATAAAAGCCAATTTGTAAAAATTATCTATTTAAGAAAGACATCCGATTGCGTTAAATCTTCACTTTGTTGCAGTCTCCCATCCTGAGCAAGCACAAAGGTAACACTGGAAAGGAAAAACTCCCTTTAAACGGGAAGAAACTTCCAACAGAACCAGGCTCAGGACAAGCAGCCATCTGCTTCAACTGGCTGAAAATTGAGGACAGGAAGAAGAAACAAACAAACATAGAATGACAGGTCCAGGTGTACCTTCTATTGGAAGAAAGATAAAGAAAAGCACGTTAAACATAGAAATAATTATAAATACAAACGGGTAGAGTAGCTTGAAAGCTCAGCTTGCATCATACATGGTTTCTTATGGTCTGGCCACAGAGAAAAAAAACCCACACAACTGCAAAAAAATTAATCTTGCCCTTCCGTGATAGACATTACTAATACAATTATTGATGAAAAAGCTGCAGAAAAATTCAAATGCATCCCACTGAATGATAACACTGTTTCCAGAAGCATTATCAATACGTCAAGCAACCTTGAGGATCAGCTTCTTTCAAGACTCAAGACAGCAGGAGACTTTTCAATCCAGCTGGATGAAAGTGCAGATGTCTCAAACTGTGCAGCTTTATTGGTATATCTGAGGTCTGTTTGGAGAAAACAATATGTGGATAACTTATTATTGTTTGTCTATTTCTACTGGGATGATGGGTGAGCAGACATTTTGTGTATTGAACAACTATGTGGATACAAACTGTGACCTGGACTGAAGCCACTGTAAAAGCATACAGTATAAGGAAAGT
Organism: Simpsonichthys santanae; assembly: GCA_031762415.1. Classification (NCBI taxonomy): domain Eukaryota; kingdom Metazoa; phylum Chordata; class Actinopteri; order Cyprinodontiformes; family Rivulidae; genus Simpsonichthys; species Simpsonichthys santanae. Next base: position 16,863,039 of record JARVLU010000324.1, read on the forward strand.
GTAGTGTATTTACTGGTGCACTTCATTACCACAGTTCTATCGTCACAAATGTTGACTGCTTCTACCTCATCAAGACAAGGTAACATAACACAAGACAATCAAAATCCATCTCATAATTTCCAGTAATGACCACAAAAAGGGTGTGTTTTTTAAATAATTTAATCCTTTACATCATATTTGATTTTGAGATTTGTCTAGCTAGCCAAACACAACCCATTGATTAACTGGAAAGGGAAAAGAGTGAACAGCTGGAGTTCAATCTGTTTAGCAAATAATCTTTGTACAGCTATTCCTGCTCCTTCCTCCAGTCCATAAGAGGAAACTAATGTATGTAAGAGGAAACTAATGTAGGAACATTACAGTTCCTAAAAAGTATCATGATCTTTCTGCCATATTTAATAAGTCTCAAGCTCTTTCCCTTCTCAGAAGCAGCAATACACCAAAATGGAAGTCAGCATGTTGCTTATTTGTCAGGTTATCAGGCTCATGGCATGGATGGACATTTATGGTAGCAGCCATCTTGAATTTTGATGTGCAACTCAATTTTTCAATTATAAAATTCTTACGTAGCCACACACCCAAATGGAAGTTGGTACCTCACCTAATTTTTAACTGATCAAACTCAAAACATGGATGAATATTTATGATGGCAGCCATCTTGGATTTAGACGTGACAGCACAGTTTTCCAAAGAAAACTTTCATACACATATATGTTGCCCACACCAAAACTATAAGTTTACATGCTAACAACATGCACAGATAGACAGATGGACATTCAGACAGAAGAACAGATGGTTGGAGGGTATTTCCAATTCTCACTTTTTGTTCTGCAATGAGGAATAATAGAGCTTCAGACAGTCTGAGGTATCAAAGTTTACATTTCTTTCATTTGTCATAAAATAGCTGACACTTTATGAACAGTGTGCATGTGTGTGTGTGTGTGACTTTTTTTACTCAAAATATCCATTAGCTACTCCCACAAATAGAATTTATTTGAGTAGTCAGTGCCTATCTCCAGATATCATTGTGCAAGTGGAGGGACAGAACCTGGACTGGTCGTAAACTCTTTAAAATAAATTTCCATTGCAGTCACTAAAACAGATAGACTTGAATAAACGTTTGCACACATATTAGAATTGGAAAATAAAAACAGATTATTCAGTTACTACCAGATCAAACTTTAACTCATTATTAGTTAGAGCTCTTTTTTGTGTTTTGTATGGTGAGCTGGTTGTGGCAGCCATTGTAAATTTAGACTGACTTCAAAACCTAATCAACTGTGGAAATATAATCTAATGACCACCTCTTGAGAACATGTCCAGTTCATAAGAAACAATGGTAACTGTCAGACACATGAGCACATAACCACAGTTAAAAAATGTGCAAATGCTGGACAAGACAAGAGGTGACCATTTGTGAGCAGCAATGTGGTTTTATGCCATGAAAAAGCACCACAGATGCTATCTATGCTCTGAGGACATTAATGGAGAAGTACAGAGATGGTCAGAAAGTGCTTTGTTGTGTTTTTATGGATTTGGAGAAGGCATATAGCAGGGTGCCAAGGGAGGAACTGTGGTGTTGTATAGCCTGATCTAGAGTGGCAGAGAGGTATGTTAAACTGGTAAAGGACACGTATCAGGATGCCAGGACAGTGGTGAGATGTGCAGTGGGAGTGACAGATGACTTCAGGGTAGAGGTGGGACTGCATCAGAGATGGGCTCTTAGCCCCTTCTTGTTTGCTCTGGTGATGAACAGACTAACAGATGAGGTCAGACAGGAATCCCCAAGGACAATGATGTTTTCAGATGACTAAGTCATCTGAGGTGAAAACAGGGACGAGGTGGAAAACTTGAAAAGATGGAGGTGTTCACTTGAAAGAAGAAAAATGATGATCAGCCATAGCAAGACAGAGGACATGTGGAGCAAAGGTCACAGGGTTCATTGCCTATGAAAACATGGAGTGTGGTAAATAATAATGCCACACAATGTCATCACTTTATGTTTCCTTACAATGGTTAAATTAGTCTCTGCATTTAACCCATCCACCACCAGTGCAGTGGGCAGCTATTGAAGGCTGCCTGGGGGGGCAATTTGGGGATGGGGTGTGCTGCCCTGGGACACCACAGGGTATGCAGGGACTGGGGATGGAACCGGGGACTTTTGGGTCCCAAGCTGGCTGCCCTGCCTCTACACCATCTTGGCCCCCATAAGAGGTAAAGAAGAGAGTCCAGGCAAGATGGAGTGGATGGAAAAAAGTTTCCGGTGTGATTTGTGATGAAAAGGTGGTAGCAAAGGTCAAAGGAAAGGTTTATGAGAGTAGAGAGACCAGATATGTTGTATGGTCTGGAGACAGTGGCACTGACAAAAAGCACTGGTGGACGATCAGGGCTAGAAAATTACACATACTCTGCAAGCCTAAATACTGTACAATCAAAATCACTAACTTGCGTTTTAGTATATGTTTTCTATTCATACTGTATTATTCTTAAATCTCTTTATTTCATACCTTTTCTTCTGGTTGTGCAGCTACCAGTAGCTTATAGAACTTTTATCCAATCGTATTTCAACCATCATGTGTTGCTGGGGTCAAAGAAATCTTCCTCGAGGCCTTCACAATCAACAGTGCAGGCAACTGTAGCTCAAAAGAAATGTCAGTGAAACTGTTGCTTTTTGACCAATCACATTTAGAGTTGGTGACACTGGGGCCTTCTAGCAGGTATGGTATTCACCAACGTCTGTGTGTTCACGTCGTTTGATTGGAGGGTCAGAAAGTGTATTGGAATGGGGCTAAGAAACCGCATCTGTAGCAACCTGCACAAGCTAAATGTCAGACGGACATTTTCAGCCCTTAAGCAAATTAAAACTTGTGCCAGAAACATGACAGAGCAGACTGGACTTTCAGCTTTATCTTTCATGGAAATGTAAAATGACTTGTTGTTGAAATGGAAACACCATGATAACCAGTATGACCAGAAATACTGAACTCTTCTTGAGGAAAGAAAGGAGGATGGAGTTTGTATACAGATATTCAAAGCTTTTGGCAAGTAAAAAGCATTTTATTCAAGTGTTTTATTTATTTATTTATTTATTTTTCAATCATTTTATTACATCCATATTGATGCTTTTGGGAAATATATACGTGGTGCAGCTGTGGCTGCAGTAAAAAGAAACTTGCTATATTGTGATAATTGGGTTTATTGCTTTAGTAATGGCATCCATTCTCACTAAATGAGATACCTGACGGTGATGCAGCACACATTATTCCACGTTTCTGTGTATTATTGATAGTTTCTGTAGCCTTGACATCATAATGACTGTACTAAGAGATGGATAAATTCAGGCAGGACATCATTGAAAGCAAAGGTGTAAAAAGCACAGCCAGATATTGACAAAAAAAAAAAAAAAAACAGGAGAAATAAGTGGAAATTACAGAGCTGATATGCAGGTTCTCCTTGGGGGGTGACAAGGATGAAAAAAATTAGGAATGAGATTATCAAAAGGCACAGCACAGGTTGAACGCCTAGGCAGTAAAAGTAGAAACCAGACTGAGATGGTTTGGATATATGCAGAGGAGGGACAGTGAGTATATTGGTAGAAGGATGTTAGAAATGCAACTGCCAGGAAAAGGACAAAGAGGAAGACCACATATATACTGTACATGGATGCAGTTAGAGAAGACATGGGTGTAACTGGAGTGAGGACAGAGTGAGATAAAGGAGGATGGCTTACTGTGGTGACCCCTAAAAAGAGAACAGCTTTAAGAAGAAGACGAAGACTATTCCAGAACATTTGTTTGTGCACTAACCACTCCTTTCAGCCTCCTGAGTGGCAGAGTGGCTCTAACCACCTCCAGCTTCCTGAGTAGACTTAAAGTACCTTAACTTGACTAAAACTAATTATAATCTTTCTCCTGTGCCTCTAGTTTTCCTGGTTCTCTTGTTGTTAGCCATGTCCAGATACTTCTCCTAAGGTGCAACTCCTAGTAATCCCTCATTGTCTTCTGTACGTTCTACCAATGAGCTCCAGCCCTAAGAAGAAAACACACCTCTCAAGTCCATCCTGTCACTGTCTTCACCTGCATACTTGTCTCCACTGTGGTTTTCCTGTTTACTGACTGAGCGTGGCCTGGTCGTTGTCAGTTTACTTACTCTGGGGATTAAAAAAAAAAAAAAAACTATTACAGCCATGTTAGAGCTCATGCTAAACTGAACTCTTTATCTGGCTGTCTGAGCTATTTGTGAATAACACAACTGCTCTTTCTAATCAATTTGAAGTCAACAGATGTGGAAAAATTGACACCTACTGTTTGCACAAAGAATAGGTAAAAGTGTTCTAATGAGATATGCTAACAGTCCAGTTTGCAGCAGGCCACAGGCTTGCAGGAGCCCTTTGCATGACCAAAGCGTGTAATATTTACTTACTAGTGTAAGAAGAATATCTTACTAAGACCTTTGTTTTCTTCATCTTCATGTAAATGATAAAACGTGTGACATCGCCATTGAGAAATGGGAAATGCTTTGGTGCTTTAACAGTATTTATCACACTGTACTGAAGTGAGTGGTCAAATGCTCAATATGAGCAAATGCTGATTTCGTTATTGCTCTTTCTACTGGGCTGCCAGATGAAGCATAGACGTGATAGCGCCTTTATCTAAAGAAGAGAAGCAGAAAGGTCTCCTTTAGTCTTTGATAAAACACTGGCAGAATACTGATAGAGATCTACTAGAAAGAATGCCTCTCCCCTGGGCTCTAATATACAGTAAGTGATAAAGGTCAGACACAGAATTTGACTGCAAAATTATCAATCATCTAAATGCAGTGCATGGTCCACAGGGACTATTTATAATAAATGAAGGTGAGAGCTCATTATATGTGAAGAAAGATGGATAATGAAAGGTGGGCAAACAACACATACAGTACACATACAGTGGTATGTATATGTATAACATTTTCTGTACATTTCTGTGTCTAATGAGAATGATGAAATATTGTTGCTCACATATATGTTTTCTTTATTGGTCTGAGAAATCAAACTTTAATACTTTCTCTACTCAAGAATAAATACACCTAGTAACTGACCTAGCAGGCAATTTACAAACCAAATATTGGCTGGATTTTCTGTGAAGCATTTAAAATTATTTTTATTATTTTGAAAGATGAACGTTAACACAAATGTGATTCCAGTCATATTCAGCTGTAAATTGTTAGAAGACGTTTAAATGTTGTAGCTTTTCTCCAGCTAGAACAGCAAATGGACATACAGACCATGCTTTTATTAGAAGATGCCTGCTGAAAGCAACAAGTGAAATTAAGTAAAGGGAAAGCCTGTATAACATGGCACAATGGGCAATAGTAATATTTTTTGGAAACAATAAAAATATTCTTTCCGATACATTCAAATATTTTTATTTAAATTTATGTTCATGTAGGGTTTAATAAGCTTTTACTTCTTATGAACATATTCAAAACTTTAGCAATACGTATGGTTTTTATTATTATGTTTCTATAAAGTTTTTTAATCAAATAAAGGCAAAATCACCTTCAAGGACAAGAAACTAAAAACTCTTATTTGTATAGGGAGAAAATACAGTAGATGAATACCACAAATGAATAATGTTTTTTTTTTTAATCTTAAGCGAAGCTAAAATTATGCATTAAGGAATCTGACTTTGCGTTTACTGAATAGTAAAATGACACTGTCCTCAACGATGCTCATGCAAAAAATATATTCATTTAAATGGATAGTTCAGACATATTAAAGTGTAGTTCAATGAAAGTTAATGACATTTTGTTTTTCTTGTTGTAGATGGATATTTAAATAACCTCAATTTGGATAAACGGTGTATTCTGACCAGATTGATGAGCTAAAGACTAACTTGAACTGGATCAAAAGTTAAAAGTGTATGGCCACCATATTTAAAAAAAAAAAAATACTCCAATCTCAAAACATTTATTTGAACGCTTTTTAAAAAAACATCACATGACTGTTAGTTTTGCATAACGCCTATCAAAAACCTATCTACAATAGTTAAGATATAATTTTTAACCTTTAAAATAACTATGGACGCCAAGAACTGTCACATGACAAAATTTGTTGTTAACCTGTATTTCCTTACAACAAGAAACTGTCATAAAAATGCGAAAACTATCTTATAACAACAAGAAAATGGTCTTTTGAAAATGAGATAAGCATCTCGTCATAACATGTTACAGTTTTATAGCATGAGATCACTTTCATGGATGTTTAATTGCCTTGATGGAATAAAGTGTGATGTTTTCAAAATGTACCTTCTGAAAACCATAACAATAATAACCGTATCTTTTCAAATGTACATTTTTTTACTGCACACATGGAATATCATGTGGTCCACCAGGTCAATATATATTTGTCCTAAAATTATGTTTGTTTAATTATCAGTTTAAACTGCATCTGGATTGAATTTGATCATACCTTAATTTCAAAAAAGATTCACTAGGTCATGATAGCCAAAACACATACAAAGTACATAAAGTGCTGTAGATGATCCTTACTGGGTGTTTCTCCTACAAAACATCTTCAAAATACAGTAATATGTTGATCATTTAAAAATGCTGAATGCTACAACTGAACATAAAGTTTTTGACTTCACAAGTTTTTGAACTAGCCTATGAAGCCAGGAGATAACAGTACTGTATTTAAACGAGCTGCATATTTCATCCACTAACCAAAAATGTATAGATTCAAAACTAAAGCAATGTCTGCATAAAGCACTTCATGAGGTAAACAACAAAGGAAGGCATGAAGATTAACACTCAGCATGGTGTTATACTGTTAAAATCAATGGGACAGACAGAAATGTGAAAACTTCTATTTCATTGCACACAGCACATCTGAGCCTTTGTGAATTGCACAAATTTCCTAAGGCCTGTCTGATCCAGTCCCTGGTGGACTGCTGTAAGTAACGCAAGCTTTGGCTCTCTGCTGTGGAAGCATCCAGTAACTTGAAAACTGTCCTTGTTGTAGGTTTTCTATTTTCATAGACGTGTTGAATATTTGTTTGTGTTTGAAAAGCATGTCCAATGCTTTTCTTGCAATGGCTGACATTTTATACAAAGCATATTTGGTGCCGCTGAATAATCAGTTTATGGGCAACACTTATAAGCATGCTTCAAGTTTTTCCTTTTTGCTGGGATCCATTTAGCACTCAAATGATCTAATAAATCAAACAATTCCTCATGTTCTTCAGCAAGAAGATCCTCAAGTAAAACTCTCTTCACAAGGTCCCTCTCTTCTGGATTTATCTAGTGATTAAAACAGCATTTCAGGTGACACTGTGTGCTCTCCAAACACACTTCCATTGTGAAAGCTAACACAAGACCACTTGGAAAGTAGTGGTGATCCTGAAAACCCTTTACAAGAATTCATCCATATATCTTTGATTGGAGGTAATATTTTCAACACAATGGTACTTCTTCTAGTTATCTAACTGTTAGCAACGGTGTACCACAAGGTTCAGTCTTAGGACCCACCCTCTTCACAATCTACTTAGGTAACATAGGTCAGTTCATTCCTGATGCACCTTTACATTTCTATGCCGACAACACACTAGTCTATTGTGGAGCTAAAATGGTTGATAAGGTTTTCCAGCTTTTATAGTCTGCATTCGACATCATCCAGTCAGATGTTTTCAAACAGGAAGTTGGTTCCAGCAGTTCTTCCTATTTTACCTCCGAATGGTGTTCCTTTTGAGTTTGCCAATTCTTACAACTTGGGTATCTTGGTTGATTCGCATCTCTTTTTTAAGCCTCATGTCGAAAACTTGATAAAGAAATTGAAAGTAAAACAGTTTCTTTTTCAGAAATGTACCGTAACTCTGAACGCTAGGAAACACCTTGTAACTGTGACTTTCCTTCACTCAATTGACTACATTAACTTTATTTATATGAATGCTCCTGCAAGCACCTTGCAGATGTTGAACGCTGTCTATCACGGTGTGCTAAGATTCATAACTGGCTGTAACTACCATACCCATCACTGCACCCTGTGTTCACTGGTTTACTGCTCATAATTAACTTCACGCAGACTCTCACACTGGTATATTTTCATCTTTAAATCACTTCTTGGTCTGTTGCCTTCATACATCTCCTCCTACATGTTACTTCGTGAGTGCAGCTACAACGTGCGCTCTCAGGACATCATTACTTGCATTGTACCTGTACTCTTAATGCAGACTGAACTAGGCAAAAGGGCCTTCTCCTAATCTGCTCCTGTAATCTGGAACAACTTGCAAAAAGATCTGAAGCTTTCAACATTGACCTGTCTAAGTGACTTCAAACAACAGCTAAGTTCATAGCAAAACCAACGCAGACATGTTCCTCTTTTTAGTATTTTACATTGCTTTATAATGCTGCCATTTTGTGTTTTTTTTTTAAATATACCATTGTTGCCATGTACTGTTCAATGTATATGCTTATTTATGATTGTCTACTGTTGTCATCAGTGTTCTATGTTTAAATCAGAGTCTCTTGTAAATGAGTCCTCGAGGCTCAATGAGACTGATAAAGGTTGAATTTAACTGATTTCCATTCCTCTTCCTGTTACGTAGGGACAAGTAAAGGAGCTCTCATGTCCTTCTGCTGGACAGTCTAGAAACGTTGTCCAAAATGCAAAGTCAACATCTCTGGAGCATCATCTATCTCTATCACAATTTCATCAATTAAACTGCATTTCAAAAGGCACCTGAGGAAAGTATAATTTTTTTTAAATATGTTATAATTTCATCTATAATGTTTGTCCTATGAAGTTTAATGTTGACATTGACAGTACCATATTTTGCCAGCTCGGAGTTAATGTATGATTCTCTGTGCAATGAGCTTGCACTGAAAGTAGAGGTCACAAATGTGGGTGCAGACTGGAAAGAGCTGTTTGACAGCGATTGATTGTTAAAACTCAATAATGTTGAGGAACTTGAGGTAGAAGCAACACTACGAGTTCTAGAGTCATCTTGAATGGTTGACAAAAGTGGCACAGGTGATTTGGGGTGCACAACAGTTGATTAAAGTGCTCAACAGGACTGGATGAGGGTAGAGAATGGTCTGAAAATCAATGATCAGGGTGACACATCATTTGACAAAATGTCTACAGTGTCATCTAGTTGCCATGTCAGAGGTTCACCAATGTACGGACCTGTGGAGACTTCTGAAGATGAATGTGAGAGATTAAGTTCTTCTTCTGCTTCTTTGAGTTCAGTCTGTGTTTGCTATTTCAATGTTTTTTTGTTTTTTTTTTGTGGTGGTTGATTCATTCACTTTTCTTGTGCAAAGATAAATCTTAATATTCTCATTTGGCGCAACGAATACAGTTCTCCTATTGTCACATCTTCATCTAATACTGCATCTTCTTGATAATTCTAAATATTAAAAGTGAAGTCCTACTATTTAGCTTTTTGATTCAGATTGTTATTCCTCAAAGATGCTTTTGGAAATGTTTGAGCTGCATAAAGGTCTTTGTGGTCAGAATATTATGGATCTTTGCCAATTCCCATCTTGCTTCTGAGTTTTTACAGCAATGTCTGACGCTGTGCAGCTCTTTCACCTTTTCTTTGATGTTCTGAGAAAATCTTTGGTTGTCAGTTCTTTTTTTTTTTTTTTTTTTTACTTTATTACCTCAAAGTATAAAAACAAAGGCAATTTCAACCTTTATTTAGGCAGGTTAATCCCACTGAGCCTCGAGGACTCATTTACAAGACCTGGTTTCAACATAGAATGATGACAACAGCGACAATAGACTTTCCTTTGACAATCAACAATAGACAATCCCAAGAGAGGCATACAATTTTTTAACAAGATAAAAAAAGTTGTCAAAGTAGCAAAACAGACAGATTATAAGGCAAATGTAGAAAACTAAAAATAGGAACATGTCTGCATTGGTTTTTGCCAGGATTCAAACAAATTCTTAAAGCCATTTAGAGAATTCAAGGTCAAGAGCTTCAGATCTTTTTGTAAGATATTCCAGGAAGCAGGAGCGGAGTATGAGAAGGCCCTTTTGGTTTTGAAATGTGTTTATTGAGCCCAACGGTTGCAATTGGGCTCAATAAACACATATCAAAACAAACAATAGACACAAATAAGATATACAGTCATGAGCATCTTTGTGAGAAAAGATCCATTTTCATTTGTAATTGGACAGTCAGACACTCCATCATGTAGATGTTTCAATTGCATCCATTGAGTTTGGTTGTCAATCGTGTCGCCATAAAGAGGAAAGTTTCTGGCCAAGCTGTTGACCATGTTTTCAACTGTACCCATGTCAATCTACAAACACACCAAAATGTTGATGTTTAAATAAACAATACAATATATGTATAAGGATTATACTGCTAAAACTTTAAAACTGAACGTAAAATTTTCATTAAAAATGTGCTCTGTAAATAACCTTTTTATT
>JARVLU010000324.1:16948338-16974784 GCA_031762415.1 Simpsonichthys santanae
GTTGAAAATCCTTCTGAAATTCTCTGATACTCCAGCCACATAAGGGATGACAATGTTTTTTTTGTCTGTTCTCCTTTATTTAGCCTCACTCCCAAATCTGCTTCTTTGAATTGAAAAAGCTCCTCGGATGAGGATCGAAACGTTTTCATCCTACAAATAAAGTCCAGTTGTTTCTGTATTGAACCTTTTTTTGACCATAAACAAAGTTAGCCTTGTGTGATATTTCCAATTTCTAAATGTTTTTCTTATTTACATAGCACTTAACACATTAACAATATTAATTTCTTGCATAGGCTGTGGCTGATGATGACCTAGGTGTGGTAGTAGACAGCTAGAGGGCTCAAATCTCAGATTCTGACAAGGGCAAAGGAGAAGAGCATCCACAATAATAAAGGCAAAGCACAGCAGTTAGAATAAAAAAAAAGAATAATCTTTACTCAATAACTCATACATCCTCAGAACAGCACCATAGCACTCGCATACAAGTTTATGCTCACCCTGTCTGTAACACAGGTAGCTTGTGAAAGAAGCTTTGCCACAGTTGTTTGTTTAGGAGCTCTCTTTCAACAAAACCTCAGGATGCTCATGCTCATGGTTACTCAGCAAGATGTACTAAAGATTCTGGAGAGTGATAAGATCATAGATAGTGTAGCAGAAAACAGTCAGTTGCTGCAGAAGTTACTCATAGAGTGAACTGTGTACATTTACAAACACAGTAGCTGTACAGTTTTCCTTTCCCTCTATTTTGTCAGGTTCAAGTTGTTAAGTTTGGAAGTTGTTTTGCTGAAAGCCAAGAAACTATGTGGCTTCGTTACAGTTAAACCTTATAGGGTACTGTATATTTCATGTATATATATATATATATATTGTTGCTGTACAAAATACATTATATTGGCCATTTGAGAATAAAATTGTCATATTAGCACTGTAACTATGCACAGTGGGAAAAATAAGTACTTGATTTTCCCACCTACAAAATATGGCGAGGTCAGTAGTTTTTATTGTAGGTACACTTCAACTGTGAGAGACAGAATTTAAGGTAAAAAAAAAAAAATCCAGGAAATAATATTGTAAGATTTTTAAATACTTCATTTGCATTTTATTGCATGGGAGTGGTGGCGCAGAGGTTAAGAAGGTGAGCTTGTGATCAGAAGATCACCAGTTCAAGCCCCGGCACCAACAACATCAAGAATGTGGGTGGGATAAGTGAAGCAGTTACACCTGTCTCCACCCTCATCTGCCCCACTCTGGGCCCTTGAGCAAGGCCCTTAACCCCCATCATCTGCTCCCCCGGGAACCGTAGATAGCAGCTCTCTGCTCCACACAGAGGGCAGTGGTAGCTCAGTGGTCTGTGGTTGTGTCAGGAAGGACATTCGACGTTAAAAAAAAAACAAAAAAAAACAATTGCCAAGTCTTTGTGCGACTAGTTTGCTGTGGTGACCCCCTGATGAAGGGGGAAGCCGAAAGAATAAAAATAAAAATCCATCTATGATCTTTACCCTCTTCTTCCTTTTCAGGTCACGGGGGGTCACTGGTGCTCATACTCAGCAGTCCCTGTGCGAGAGATGGGGGACATCCTGGACAGGTTACAAGTCCATCGTGGGGACACATCGAGACAAACAACCATTCACTCTCTCACTTACAGCTAGGAACAATTTAGTTACCAATCAGCCTAACATGCATGTTTTTGTTGTGTGGGAGGAAACTGGAGTACCTGGATAAAGCCCACGCATGCACGGAGAGAACATGCAAACTCCACCTAGAAAAGCCCCCAGCCGGAATTTGAACCGGCGATCGTCTCACTGAGAGGCAGCAGCTCTACCAACTGTGCCACCATTTTTGGACACAACAGCGCAAATAATCATTAAACAGCCATTAATTCAAAATACAAACAAGAAAAAAATACTGTATATCATTCATATACTGTATATATATATTTTTTTTTTCTAAGCAGGTAAAAAACAGCTTATAGCTGAGTTTTTATTTCCTAAACAGCAACTTCTCTCATACTGACAACACTGAGCTACAAAGAGAAGTAAAGCTCTGCTAAAGTGTATACAGCTGAAAAAAATGAGTGCATCCACCTGTTAGATCTCACCTGCACTCCTGTAGACAACCAGACACGTCTGTGACGAGCTGGGGGAATGGCTGAGGTTGAAAACAAAATGAAAGCAGTACTTGTTTTTCCCTGGGTAAAACAAAGAGCAGTTGAATTCAGTCTCATTCTGTCCTTGAGTCAACCAGTTGACGGCCAAAGGAGGGTAAGAAGGTTCCTCTGGTCTGAACTCCATCACTGCAGAGGCAGCACCGCCTCTTCCAACATTTGCATCGCTGTACAGCAACACTTTACCGCTGATGTAAGCGCACGGTGGCGACATTATTTTCACAATCACTGTTCCCTCACAGCCACGCTTGTAAGCTTGGGCGTTTTCCACCAGCAGTTTATAGGAGAAAATGCGTGACAGGTAGAGCGGTCCAGAGCTCTTCACTTCTTGAGCTGTATGTGGCGACTTCAAAGCCACTTCGATAAAGTCCTTCTCGGTAAATGGGAATGTACAGGGCAGCTGAACGCTCTGGGAACGGAGGGGTTTGATTGCTCGTCTTGTGCGAGCTCGAATCTTGTCAGTGGTGTTCCTCCCTATCTGGTTGGACTCCATGTATCTCACTTCTAAGAAGAGGGCGGAGTCAATGCCGCTGGAGCAAGCCCGAAACTGCTCATTTGTGGATATCCCAACCTGAAGAGAGAATAACACAAATATTTTTTATATATTGTGTTGCAGTACAATAAAATCAAACTGATGTGTAAAGTAAAACAAATGATCTTGTTTATCTTGCCTGAAAAGACTGCAAGTGGTTTCCTGCTCTTTCCACAGCAATATGAAAGGTGGGCCACTGCACCTGTAGCTCAGAACTCCACCACCAGGTCGAGCTCTGTGTGCCAGTGCTTTCTGTTAGGTTATCATGAGAAACAGCTGCGATGCTAGTCTGCCTCATCAGGAACCGGAAAGTGCCTGCATATAGGAAGCAGGAACAATCGACCTCCACCCTTCCAACCAGTTGGTTGCTGGGAAGAGTCCTGGTTAGAACGGTGGCGTTGGTTTCCATGTTGACCATAGAGAGGGTTATGTTGCTGATGGTGCTGGTATTGGAGTTGGTGTTGAAGTCCACAAGCACATTGCCATTGCTGAGGGCGACGTGAAAAGAGGGCCAGATGCTGAGCCCTGCAAAAGCTAAAAAACAAAACAACAAAAGTCTAAAAGGAATCTCGGTCTGATCTTGTCCTCAATGACCGCTTTTTTAATTAATTTGCAGAAAATTACGTCTTTTAATGTAGGTACCATATATAAAGTTGTCAGATGGCTGAACGATATAAAAAAGCAGAAACAAATGACTGTAGATGCTTTTGTTTTCAAGTTGAGTTTGTTAGAGAAATGCATTTTAGTTTTAGACATAATCAAGCATCAAGAATATCTAACAATATTAGTCTAAGAAATTAATTTAGGAACTATGAACTTGTGTTGTACTGTATAGTTATAGTTATGCCTCCTGTGTTAGATTTTTATGAAACATGAATCAATATGAACTTTTTAAAAACAATCTACTCACCGTATCCTACAAGCAGCAGAAAGGACAGCAGTGAAGCCACCTGTGGCATTCCCATGTGTGTGCCTCTTCTTTTTTTGACACCACATGACCGTATTATCTCAACATCCTTCACCTCTATAAATCAGAAGGAAAACAGCAAATATAAAAATAAAAAAATAAAATTATAAAAGCAGCAATCAGACCAAAAAAAGGGCAGGAAAAGTGTGTGCTTCCTTCTGAGGATTGAAGAACAGGACTTTATGAAACATTTAACAGAGGTCCTCCTCTTCCTTCCATCCTCACAATGGGTTCAAGGAGTTGCCGTCATCACACAGTCGACATTCCTCTGAAGGACTTTGTTCACAACAAAGAAACTCATTTGTATTTTGCTGGCTGCATCATTTTTTCCTTGTAGATTTTCAAGAATACCTGATGTTTTCACAATAAATAAATAAAATAAATAATTTCCAAGTCAGGAGGCTCTAAATGAGTTGTTAAATGATCCTTAGATAAATAATGTACTGAATGTTTCTGTTCAGTGCCCTGAGCTGACTTCTGTTGTGACTTGGCGAAATATACCGGTAAATAATTTACTCTACATGCATGAAACAATGTATTTTTATTTATCATGAAGGCTGAGTCTATATTTAAAATATAATAAAAACTCATGCAAACACTTTTCTCATACAGTCAGAGCTCCATTAGTGTAAAAGTGTGTACTATATGTTTATATTGGACATTTTCAGTACTTTTTTATGGTTCTATTGATGCTTTTGTTAAGACAAAACCCCAAAATATTATCTCACATGTATAAAATGTTTTCACATACCAAAAAAAAAAAAAAAAACTGCAGAAATATTTAAGTCTCATCAACAAAATAAATTGATTATACAGTATGTTGATTAGGACTCAGCTGGTATCAGATAATTATGTTCAAAGAGTACGGTAAACAGCACTGATCAATAAAATCTCAACCAATTAGCTTGTTTTTTTATGAGTACCCATTTAAATGCAACTACCGGCTTTATTAAAAAAAACACTAATGTGGTGGTAAAGTGTCTCCAATAGTACTTTCTAGCAGCACTAGCTAAATGTTTTAGTAGCAGAAATTAGCAGAAGTCACGTACTGTTTACACCTGCGGTTGTAATTAACAATATTGTACTTACACGTCTTATTTCACGCATCATTTCTTTCTACTTCGTTGAAAACGGCAGCTGCAGAAAAAAAATATCATTTCCATGAGCGAGCCAAACATTTTCTTCAAATAAACACATCAAACAAATCGCCGACAATCAGCGCGAGGCAGTCAAAAGAAGAAGGCTGCGCGCGCAGCTCAGGTTTGGTTTGACGCGCGTGCTAGAGGTCTCGACTATATTTTCCACTCTTTTTTAAATTTTGAAATAGCATTTAAATTTACCCAGCTGGCCTCTTTTAATATGAACACGCACCAGTGGATACATAAGACAACTTTAAATTAAAGCAAACATTTACATTTTGATGGTTAAAAAAAAAAAAATAGGGGTTTATCATTCACAAACAAAAATGAAGGCATTCATTTGAAAGTAGTTCTTTAAAGTTGGATTGTATCTATCAGCCAAATTGAAAAATCCTCAGTAATTAATAATGTGAATTCTAAAAACTGTTACCTTCAAGAGGGAGGTGGAACAGTGCAACAAGGAGCAGTCATAAAGGTGCAGGACTTCAAGTACAGTACTTATGGTCCACAAGGTCCAGGAAAATGGGGAGTGTGGTGAAGAGAGTCCAGGCAGGATGGAGAAAAGTTTCAGGAGTGATTTGTGACCAAAAAGTGACAGCGAAGGTCAAATGAAATGGTTAAAAGACTAGTGAGACCAGCTATGTTGTATGATCTGGAGACAGTGGCGTTGACAAAAAGACAGGACAAAGAACTGGAAGTGGCAGAAATGAAGATGTTGAGGTTCTCCTTATGTCTGACAAGGATGGATAAGATCAGGAATGAGATCATCAGAGGTACAGCACAGGCTGAACAACTGGGAGATCAAGTAGAGAGGCCAGACTGAGATGGTTTGGACATGTCCAGAGGAGGGACAGTGGTAGAAGGACGTTAGAAATGCAGCTGCCAGGAAAAAGACAGAAGATGAATGGATGCAGTTAGAGAGGACATGGAGGTAGCTGGAGTGAGGACAGTGAGACGGAGGATGACTCGGTGACGACCACTTAAGTGGGGAAAGCCAAAAGAAGATGAAGATACCAAGTTGTTATTACAAAGAATAATGGGTATAATGCAACAGTGGAATTTACAGTTGCAACTTTTATTTGGCAATCATACTAAATGTTGGATAAATAAAACATCCTTTCATCATTTACTTACTCAAATAAGCCACTCTGAGAGCAAGGGAAGATTTCTAACCGGCCTTTTAATTGCAAGGACAGAATTCACAACAGGTGAAGTTACATGCTTGGTTCCCGGTCATGAATATCTGCAGCAGACAGCGAGGCAGGAAGTGTTTTTAGAACACACGCTTATAAGAGGCGAGGTCAAGACGACCTCGGCTTTCCAGCTTACAGACTCGAGACGTCCTTGGAGTTATCAGGTGTGTCTGCAGGTTTCTCTCTGAGAGGAAAAAAACAACTCTCTAACTCACACACATTAATGTAACGGGACAAACATCCATAAACCTTTACCAGAATGCCCATGACTCAATGCCTTCACAATTAAGCACAAATATTGTACATATGAAAATATATTCATGTAACATTCGTACCTGTTATGCTTCCATGCAAGTTCATTAGGTGAATTGAGGTAAACAGCACAGAGGTGTACCAGATGATTTCAAATTAAAATGATCAATTCTGGAGAATCATACATGAATCCCTCTACAAGATAACATGACCTGCTTCAGCTCAGTCCTCAATATTTCCTGAACCAGCCGCGTTAATATATTATCAATAAGAGAACCACACAGCAGGGGAATGGATCTAATCAGGTTTACAGACTTTAAAAACTTTTTCTGCAGTTAGGCATTTTTACATAATACTGTATATGTTAAAATAGACTGCTGCCAGGAAAAACAATTAACCTGATCAATTGTAGACTTAATCAGATTTATTATCTTTTTTTTAGATATTCCAACAAAACTGTCTGAATTTGATGGACAAGACAGAAGGACAAACAAAATACTTTAACTGAAGCAGAAAGGTTCATAAAACATTTAGATTTGTTCAAAATGAGGACAGGAGGACCAATTAAGACTGTTTAATGCAGAAAGTCACTTTGGCTGGGAGTGCTTTGTAACAGAATGCACTACAAAAGAAGTACATAAATATAAGAATGATTTAGCAGAATGACACACATAATGACCAACATTGGCACTGAATAAGCATCACAAACCATGGTGCACATCTTTAATGATTGTTTTAATGCAGTCTCTAACTGCAAAAGTGCTATAGCCAAGTGTTGTATTCCAACAATTAAGCAAACAAATCAAAAAAGGTTTGCATAGAATCTCAGACCCTCAACTGAGTCATCTCTGCACAGGTGGCCCATCTTCTCAGCTAGCATTAACCTGGAAACGAAAAAAAGAAATAGATGACAAGAAAAAGCGAAACCATGAGAAACGAGCAACTCGACGTTTGGATCGTTTTAACAGTGTTCTTCAGCAGAATAGACAAATTATGAGCACGTTACGTTAGGTACCGTTCTTTAGAAAGAAGAACAGAGAGACCGAGAAGCTTTGCAAACTCCTCTGCTGTCAGAGAGCCCTTTTCTGTCACCTGACAACGAGAAAGAAAAAAAAAACAGGTGATGGAAGAGAATCAGAATCAACTTTATTATTGCAGCAAAGCACAACAAAATTTCATTTCAGTAAAGCCCATCCAAGTAAAACACAAACAAACAGACATGGGGGAGACGGAGGTGTCTGAGGCTGTGGCCTCGTGGGAGGCGCTGCCCTTTTCATTTAGATAGGTGTTGTATGTTAGTAAGGATTCAAACTTACACTATCCAAAGCAGAGGCTATCATTTCCTCTTCACTGTGAGATTGCAGCTGGACCACCATCACACCGCTGTCAAACACTCGCAGCCTCCAGGAGAGACAAAAACAAGTCATTGATTTCTGAGTCTAAAATCTGAGAATGACTCATACAGAATCTGATTGGATTAAAAAATCATATCCTGCAGCAGGCTGCACTAGACGTGCTACAGCTAGCTGCTACTGTTGGCAAATTACTATGTAAAAGAGTGTAGTGCAAATTTAATAGTAATTACATATATAGTTCCAGCTTCATTTAGCTAAAATGTTTAAATGCATTAGGACCAGACAGTATTGCAGATCAACAGGGAAACAGGAGTGTGTTTTTCTAAAGCCCTGGGTAACAGGAAGTAACAGGAAATGACAGCTGCAGAAGCTTGGACACCCTTTCCCACAACAGGAAGTCAGGCAGGAAGAGCCTGGCCTCTCTCTGCAAGCCAGCAACAGCCTCGTCCATTACAATAAACACACAGCCTGCCTTGTGATCACACACAGATCATTTAAGGTGTGCAACTAAATCAGGTCATACTCACCTCAGTGGGAGCTTCAATGACTCAAACATTTTGCAGGCATTTAACAAATCTTCTGGAGATAGAAGCTACGAGAAATAATAGAAGAAAAAAAAAAGACTAAATACATGACCAAATTGATGAGATGTGCAGCAGAATCAGCTGGACTCAACATGCAGACATGCTAATGAACTGTGACAGGTTTGGTGAATGGGTTTGTCACGTGAGCATCACCTCCATTCCTCTCGCACGGTTGACCAGACAGTAAACCTCTGTAAGAGCCATCATCCCTCCACGCTCCTGAGCGGCAGGAAGAACGTATGAGAAGAAAAATATATTATGTACAAAAAAAGTACTACAATTTGTTTGAATCTTTTTGGATGTAGCACGACTGACACACACACACCTCTAGAGGAGCCTGGAGCATGTCTCCTAACTGCTTGGCCAGCTGCATGTGATAATGTGTGCCTGATCCGTGGGTTTCCCTGGTAACGGGATTAGCAATACCCATGCTCAAGAGGTAGGACTTAAACCGTATTGTCTATAAAACAACATAATTTCAGATTTAAAAAGTATAATTCTACTTTGTGCGCATTAAAGGATAAAGAATGCACTAAAAGGCATCGTGTGTACACAAAGACTTTTAGGAGTAACAACTCCAGCTGGTTAGATACCTCATCCTCTGTTATGTCTCCCTGCTTATCTTTGATCTTGGTGGCGATGGATCTGGACAGCTCCACCATCTCTTTAGCCTGTCAGGAAGACAATCGTTTAGCAACATGTGTATGAGATAAGTGTATTTAATACTATAAAAGTGTAAGCAATCATGTAGTATAACTTTCAGTTGACAAAATGTAACTTATAACTTCAAACACATGGGATAAAATGTTACAGATTCCGGCAAAAGCATCCTTTACCTTCACCATCAGCTTACTGAGGTCCTCAAAGGCCTGAAAACAATAAAGGTGCTCAGAAATGTTCACAGTTAGGATAACAAAGTTTTAGTTCAAGTTTAATTCCATTTCACAGAACCCACTACCAACATGTGGCATGTTGGTGTTGCAATATGCTGAAGATTCTCAGTCTTTCAGAACATGGTAAATAACTTTTAAAAAGGGTTGGAAAACCAAATTGGACTTCTGTTCTACAGCTGAAGACGTTTTGCTTCCCATCCTGGAGGTTTTATCAGTTCAAAAAAAATGTCTGGAGAGTGTGGAAAACTTTTTCATAACTACATGAGAAGTCTTATTTTGTACTTGGATTAAGCTGCAAACTAGACTCAAAACAAACATCAATATTGGCAATAATTATTTTAGAATCTTTTTTATATTCATGTATTTTATTTCTAACAGAATAAAACATGAAGGAAATAAAAACGTTTATAAAAATGTGTTGAACCACGTTTAACGTAGCGTTGTGTTGTTACATGATTAAACTTGTGACATTTCCTCTGCAATGGAGAATTTACCTCAGAAATGTTCTTGTCTGTTTCTTTTCGCTTCTCCTCTATCTTCCTTTCAATGCCGACAATTCCCACAGCGCGTGTCCTTCCTGCCTACATGGCCGTTCAGGAAAGAAAATGATAGTTAAACTCAAAATAAATAAATAAAAAATAAAAATAAAAAAAAGGTAAAAACTTGCAAAATAGGCTACTTCATTTAAACAACAAAAACCAAAACTCCAAGTAGTTAGAAGATTTATAGACATACATTTGAATTTTGAAGCGTTTTAAGATAGATAAAAAGTTTTATTTTTATTTACTTATTCATTTTGAGACAAATGACTTATTGGCGATGAAGAAACCGATAGAAATAAAGACACTATTTTTCCAGCCAATGCAAAAATGATTTAGCTGCTTAAGGTAACAACGGTCATTTGAACGAGCCTAAAAATACACTATAACACTGCCATCTAGTGGAGTAAACTTTAAACTGCAAGCAAATGAAAAGTTGGCACAAAATTTTTAAAAAGTGCTTCTATTGCAATTGTTTGTTATCTGGGTGTCCAAAAACATATTTAAGAAGTCTTCAGATAATCCAAAATGCTGCTGCCAGAGTTTTAATGAGTTGGTGGTAGAGATCATGTCTCGCCAGTTTCTGTCTGTGAGGTTGACACATTGTCTAGTTTAAGACTGGGCTTAAGACTTTCCTTTTTGATAAATCCTATAGTTATGGTTGGCTTGGGTTTCCTGACCTATCCCTTAGTTATTGATGCTATAGGCTTAGACTGCTGGAGGACAAATTGGCCACATTTATTTGCTCTGCTGCCATCTTTACTTGCTCCACTCTACCTGTTTTGTAATTGTAGTTATTTTTTCTATTCTTAACATGTGTTTTTGTCTTTCAGGTACACCTGCACCTACACCTGGACCTGCCATTCTGTGTTTGACTTTGTTTGTTTCTCCTTCCTGTTCCTCTCAAACCCAGCCAGTGGAAGCAGATGGCCGCTCGTCCTGAGCCTAGTTCTGCTGGAGGTTTCTTCCTGTTAAAACAGGGTTTTTCCTTTCCACTGTTGCCTTCGTGCTTGCTCAGAATGGGAGACTGTGATGAAGTGAAGATTCAATGAGTCTGCTGGCTTCCTTAGAGAGACAACTTATACTAATTGGCTTTTGTATGTACGGTATGTGAATGTTTCTGTTCAGTGCCCTGAGATGACTTCTCTTGTGATTTGGTGCTGAACTGAATTGCTGTTTGGATATTCAGGTGTACGATTTGATGCTAAAGCAATCACATTTTACCTTCTGTAATCTGTAATAATAATTAAAAAAAAAGTGATCACTGTGAAATGACGAAAGTCGTTTGATCATTGTCTTACCTGAGACCCAGCTCCAGTGGAAATGGGTTGTGAAACTGGTATATTCTCCCATCTTCTCTGCGTCATCTCCTCTGTTAGTCTCCTGTAAAACTGTAATGAAAAACACTATCAGTTCCAGGCAATGAAGAATGAAAAACCAAATAAGGAAAGCTAAAGTAAAGAGGAAGTAAATAAAAAAAGAAAAGAGTTCCAGCTTGGAGATATTTGATTACCTCAATTTGCCCATGTTCTTTAAAAGAAAGCTTGATGTAGGAGAACTTGCTGTTCTGTAAGGGACCGGGCTCCTTATTGGCAGCAGAAGGATGCAGATGGACAACTATTTTTGCACTTCAGAGTAAGAAATACCAGAAATTTGGTTTTAATTTTGTGAAAAAAAATTTTTTGTAAACATTAGCACCGATTTCAAAAGCAGTTATTTAATCAAACGAAAAGAGCAAAATTGACCAAGGACCCTCGGTTTGCTTTTCTTCAAATGTTTAAACACATTCCACCATCTGGAGTCTATCCCTCCATTATCATGCTCAAACTACTATTTATGAGACAATCAAAGTTTGAACTTTCAGATAACTACTAGTGATGGCAGCTGAACAATTAGCATTACTGAAATGCTCATCTTTAAACAGCTACTCAACACTTTTACCACTGAATCCTTATTGCAAGTTTTAAAAATCAAAATGCTGCTCATTGCCCATTCATACAACCGTTTTAGAGAATTAACGCTGACATATGAAAAAAATGTCAAACATGTTGGTGTGAGTCACGTGAGTTAGATGTAATTTTGGATAAGCTTCAAGCATACTGATATACCGTATAATTGCAAGTTAATGATAATTTACAGGCACAAAATTTTCAACGTTTATCGACATGTTGCTCATAAGCTCGCCATAAGTTCCAGGTATGGAACAGGTAAGTTTAGTGTAAGTTCACACATGTTATATGTAAGGTACTCATAAGTTCACATACGTTGGAAACCAGCTGGTGTAGCAGATACAAAACTTATTCATGCGTTCCGCCTCAGACACAAAAACAAACACTCGTTCGCTTTTTCACTGAGATGGAGAACAGGTAAAGGGGAAGGATGCAGCAGCTCAGGAGAGGAGGATTCCCCACTTGACAAACACGTGGTATGGCCCATACAACGTATGTTTTCACGTACGGCACATCTAATGAAGCACATTGTGTGCAATCAATGACACCACTGTGGTGCGGCTCTGTTGAATAGTTCTATGAAGCAAACAGATTGTCAAGATCCGGCTCCCATCATAGAAGCATACTCATCACCTACTACTTTATACATAAGTGAACATCTAAATGCAGACAGAAATGCTGGCTGTAAATTGTAAACACTTCCACTGATCTAGTTTTGTTTTTTAATCCATCTTCAGCATATGCCAGTGTGTTGGACAAAATTTACATAAGTCAACATAGGTTCTCTAAAAACGTTATAGTGTGACAGGGCCTTTAAATGCAAAACCTCATCCATGTTGTCTAAAAAATTTTTTGTCTACAACACATAATCAACATACTGTACCTCTTTCCTATTCCTGCAGCCTGCTCCTCAAAGAAAATGATCTGAGACAGGGGGATGGACATGCAGCACTCCTGCAAAAATAAACAAAAACTTAACTGTACCGTAATTACCGGTAATTAGACTTATACAGAACTGCATTAGTTGTCAATTTAACTTGATTGTTTTGGTTACAGATTGGAAAATACAAACACAAAAAAGCACAGTGTGACAAAATAAATAAAGACAATGCACATAAAAGTGCATCCAGTAAATTATGGATGTGTCTGATTTAGCCATAAAAGCCTATTCTGTGGCAGCCTGATGTGATACTTTTGTTAAACTTGAAAATTAAACAACAAAAACATATCAGCATGAAGAAATAAGATAATAAAGAAAACACAAAATTATCTACAGCGTGCGCTCTCACGACATGATTACGGTACCTGCAGTGTTCCGTCAGTGAGGACTGAGATTGGCAAAAGGGCCTTCTCCTACTCCGCTCCTGCTTCCTGGAATATCTTACAAAAAGATCTGAAGCTCTCGACCTTGACCTCTCTAAATGGCTTTAAGAATCTGTTGGAATCCTGGCAATAACCAATGCAGACATGTTCCTGTTTTTGATTTTCTACATCTGCCTTATAATCGGTCTGTTTTGCTACTTTGACATCTTTGTTTTAACTTGTTAAAAAAATCTGCTGTATGCTTCTCTTATGATTGTTGATTGTCCAAGGAAAATTTACTGTTGCCACCATTATTTGTTTGTAGCCAGGTCTCTCTTGTAAATGAGCCCTCGAGGCTCAATGAGTTAACCTGCCTAAATAAAGGTTGAATGAATGAATTAATTTGAATAATTGTTCTTTTTAAATAAAATAATCGTTATGAAAAGGTTCGAAAAGAAAAAAAATAGAGGTTACTTGAGGACATGTGTTAACAGACAAAGCAAATATCAAGATAACTGATAAATCTTTATCAGTATTCGATAATCTGTATAAATGGTTGAATATTAAAAAATAAAAAAAATGGGCCGGGGGTTGCATGTTTAAACTGCAGCGTATCCCGAATCACGCTTGCTCGTGGTGACCAAGCTGAGAACTTTAACTCCGCCTGCCTAATTAAACAAAAACACGCGCTTCAATATTCAAGCGCTAAAGAAAAGCGAATAAATTAATCGCTCTAAATGTTTTTATAGAGCGGTCAACTGTACCATATTAGCACAGCGCATCGTTTTGGTGAGAAAATGTTTAGTAACTTAGAAGTACTGTATCGCTAACTTTAACAAATAAAACGAATTACTGTCGCTAAATGAAGCGAGTAGGAGGAGCTAGCAGTGACGTTGGCAACGTGCGTGTCGCGTCACATTCATTGGCGCGAGAGTTTGTTTTGTATCTCCGGACATCAGTTAGCTCGTTATCTTGTCAAAGTATGTTTCTTTATCAATATTCTAAATGATTCCGTCAGCTAAAAACACCACATCGATGTTGCGCCACATATTAAACGGACGTTTGTGTGATGTGTTGAGTTTACAGTAAATGTGTAGAAAGTTGTTAGCTGCCTTGTTTTCATAGTAGCGACTATGCTAGTTTTTTTATATGTACCGGCAGTTTTAACACGTTTCTCTCCTTTATGTTTTGCTAGATGATGCGAAAAAAGCGACGCGCTTCGGTAGAAAAAGGAGAAGGAACAACTACAACAACCAGTGAGTTGACACAGCTTCTCATGTCCAGCTTATATTTAGTAATCTCACTAAACTGTGGAGAGTATCATCTGTAAACATATTTCTGGCAGTGAGGTACAATCTGTTACTGAACCATGTTCTTCAAAGAAGACCTTTTACTGTTTTCATGCAACAATATTCTTAACTGTGTTTTTTAATGCGTTGTTTTCTGTTTCCAGAAGCCAAGAAGAGTTGCAGCACAGGTCGTCAGCCTAAAGAGGTGGCACTTCCTGAGGAAACAAATCAAAGCATTTTTGGAGAATTTGTGAGGAAGGCAGGTGTCACCTTGAAAAACGATGGCACATCCAACGAGATTGGTAAACCCACGTTCCAACAGCACGTTTAATCTGAAAATAAAGTTGGATTTTCACTTGTTATTTCGTCTCTTCAAGCTGTTGACCAGGTCGTTTTTCAGAAGCGGATACAGCAGCAGCTACAGAAGAGCCCCAGGTATCCTGGCGTGAGTATCAGCCTTTCTCAACGCTGAGCTTCATGTTGATTTAAGAGCATTTTCTTGTTTTTGATGTGGCTCATACTTAAATTGTTTTTAGATCCTGCAGGAGTTCATGACTGGGCTGGAGGCCTATATTGAGAATCCCGACAGGTTTAGGAACTGCCTCCTGCCATGCATTCCACAGCTGTCTGATGGGGAGTCCAGGTACTGTAATGATCATTCAAACATCAGCTTTTCATGTTAGTCGTCACAAAAGACTGAAAAGTGCTTTTATCTCTGTTGCAGTTCTGTTAGCTCTTTCCAGGAGAGCCTACTGAGAATGTTACTGGGCATTGAAATGCTGCAGGTTGGATTTAGCTTTTTTATACATAGGAAATGTTAAAAACAGAACTATCGTTTATTTGCAAGAATATCTCAGGGACCGGCTTAGTTCAGTGGTCAGTGTCTTTTAATCCTGAGGCTGTGAGTTTGAGCTCATCTAGCACCAGGGAAAACACCCTGTGTAAAACAGTGGCCAAAGCTTCAACAAAAGTTTTCTCACTGCAGCG
Organism: Simpsonichthys santanae; assembly: GCA_031762415.1. Classification (NCBI taxonomy): domain Eukaryota; kingdom Metazoa; phylum Chordata; class Actinopteri; order Cyprinodontiformes; family Rivulidae; genus Simpsonichthys; species Simpsonichthys santanae. The sequence goes on from JARVLU010000324.1 coordinate 16,963,484, forward strand.
ACCACTAGAAGGGAGCTGCTTAAAGAAAAACATCTTTCACAACAATATATTGTGGTAAAGTGACTACTTTCTGCTATAAGATATAGTGTTGCTGTGTTTCTTTTGGCTGCTCCCTTCTGTAGGGGTCACTCTCTTCCTATTGTAAAGTGGGCTTGAACCTGCATCCTTAGGAAGTACAAGACTGTACTACAAGGCTGCAGCACTGACCACTGAGCTACCGCCGTCCCTATAAGACACACTGTACGCTTACAAATACCTAATTGTATGTTTTCCCGCAGACTTTCATCATCACCACTTTGCTTGAGAAAGTCCCTGAGTTTATGCTTGAAGGGTTAGTATATTTTTTACAATCATTAAACAGTTTATGTATATTTATTACTTTCTCTTATTTTTAATCTACTTTGCACCATAGCGCTGCTGATGGAGGACTGAATATTCCACGCATGATTATTAACCAGCTCAAATGGTTAGACAGAGTTGTAGACACCAAGGTAATATTTGTGTTATGACACTTTAACACCTACAACACCTGTTGGAGTTATTAAAGGTTTCTATAGAATTGGTCTGCAGTCGTGTTTTTTTTTGTTTGTTTTTTTTTGTATGCGATGATATAATTGTGCATTTCTGCTTCTTCTTGCAGGAACTGTCAGAGAAGTTGATGGAGCTAGTGTCAGTAGCACCGGTGGAGGTCCAGCGGGACATTATTACCAGTTTACCAGAGATACTGGAAGACTCCCAGCACAATGATATCGCCAGACAGCTCAAGTATGTACTGTAACATCTCTGTTATTGTTTGTAATTGTTGACATTTTAAAGATTTCCTCGCTGCTCTCTGTAGCTCGTTACTCCAGGAGAACACCCAGCTGGCAGTTCCCGTCCTGGATGCCCTCTCCAGTCTCAACCTCATGTCCTCTTTGCTGTCAGAGGTGCAGTTTTATTCCTCCAATGCTCAAACACAAATATGTACACACACACGCACACACACAGGTCACTATGCTGTGACTAGTTACCGTCTGCTCTTTCAGGTCCGAGAAGCCGTCATGGCCACGCTCACTGCTGTGCAGCTAGAAGACCTTCCTGTGGTGGTCAAGTTCATTCTGCACTCTGTTTCGGCCTCTGATGCTTCTGAGGTTTGATTCCTCCTCATTTCCTTCACGTCACACTTTTAAAAGAGCATACTGTATACACACAGCAACTCCTTTGGTTTGTTTTTTTGTATTTCAAAGTTTGGCATGTGCATATTGTGTGCAGGTGGTGCGTAGTCTCCATAAGAAACTACAGCTGGAGCAGTGTGTTCTGCCTCCCGTGCTACAGACCTCTCAGAGCCGCATGAAGAGCAAAGGAGCCGCAGTGTAAGAAACAGATGTCTAAATCTTGGTTTGGCGCAGAATAAAAAGTTCCTGAATCTGTTTTTGTTTTTCTCCCTTGAAGCAGGTCTGGTTCTACACCAACAGCTGGCAGCAGTCAGGACAGTGTTACGTTGGTAATGGACTGCATAAAGTCAGCGGTGCGCTTCCAGAAAACCATCTCCGAGGCTTGGCTGAAGGTGTGTTGTCGATACGTTACCATCAAAGTTATTTATAGAGCACAATTACAGTCAACCAAAATTAATGCAAGCACTTTACACTTTTGCCATACTATTATGTCAATCAATTTTATTCACTCGATTCAACAAATCCATCATCAGTTTACAAACCCATTCTCTTACACTTACTGTACACGAGTGAAGAGGGAGCAGGAAGAAGAAAGTCTTGTATGGACACGCCCTCTTTCTCAATAATTACAAAAATTTCATGACCACATTAAATCAACAATACAAGTTGCAAACAGCACATCACTCTCCCCATTAACAACTCAGTAGTGTATAAGAGTCCATCATTCTTTTCTTATAAAGTGTTTTGAATTGATTTATTGTAGAGCATTTTTTTTCAACTCCTCATCCAAACTGTTCCATAATTTTACTCCATGCACCGAAATTCATTGTTATATATAAAATATAATAAATAGGATAATAGCACAAAATGGAATTAAAAATAACAATACAGACATAACTCTTTTAAGGGTTTTCACTCTAAAGAAGTTTATAAACCAAAGGAAAAATAAATGTTCTGAACATGTTTTCTTGTTTGATGCATTAAAAAAAGTCTTGGTGATTCAGTTTTTTTTTAAAAAATATTTTCTTGCTGATTCTCTGATTTATTTATTTTATTTATTAAATTGTTAAATATAGATGAAAAACATTTACAAAGTACAGTGTATATAATATAATAATCATTATTATTTACTTTTTAGGCAATAGAGTCAGTGGATGAAGCGGAGAACCACAAGGTGAGTTTGAAGAACTTTTCCTGAGATGCTTGGCTTCATTCTGGTATAATAGTAGTTGATTTATGTAGGAAAAGCCTCAGTGTTGAGCTGGACAACTGTGAATGTAACAGAGGTGTCATTATTATCAGTGGTTTGGTCACGGTGACCCGGAGAAAACTGCTTAGAGGCAGAATCCACATTATGAAAACATATTTAGCTGCAAAAAGTCTGTTTCTCGTTGATGTACCAGTAATCTTGCTCAGAGATAAGATAAATTTAGAAATGATACAACTCTCAGATTGTTCTAACCTAATTATAACCATTTAAAATAAAATCTCAGTACAGTGTATATATAAAAAGTTTAAATAGATGTAAATAGTTTTTGTTATAACATGAGCAGACCTGCAGTTTTAGGAGTTCTTGTTATCCACAAATAAGTTGACAAACCTCTCTGTGTCAGGTTCTAGATCTGCTGGTTCTGTTCATCCTCCACTCCACCAACGCTAACCAGAGCCGACGGGGTGCCGAGCGAGTCCTGAAGCACAAAGTGAGGACCGGACTCCTCCAGGAGGCTCTGCTGCAGAAAACCTTCAGAGACTTCTCTCAGGTGGCCGTAAAGACATGAGCCTCACTGAGCAGCTTTAAGATCTTATTACACCGATATGTTGTATTTTTTATGCTACAGGTGATGCGAGGGTTCTTCACCTCCATCCTGGCTCTCGCTCAAAGTTTGTTGCGCTCTCCGGACCCCTGCGTGGTGCCTTTTGGTGGGCACATGTACCGACACTCATTTACTGCATTTGACCCTTACTGCCAGCAGGTGGGATTATTAGTTATATCAAACACATAACCCTCATTGTAAAGGCTCAAAGTAATTTTCACTCTGGTATTGGTGTTGTGTTTTGTAGGAGGTTGTGGGATCTCTGGTGACCCACGTGTGCAGCGGTGTGGGCGGGGAGGTGGACATGGCGCTGGATCTCCTCTGTGCTCTGGTTGTGGAGAAGCCCTCTGAGATGGCTCTTTATGCTGTTTTTGTTAAGGTAACCAGCTGGTTTCAGATGATTTGTATCTGCGGGTGTGTCTGGGGTCAATTTCTGACCCGTCAGGACGTTCCTCACAGGGGATCTTGGACTACATGGACAACCTCACACCCCAGCAGATTCGAAAACTCTTCCAGCTTCTCAGCAAATTGGCGTTTGGGCAGCAGCAGCAAGGGTCGCACATCCAGGTGCAAAGTCACACATTCAGGTTGTAAAAAAAACCTGCTTTCTGTTTTTGTCCTTTTTATTATTTTCATTCTCTCTCACTTCAGGACGACATGCACATAGTGATCCGCAAGCAGCTCTCCAGCACTGTGCCCAAATACAAGCGAATAGGCATCATTGGCGCTGTGATGATTGTAGGCAGCATGGGAGCTCTTAGGTAACACCTTTCTCAGACTTGGACACGGAAGTTTTACATTTTTTGGATCATTTTCTTTCTCATCCTCCTCATGCTCTGTCTTCACCTCCATCTTAGGCCTGAAGGAAAGGATTCACAAGATGGCTCCTTGTCTCAGGAAACACTGAGACAGGTATTTATCAGACATTAAAAGAATAAGAGAAACTAAAATATATTTTTAGAATTTGTTTTTTTTTTTTTGGTAGATTTGCCTTTTTAGCTAGATTTGTTTAATCAATATTATGGTTCGTGTCTCAAGTTCAAGTATCTTTATTGTCATTCGCATCACGTGGTACATTAGGTGGAACAAAATTATGTACTGGGGGTCCCAGTTACACCCAAAAATAGCAAAAATATAAAGCATAAAAAGAAACAGTATATAAGGATCTAACACATCAAGATATATGCTAAACGAATGCTTAATACGTTAAAAGATCTAAGATACTGTACTGTATATGCTAAACACTAACAATGTAAAACAATATGGCGTATCAACAGCAGCCTGAACATGAGTCTGTGTCTAAGTCTGTTGGTGAAAGTGTAACTGGGAGTTGTACCTGTAGCTGCGATCTTTTGGTATATTCAGAGTTCTATCGGTGTTTTATGCTGCACATTTTGGCCTGTTTGCAGGTCACAGCTCTGTTGGAGCTGGTGAAGTCGAGCAGCAGCTGCTCCCCTGAAGCTGCAGCTCTTTACTATGACGAACTGGCCAACCTGATGTGGAGCTCCACACTGGACCCACAGGTGCAGGTGAGTCCAGCAGTTTCACGTCCGAAACAGCTCTTTACAGTGTGAATGTGAACGGATCTGATGGCAAGTGCTCATTGTTTTCCAGGAAATGATTGGAACGAGCGTTCTGGATGACTTCCAAGATGACTTTGTGGTGGACCTTGGGCCAGATATAACAGGGTTGGTGCTCAAAAAAAAAACAAAAAAAACTAGTGGGTTAAAAATGTATTATTTCAGTTCAGCAAAATAATTTTCACATAAGTGGAAAAATCTGCTTTAGATTGCTGATTCTGATTTAAACAGAAATGTTTACATTGGCATAAAAATGTTTGTGAAGGTGCACATTTCCACGTCTGAAGACATTTACTCAGAACAAATCTCTGCTTTGTGAATATTAGTCTTGTCAGCTAACTTGTAAACAATGCAACAAAAGAAAAAGGCATTTCCAGTTTTTTCCAGAAGTTTCTAGGAGCAGATCAGGGACTTCCAGAAGAAAGAGACAAAATTTATTGAGCCTGTTTTTGTTTTTAACAAAAATTAAATATTTTTAAACTGTTCGAGCTCTGTCCCTAATCTTAACTTTTTTTTAAATGTTTTTTTTTATATTTACCTAAACTTATTTGCCCTTAATTTAAAGTCTTAGATATTCTAAACAACTCTTTTTAGATGTTTAGATTGGTCAGAAAGAGATTTTTCTGTAGCGGCCCAAACGCTGCGGAACAATCTTCCACTTTTAATGTCCCTTCAGGTGAAACTTTTAAGACACAGTTTTATACACTTTTTATGCATAATTAATCGTTTGGACTTCAAGTAATATTGCCTTTTACTTAGCTTTTGTATCCTATCTTATGTTTTATCATTTTTCTGTTTCAGTGGCTTTATATTTTGGCTTATTTATTAATTGTTTTATGGTTTTGTACAGCACTTTGTTGAGTTTTTTTATTTTATTTAATTTTTTTAAACATGCTCTTATAATGAAGGCGGTTTGATTTTGGTCTCCCACCAAAAACGTTTGCATGAAGCATTTTGTCCAGGTGAATGCAACAAGTGATTCCTTCCTTTTGTTTCAGTTCCTTCCCCCTTCCAGCCCATGTGATGTACAACCTGGATGAGGAGGAGAGTCAGGGATGCATCGCCATCAACCTGCTGCCTCTACTGGCCAAAGAAACCCAAAACAAAGGCGAGCAGCAGACTCAAACCAACAAATCACCAAAGTCAGTAACTCCAGATCTGATGACTGACAGCTCATTTAAACACAATTTTCTTCTTTGTTTTGTCCTCAGCAGCAGATATGAATGTAGTCTCTTAATATTTTGTATTTGTTTTCTGCTTTTTCATAGACAAGTGTCTCCTCTGTGCTTATCTCCATTTTTTCGCCTCCTGAGGCTTTGTGAGGAGAAGCAACATCAGGGAGACCTGGATGAGATTGATGCACTTTTGGGTGAGAAAAAGGAGGAGGAAAATACCAGTCTTCTTTTATCATTTTCTTTTATGGGCTTTCAAACAATGTACATCTTTGTGTTCCCGCTTGGCCTGTCGCAGGGTGCCCAATGATCCTGACAAACTTGGATGTGGTGGAAAAAGTCGAGAGCCTGTCAAAAGCTCAGAGGGAGTTCTTCTGTTCGCTGCTTTTTCACACCATCAACTGGTTCAGAGAGGTAACTACACATCGTTGAACTATTTAATGAAAGACGTATGCAGCTGACGTGCGTCTTTTCCCAGGTTGTAAATGCGTTCTGCAAACAAAAAGAAACCGAGATGAAGATGAAAGTGATGACTCGCCTGCAGAACATCACGTATCTGCAGACGCTGTTGGAGAGGGCTCTTGCAGGTGTGTTTGGGCTCTAGTTTCCATCCCAAACCTCTCCTTTATGCCATGCATGGTCACTTTTACATCATGTATTTCCCACGTTTAGCAACTCCTGGTTACGTTCCACCTGTTTCCAACTTTGATGGAGAGAGCGCAGACGGGATCGCACAAAATTTTACTGTTCCTGTGACCAAAGCTAAGAAAAGTAACTGCACACACCTGCTACTTTATTCTGTATTGTTACTCTTTTTTGTCTTTTAGCTGAACTCATGTGGGTTGTTTAGATGGTGCAGGAAGGAAGAGGAAGGCTCCTGGTAAGAATTCATTAGAAGGAAACTCTCAGTCTGAGGAGGCGGCTGAAGCAGATGAAACTCAGCAGGTATGTCTGTCTTTTATATAATTCTGTTTAAAGCATTTAGTTGTGTGTAACAAACTAAAATCCTCTAAAGGAGCAGCCTGAAAAGGAGAAAGAAAAAGAGATCCGTCCAGGCGTCAGTTTGACCGCCTACAGGCCGTTTTTCAGAGAGCTGGACCTGGAGGTGCTCGGCGTTCTGGAGTGTGGTCTGCTGTCGCGCTCGCTGCTGGACTCAGAGCTCCACACCAAGGTGGGAAAAAAAAACTGGAGACTTAAGATTTGTTTGACAGTATTGTTAGACATAGACAGTTTCATTTGATATTGTTTAAGGTGCGAGAGGATGTGCTGCTGGGTCCCGGCGAGCTCGTCTTCCTGCTGGAGGATATGCTTTACAAGCTGGAGTTCAGTCTTACAGCTGCCGCTGCTAGGAGAGCCCCTTTCCTCAAGGTACTGGGAATAGCAAATACACAGAATAATAAAAACCAAGTATTCTAATAACCAGCAAGAATTTTAAAAGTATATCATTTGTACAAAGAATTTGTGCCAAAAGGGAAGGAAGTGTTCAGTCAAAATCTGTTTGTATACTGTAAATAAAAAAAGCCTGATAAAGCTCATTCCTTTTTAACATTCAAATCCTTGTGTATATGCAGGCTACCTAAACTTGAGTTCACCTGCTAATAAGGCTGTAATCTGTAACTAAAAATGTTTCTGCTTAGGCCAGGGCTGATAAAAGCATAGGCTTCTCCCACCTCCAGCAAAGGAGCTCCAAAGACATCACCTCCTATTGTGTCCAGCTGTTGCCTGCCCTCTGCACACACTTGGAGAACTGCCACAACCGTTTCCAGGTACACAGCTGCTGAATTTGACCAAATAGTGATATTTTTTAAAGCCTATAACTAGGCCTGTTGCGATAAACAATAAATCAATTAATCACATGATAAATGAAAATTATCAACCTCATTTTCATTTATCGGCTTCATCGTTTCTTCATGTCTCTCTCTTTCTACTGAAGACATTGGATGACAAAAGGCAAATCGCGTTTTTGGATCGTTAAATGCAGCTAAGCTGAGAAGCTAAGCTACGAGCTAAGCTAACAGGTCGACCATGGGGAAAAAAATCTCAGTCTTGTCAAAGCTCAAAAATTCATGGTTGAAACCCGTGCCTTTGTCTAATTTTTTTTTTTTTTTCTGTAAAAAAAAAAAAAAAAAAAAAATAAGCTGAGAAATTTTTTAATGATTTTTTTTAAATTAAATTATTAAAATTAAAAGCTTTGTGTGACAAATGCTATGCTAAAGAGCTCAAATCACACAGAGCATCCACCATTTTGAGAAATGAAAAACAGGAACGAGAGACAGCCCATGTCATGTCAAGGGGCCTCCCTCCCATTTTTCTTAAAGAGACACGCTGCTCGCTCCCTCACATCCATCCTTCAGTCCAAAGTCTTACACTGCCATCCAGTGGTCAAAAAAAGGTACTACACTCAAAACAATTTAACCAGCATTTCTTAAATTTGACAATAATTACTAATTATTGTCAAATTTCAAACAATATTATCGTTTAACACAATAATTTCTGAGACAATTAATTGCCCAGCAAAATTTGTTATCGTGACAGGCCTGCTGTCTCATCTGTGCATTCACAGGCTGTGATGTCTGAGAACCATGGAGTTGTGGATGGGCCAGCTACAGATGTGCAGGAGCATCAGTTTATGTCTTCAGCTTACCAGCTGCTCTTGCAGGTCCTGAACACTACTTTTAGCTGGTGAGTAAAAAAAAAAACATGTCATGTTAGAGGTTGAGAGTTGGAGCCTTTAGATAAAGGCCCGTCTCTTGCTTCTGTTGTTTCTGTATTATTTGTGTGTATTTGGAAGGTCTGGATTCAGTCAACCGGGACAGAGGAACTTATTGAAGAAGGCTTTGGGGGTTTTGGCTGGACGACTTAAAGCAGGAGGTCCTGAGCTGACCCTGGAGCAGCTTGTGAAGTGAGTGATAAGTTTTCTGATTGAACTGACACATTTTTGCGTATGATTTAATTTCAAATCTTTTTAGCTGTTTTCAAAAGATTCATTTTTGTGACTCAGAAATTAAAGCTACAAATTAAAATGTATTAATTCAACCTTTATTTACTCAGGCCCCATTGAGCCTCGGGGATTAATTTACATAAAATGAAAAATTTTAGTAATTTTTTTTATATATAAAAAAGTAATTTACATACATTTTTTTAAAATAATTTTTTAAACATAAAATAATAATTTACATAAAATAATCAGTTACATAAAATAATGAACAGCATCTGCAAATTTAATGCATAGCTCTGCAGTAAACAAATTATAGAACACATATACAGCTGATCCTAAATGAAAAATAAAGAAGCAATATGTTGAACAATCTCCTTGGATTCCATCCATCCATCCATCCTTCCATGCATCCGTCAGTCCATCAATCAATCATCTTTACCCACTTCTTTTTTTTTTTTTGGGTCACGGGACTCACTGGTGCCCGTATCCATCAGTCACTGTGTGAGAGGTGGAAGACAACCTGGACAGGTCTCCAGTCCATCACAGGGACACATAGAGACAACCAACCATTCATTCTCTCACATTCCCTGTTTTTTTATTTTTTATTTTGATTTAATTTTAAGTTCATTGCTTTGATTCACGCGTCTGTGTGGGGACTGATATTGTTTTCACCTGTTGTTTCAGACATAGTTTTGACTACCTGCTGAACTTCCGCAGCACAATGCCAAGCCTCAGCGTAGCTCTGTCTCTCTCCCAGCTTCTGTCCACGGTGGCAGAGAAAAGAGGGAATCCAGCCGCCTACAGAGAGCAGACCGGTCAGACTGCTGACTTTATTCCAATCCTTTGATCACATTTCTTGTAGAGTATGATGATAATGAGATTAATTTTACTTGTAGCTTCCCTTGCTCGCCATGTTCTGAGCCAAGTCTGGGTGACGGTGAGCGGAGAGAAGGAGCGAGGGCCCAAGTTCAATGAGGCTCTCCACACTATTCTAAGGTTGGTCCATATGTCAGAAATTATGCTCAGAAGACGAGCAGCACAAAGAAAACAATGATTTATGATATCCACGTTTGTATTTTTATGTTTTGATGATAGAGGCTTTCCAACACTGTTGTTTATGACTCTAATTAGGGATGCACAATATTATCAGCATGGTATCGGTATTGGCCGATATTAGCGATAAAGTTAAATATCGGACATCGGCCATTCCATCAAAATAACTCACCGATAACAAAGACGCTGTTTTTATTTATTTATTTTTTTTTACACAATTTTTGTAGCAGATAAGATGGATATGTCCTAACAAATAAAGAAACTGACAATGTTTTTGAACTTTTGATTTTATTTGCACATAGCAGAATTCATAGCGATTTGAGTTGATCATTAAAATTGTATAACCACATACAGTATTAGACTTCTGTTTTAAAGTTCATTTTTAATTCAAGAAACTGTCAAGTACATCTATTAATGCACTACTAATGCACTTTTCACTTGTCACTTGTGAACAGGTTGAGTTTAGATTTGTGAAAATTTACAATTTTGCACTGTTCGAGTGTTGTCATAGTGTTAGAGAGAGTAAATGTCATGAATAAATTTGACATTAAACATAATCCAAGTTGAGGTGTTGCATCATTTTCAGTCCTTTTTTGGCATCTGCATTTGGTATCCGGTCAAATTGACTAAGACCATGCAGAATAATGTAGTATTTTAGTTCCACATCAGAGAAAGTTTTGTAGCCTCTGGAGTTCTTGTGACTCAATGAGATTTCCTGTATGAATAAAGGGTAAATGAATAAATGAAGGGAAAAAAGTCTAGGAAAAAAAATCTATATTTGTATCGGTTATCGGCCAAATAAGTTTTAACATATTGACATATCGGATATCGGCCAAAAATCCAATATCGTGCATCTCTAATGTTGGGGTGGTTTTGTATACAGCAATAACCAAATGATACTTTGTCAAGTAGTTTAAACAGGCTCTTAAAAACTCAACCGAATAATGTTAAATTTGTTTAAAAAATACATCCACTCTTTGTATCTCATCACCTAACCCAAATATTCAGTAGATTCTCGAAGCACACGATTACTCATGAATATCACTTGGTTTAGATGATCTTATCATGTCTGGGAGTAAGCAACTAACTTATTTAGTAATGCAGTCTTTCGGGTCTTTTTCTCCATCTCCAGCATCTACCTGGAGCATGTTGATGATGTTCTGAAGACGGTGGAGGAAATAGCTGGAAAAGGAATCCCTGAGCTACTTAATGCATCCAAAGAGGAAAACTCTGCATCCTGGCCTACTCTCAACAGGTTAGACCCTCAGCCTAAATCTTCTTTCACAAGTTTTCGTTGACTCAAATCTATCTGCGTTGATGAGTCCAGCTGAGAGCACAGAGCCTTATAGTGTACCTACAGTATGATCTGTAGGGGCGTAATGATACAGCTAACTTCTGGTACAACAAGGAAAAAGGCAGTCTAATTTAATTTATTATTTCTTGTTTATCTTACTGGGCTTTTATTTTCTATGCACTTCCTGTGAAGTTACGTGCATTCATTTAGGTGTTTGTAGTCTAATTACTGCAAACAGATGAGGGAACTTTTAACACTGAAGACAGGCTTTACAGACTAATAAGTGCTCTGTTAGA
>JARVLU010000324.1:17035083-17046624 GCA_031762415.1 Simpsonichthys santanae
TGTTGTCGGTACCGGGGTTTGAACCGGCGATCTTCCGATCACAAGCCCACTGTCTAACCACTGCGCCACCACTCCCCAATGGCCTCAGATTTGGAGATGCTGATCGTCACTTCTCACTCAGCTGCAAACTTCTCCAGTGCGAGTTGAAGATCATGGCACAATGACGCCAACAGGACCATATCACTGCAAAGAGCTGAAATTGAATCCTGCAGCCACCGAACTGGACTACCTCTGCCCCTTCTTATGCCATCAAACCTTATAGTAATTACAAAATCTAATGCTGATTTGAATTATGTTTCCCATATACATATTATTTCTGTTTTTCTTCTAATCTTTCAACATAAATATTAAAGTCTTGTCTGTCCATTTGCAACAAAGACTTCTGGCATTCCTCTGCAGTATTAACATGTGGGTTTATCACCCAGTGTTACCGGTCTCCCATCTATTTCCAGCCCTTTGTTAATGTTTTCCCAAGACACCTCTTTAAATCCCAGACTCTGTTCTGTGTTTAGCCTGATCTGTACAGTTGATAAAATTTATGAATTTTTTTTTTTTTTTTTACAAAGTGATGTTTCTCTCTTTTTGCATTTGGATTTATTGCTGTCTGACCTGCTTCTTTTTTTCTTTTGTCCTTGAACACTCAAAACTGCTTCAGCGTAACTTATATTTTGATTTGGTGGATTTCTTTCTCATTCTGGATACCATACTTGCCAATCTCCATCCTTTCCTCCTTCTTGCCTAACCATCACTGTCACTGAATATCACTCACCAAATCCTGAGTTGTTTGAGTCTGTTACTTTCAGTTCCTCTGCTTTGGGAGTTTGACTTACTGCAAATACGTTAAATACAATATACAGTATAATTTGGTAATTTCAAGCACCCATTTATCCCAGTTCTTCAGACTGTCTAATGTATTTTTGGACATTATTGTCGAAAACTCTGTCAAGCTCCATGGGTTAGAACATGGAATCAGTTTGGAACCGATTATATTTGGGTTTAAATTAAAATTGTTTTTCACTGTCCTGCTAACCTTAAATTAACCAGATCAAATGATTATGAGATTTGTTTAATATACTGTATATAAAATGTCCAAGTTTATTGTTAAACAGAAACACAAATGCTATTAAAAGAATACTACTACTTGCATATACATACAGTACATGCATATAGTACATATGCCTTTATGTTATCAATTTTCTTTGTTTAAAAACAACAAAAAATAAATTCCCTAATTTCAGTTCACTATCATTTACATCTCATTTCATCTCACTTATCTGATTTATCCGCAAATTAAATACTTTGTACACGATGATCACAAGTGCAGAGAGAGCATATGTTCATCCCGTTAATTATACATGTTGGACGTCATCAGTGTTCACTACAGGATGCTGTGTTTAGTGTGGATCATAACAGAGACTCGGTGCAGTCAATGCTTCAGCAGCAATAATGGCTTCTGAAATTAAAGTGTCATCACAGATGTAACTGGAGTCAAATATGATTAATTAATAACAAGATGACCTCTTGTCTGAGAGATGATAATTGGCAATAAATATAGCAGTCCAGTTTCAGTGCCTCACGGCTCCATTCAGATTCTCATTTTTTCCAGCCAAGTGAAAATCTTTTTTATAATATAACGAGAGCAAATACAATGACAGAGCTGTTCTTGAGCCTTCTTAACTATGAACCAAGCACCATTACTTCAATAAATAGTAAACAATGTGTTGTGTTAACACGGTTATTTTAGAAACTTAAATTTTATAATGTAAGCCACATTTTGAAAACACTAATGTATTTAATAACCATACATATGCAACTAAGAAGACATCGAAGACTGAAGTGAACATTTTTCACTTCCTGGGCTTGTTTTTCACAAAATCAAGCTGGTATTTAACTGTCACTGTCACACTACTTGTATTTAAATATAGGAAGTTATACTTTATGAGGACGTCTTATAATCTGACATTTCCCTTTAACTAAATCTTTATTAGATTGTGAAGTGACCAGGAAAAGCAGCGATTCTGACCATTTGATACTATTATTAAAGCTTTAGTCTTGACTGAAAGCTAAAAACCATAAATGGCCAAATGTTTTTTTTGAAGGAGCACATGCTGCAATATAAATATCTTTCATGCCAGAGCTATACACTAACATCTTAGATTTAGAACTGATGAAGTCTTAGCCTTTTTTTTAGATTGAAAATTAAATTATACACCATCTTATGCTCGTGGTATGGGTTGTTAAAGACTCCCAGCTACTACCACGTCATTGTTTAGTTCAATACAGTATATGAATATTTTCATAAGTTATAGCCATTTTCTTTTGACCAAGGTTGATTAGCTTTGGTGGCTATTTTATTCAGTGTAACTCCAAAAGTTAGTCATTTGTAGATGTACAACCAGTGCATACTCACTGAGAGTTTCATTACAGTCTGCCTAGTGGTTCATGAGATGTTTTGCTAACAGACAAACAGGGTTGAGGCAAAGAGTTAATGCCAAAGAATTAGAAATGTGACACAAAGTGTAGTGATCCAAGTATGAGTTGAAGATGATGCTCAGCTACTACCACATCAAATCTTAGCTCCATGTACGTTAATGAGGTAGGCATTATTAAGTTTTGTCAGTTAGTTGCAAAGTGCATCGTAAATATATATGTTCCCAAAATTTAATCTGTTCTAAATATAAATCCAATGATTATTTTCTGTGAGGTTACTTAAAATATGTCCAGTGATATTTTACCTTGAGATTAACAGAGTACGCTGCAAATACCCAACAATGTTCCGTCAGGTCATCAGGTCGGTTTCTTTATTAAGCTGAGACGCTTCGTGCTTCATCCAAAGGACATATTCAATCTGAGGAGCCATCAACAACACAACTGATTCCCACTAACAGCATAGTCCATAGTGGAAAAAAAAACAGTTTGCTGGTGCTAAATTGGCCTCCGGGGCCCGTCGTCTCCCCCGTCAACTCCGCTGAAACAGTCATGCCAAAGTCGTTCTAAACACCAAAGTTCATGGTCAGTAATCCAGGTATAAAATCAAACAATGTTCAGTCAGCTCATCTGGACAGTTTATTTTATCGAAGAAGTCCTTTGGATGAAGGACAAACGTCTCCGCAAAAAAAAAAAAAAAAAAAAAAAAAGAAACCGTCCAGATGATTGTTGGATTTTATACCTGGATTATTGAGCATGAACTTTGGTATACTGCAAAAAAGTTACTGTACTGTAATAGTATATTTTAAACAAATATCATACTCAGACTGTTAGTGCACAAACTATGTGTTAAAGATGAATCTCCTCTACCCCCACACCAAATTGTAGCTCAATATTTGTAAAACTGACTGAGTCATAGACATTTTTGTTTTGTTTTAACGTCAGCTGGCTGCAGCAGCCATGTCCTGCTCACATCCTCCTCCTCCTCATCATCATCATCATCAACTTTATTTATAAAGCGCTTTAACGCCAGCCACAGCTGAAACAAAGTGCTGAACATCAGTAATAAATAAGACAAAAGAAAGCGTAAAAATAAAGTGGCAAAGCTAATCAGACAATAATGAATTAAAAAACTCTGTTCGAAACAAACCAAAAATGACGAGTTAGACCAGGGGTCTGCAACCTTTATGATCAAAAGAGCCATTTCTTCCTCTTTACACATTAAATTATTATTTTTTTTTTTTTTTACCAATTTTATAAAAATTCCAATACAAGTATGCAGGCTTATGTGAGTTCTATTTTAATTGTGGAAACAATTCATAAAGTTTCCTATTATGAAGTACTAAAGCATAAAGTTAAAAAGGAGGCCAGTTTGTCGGATATATAATTTAATTTTAAAACAAAAATAAATACTTCAATTTACATAGACTTTTTTTTTTTTAACTTTTATTGTTATCAAGTTGACTCACCATATTTCTTCTCAACAACTTGCCTTTAACATATTCCCCCCAAAACATTTGGTGAATTTGCAAAAAAAAGATCACACCGTAAGACTGGAACTGAGCTAAAAGAAGTGGCTAACAAACTGCTAGCATGATGTAGTCAACAAGTTTTGCTGCTTGTGTTTGTACTATCATTCACATGTTAGCAAAATAAATGTATAACTGCTAAAACCAGTCATTTCTTGTTGTTGGTACAACAACCTATAAACTTCAGTTTTATGTTAGTTTTGGTCAAAACTTAGAGCCGCTGAAGAGGAACCCAAGAGCCACATGTGGCTCCAGAGCCGCAGGTTGCAGACCCTTGAGTTAGACAGATAAAATCAACACCAATAAAAATTAAGTTAAAAAAGTCTCAGGTGGGTTGAAGGCCGATGAGTAAAAATAAGTTTTAAACGTGGACAGTGAAGGGGTCAGTCGAATGTGCAAAAGCATACAGACTCACAAACATGCACATAGATGCAGACAAAGACATTATCACAGAAAAATAAACGAGGAGGCAAATACTAAATCAATTGTAGAACTGTGGTTTTGTTCTTCCACGAGGGATGAATTTAATGTAGACACCACTCGGGGGCAATGTGGCCCCTTGCAAAAGACTTCACGGCTGCGTTTCATTTGTGGCCAAGGTGTGCTCATAGCTCCTGATGGATAAATGCTAATCAAATACAGTGACATTTTCTGATCTGCTGGATGTATCTGAAACAAGTCATAAATAATAAATATGACATCAATACTGACTACGCAAAAGGTTCGTTTGGTTTCTCCAATCTGTGCCTTTATTGTCAGGGAGAGGCTGCTGACGTGTGCCACTGAATGTGAGGAAGATCTGCAGTTTACATTGTGTTTACCTATAGTTTACATTGTTTGGCTGTTTTTGTGTGCATGGAGAGGGGGAGTGTGAGGTGTGATCAAAGGAAGCAGAGCGTGTCTGTCTTCTTTAAGGGCTGGCAGCATCCACGTTAAATTGCTCCCGCAGGATACAGTAATTGTAAAAGCAAAGTTACCGGAGCCAAGGTTTCATTTGCACTGATGGAACAAACATCAGGGATGAATAAGCGTGCTTATTAAATCCCCACTCTGTGTCAAGAGGCAACAAAGATAAAGTGAGAGCAAATAAGAGGTGTTGTAATGGAAAGACAAGAGGATTGTGTCCTTCACCTGTTATACTGAGAATCTCAATTAATGCGAGCCTACGAATATGAGTTTAAACATAATGAGGGCAAAATAAATTAAATGCGTTCCAGCGCAAACATCTTGTGTACTTCAACTTGAAAAAAAAATAATAATAATAATAATAAAATAAAACTGAATCATGTTTATGAGGAAAGAGCCAACAGTTTAATTTTCCCCTGTTTGTTTTTGAGCTGACACCTACACCCTGTATCTCTGGTGTTCCTGTAGAACCAA
Source organism: Simpsonichthys santanae (assembly GCA_031762415.1). Classification (NCBI taxonomy): domain Eukaryota; kingdom Metazoa; phylum Chordata; class Actinopteri; order Cyprinodontiformes; family Rivulidae; genus Simpsonichthys; species Simpsonichthys santanae. The sequence goes on from JARVLU010000324.1 coordinate 17,040,420, forward strand.
AGAACAGCACAGACACAAGGACAGGGCTGCAGAAATACAGCGCACAGCTAATTATACTTTACTCTAAAAGGGGATCAAGAAGCACTCAGGTACATTTTTTTTTTTTTTTTTGTGTGAGCTCTCCCAATCCCTATTGCTTGCACAGTCCCTATTGCTTGCACAGTGTGTAATTTCTTCTTCAATAACAATGAGGAATAACAAGCAGATCCTGCTCTACTCCTCTGCGTACTTGCCACAAGATGAATTCAGAAGTAAAGTTTGGAAGTAGTTTCTAAGTTTTGGCTTCCTTTAACCAAAAACTTCATCATATCACCCTAAAAGAAAATAAAGATAATCAAATGCCTTGGTAAATGCATTTATTGTGCAAAATTAAGTTATGGGGTGCCGTTTGCAAAGTTATACAGTCAAAAATTAATAGCAATATTTTGGTCATTTAGCCTTTAATAATAATAATTAAAAAATTTGGGATTTTATTTTTCAAAGTCATAGTTTCACCATGTTATTCATACCGGTACATTTATAAATGTCACAGTTCCAAACTAACTATTTAATATACAAGTTAAATATTTAGTTTACAAACTAAATGCTTAACTTGCAAGTTAGATATATAGTTAGTAAACTAAATATTTAGGTGTAAATTATATATTTCATTTCCAAGCTCAATATTTATTTTCAAAACTAAACATTTAGTTTCCAAACAAAATATTTATTGTCCAAACTAAATATTTAATTTCTAAGCGAAATATTTAATTCCTAAACTAAATATTTATTTTGCCAACTAAATATTTAACTTGGACCTAAATATTTAACTTGCAATCTAAATATTTAGCTAAATATTCATTTTATTTAAATGTACAGTTTGAAAGGTGGCAGAAAAAGGGATTCTTTCGAGGAATGCTATAGGCCTTCAGTTCATTTTAGAGCTCCGCATGTTGACATTTTTCTCTGACCCTATGGTTATAACTCAAAACTGGCCATTTCAGTAAGAAGAACCAGACCCAAAACATTAAAATATGACAGACAAGTAAAGGTTCTCTTGCAAAATGGAAAACTTTTTTAAACTATAATTTTATTTTTTTTTTTATCAAAAAGGGTTTTAGGGATGAAAAGAGGTAACTTCATGCTTCTTGTATGAACTTTTAAACCAAATGTTTTTTTTTCCTCACTCACTCTGGTACAAGGCGGACACATTCTCTTCCCTTTCCTGTTCTCCTCCTACTTTTCTTGCACCATTTCTGTGCATCTTACAAAATGAAAACTACTGTTATGGATCTGATCAACTGGACTTTTAACACAATAGATAAAATCTTTTCAACAAAGCGACAGTGTCCTGGAGAACCCTACGCTGAGAATCTTAGGAGGACACAAAAGACATATACAATCGGATTTATGATAACAGGCTTCCTGCTTTTTGGAATCGGCTGGTTCCTGGTCTGTCAACAAGACAGCTGCAGCTAATTTGGCTTCGTCAGGCTGCCTGCTTGTGAAAGTTTGGTTCATGCTTTGAGGACTCAAAATCAGCTGATTTACAAACTAAACTGTAAGACGGAAGTGATTTGTGAGAATTGGACTGCGGCGGGACTCGCCAGCATGAAACAACCTTGGAGGGGTGCGTAAGCACGGACCAGATCGTGTCCTGTTAGGACAAGATGTGAAGAGATTTTTTTTTTGTAATGCCACTATCCTCTCCTCATGGCTTTGTCCCCTTTTCTATCTAAAATAATGTACTGTATTCTGAAAAGGATAAGAGGCTGCACTATCATAGCAGCAGCTACATGCATTTAGCCACTTTCGGACGACTGGGCGGACATGTTCTCATTGTATCTCGTATATGATAACAAAGCTTGTTCTGATTCTGATTTTGATGTTTGTTGGCTGAATACGTGTGAGCAGGGGAAGTGGTCTCAATTGTCTTCGGTAAGGAGCAAAACCTTTAATTAAACAAAGGAGTTACGAATCAACAGCTGCAGATAATTTATTTTACAGTCATGATTTTGGTAACTATCCGGCATCCTGGATCTGCCTGATAGTCACAAAATGACCCTTATTTTCTGTCTCTAAGACAAATGCACAACAAACATCTCAACAGATGAACTTGCTATCAGAACAATGGTAGATGTTCAAATAGTTTTCTCTGCGTCATGTTGACTAAACCTCTGATTCTCATGCTTGGCTTCAACAGAAATATTTTTTTCTTCTTCTTTTTAACAATTGTTCTCACCTAATGAGTAAAAATACCATTTGTTTGCCCTGATGCATGCTCATGTTTGCTTCGTGGTATGCGTTCACAAAGTAGTGTTTTTTAAAGCTCAAACAGCAGCTGACTCCAGTTTCTCCCTCAGATGAATGAAGAATTCCCATGGTCCACATTTGCCACTGACAAATTTGTAAAATACAAAGTAATTTGCATCTGGATAAGAAAATTTACTAAATTTAATTTTCTTTATGCAACCACTTTCAAAACCACTAAACCACTGTTACTGATTTATTCCAAGAAGCACATCCTGCTTGATCACAACTGAACCCAAAGGTTCAGGCAGACAACAAAGCCAGCCATATAGAGGGAACACAGTTTCCAGGTATTCAAAGAGGTGTTTTGATATTTGAACAGTAGAACCATAACTGCTTCCATAAATCTTTTACAGGTTGATGCATTTTGTGTGCATGTGCAGGGTGATGTATGAGTGTCACTGGCAGTACCGTATTTGCTTCTTTTTTTTTTTTTTTTCCTCTGCTGTCTTTGGCTGCTCTTGTCACAGAGCAGATCTCACTGTATCAGACACCGTGAGTTGATTATGCCAGAGTGTTTGTCCTCGGCGCTAACCTGCAGTTGTGAATACTCAATGACCTCCAACTGCCTCCTTCATGCATTGAAATAAAAGTTGACATTACCCGTTTCATGCTTCTGTGCAGCTCCGTCTCACCAATCCTCGGCTGCCACCCTTTGATTTTTAAAATTTTTTTTTTACTCTTCCTACATCCAAGTGAGGCAGTTTTTTTGTGCTCTTAAAAAAGTGCACATAAAGATGATAGGCAAAGACTTAGAAAAAAAAGAGTAACAAAGTTGTCTCAAACTACGATGTCAGCAGCTTTACCTTTCTGCTGCTCAAACCTTTTCCCTCCACTTCCTCTCTCATGTATCACTTCAAAGCCTGATCACTTGTAGACTATTAAGACATTTTGCACATGTGCACATCCCTTTCTGTACACAAACTTCTTTAGCTAATCATCTTATTGCTGCTATTAGCTAACATTCTTCCACCTTTAGCTCGCATTTTTACTTTAATTTTAGCTACCATTCTGCCACTTTAGTTAGCATTTTACTACCGTAATTTTCACTGTATAAGTCAAAGTTTTCGTTTGTGTATAAGTTAGCATGCCTATGACTTATACAGCGAAGTGACATATTTGTTTTTTTCCTCATATTTATAACACAATTTTTGGCTGGGATCTAATGATTTATTTAATTCTGACATGGAAAATATTTAACACTACCATTTTCAGCCACTAGAGGGCCCAAGATTAATGTGGCAAGCCAAGTATCTCATTAATAGATAAAAGTGGCCAGTACTGAGACACTTGGCTTGCCACAGTGAACCACCTTCATCTTGCTTTGGAACTCCTGGAGCAAACGTCAAATCAGCTGCATTTTGCCGAGCTGCCCAGGCAAAATGCAGCTGATTTGACCATTAAAGTGCATTTATTAGGGAAAATTTCAACTAAGACACACTTTTACTATAATGTCAAGCAAACAAACAATTGTTTTTAGGTGGTTATCTTGTTAAATTTTGAAGAAATGCATAGCGAGTCGTCCCTCTGCACGCTCCCGCAGCCATGAATTGGCTTTTGAAATACAACTGATTTGACCGTCAAAGTGCATTTATTAAGAAAAAGTTCAACTGAGGCACACTTTTGCTATAAGTTAGAGCGAACAAATAATTGTTTTTAAGCATTACTCTTGTTAAATTCTTGTTAAAGTCCTCCCGTGCATGCTGCCGCGGCCACCATTTGGCAGCCAATGGATTTTTGGCACAACACCCGCCCACATTTTAGAGTTGTCAGCGATGACGCATAATAGATGTGACGTATACAGCGAAGCAATGTATTTATGTTTTTTCCCACTTTATTAGACATCTTTGGACTGATGCGACTTATTCGGCGGTGTGGCGTGTACGGCGGCAAGTACGGTGCTTTTATATTCTGCAGATGTTCTATGAGACAGTGGTTGCTAGTGTCCTTTTTTACGCTGCAGTCTATATGGGGGCGGAGTGAGGATCAGGGACAGAAACAGGCTAAACAGGATCATCAGGTGAGCAAGCTCAGTGGTGAGCATCCAGTTGGACTCTGTGGGGCTGTGGGGGAGCAGAGAGCAAGATCCAGACTGAGAGCAATGATGGACAACAGGCTCCATCTCATGCTGCTGTATTCATTCATACATCTGCTCACCACATGCTCATGTTCAGGCTGCTGTTGTTATGCCATATTGTTTTACAATGTTAGTGTTTAGCGTATATCTTAGACTTTTTAGCGTACTGTTTGGCGTTCGTTTAGCGTACATCTTGGTGTATATCTAAGATCCTTATTTTCTGTCTCTTTTTATACTTTATATTTTACTATTTTGGGATGTAACTGGGATCCTGTGTACATGATTTCATTTCACCTCATGTACCACATGTGATGGAAATGACAATAAAATTGGCTTGAACTTGGTCTCCAGCAGGCCTTCACAACAGAGGAGCTCATTCAGTGGATGGCTGCGGTCACTGAGCTGGTGTGTTGCTGGGGCCATCAGGCTACACAACTCCTTCAGTGGAAAACTGAAATGAAAAGATGAGGACTGTGTAGACGCCTGAGCAAAGGTGGTCCTGTAACAACTACTGATTTCCATTGCACCCTATGACAATCTACCTAAATACTCGCATCTGTACAGATTTAGTTAAATGTTCTTAGCTGATATTGTAGCTTTTTGATCATTTCAAGGTGTTGTTTCCATTCTGTTACTTTGAACTTGTGCCAACCAATCTTCTACTTTTCGCTTTCAGTTAACATTTTAATACTTTTATCTAGCCTTTTGCAACTTTTAATATTTTAGCAGCCATTCTACTTTAAGCTCACATTCTTTTACAGCTTTTAGATATTTGCTACTTTCAGGGTTTAGTTACTGATCTTCCACTTTTGAATGTTATATTGTTTGCTAATTTTAATTTTTAATTTGTGTTTTGCTACTTTTAGCTGGCATTTTGCTATATTTGTCTTAGCTTATTTTAGATTTAAGCCAGCGTTTCACTCCTTTTAGCTATTAAAAAAGATTTACTTTGAAGCTTTTCACAAGTGTTCTGTTTCTTTTTGCTTCAACAACTCATTTGAGGCTTTTTTTTTTTTTTTTTTTTCATATCTCAGTGATGTCATCCAGCACGCACACTGAATTTGTTTTGCAGAAAATGTAGTTTCTCTAGTCTAGTTTCAGCTCAGGTCTTCTTTGAAGGTGGTATTGAATTTTCTGATGCAGATTCAAGAAAATGAGCACAACCCCTAATCTGTAACTTTTGACAAAAGAGAAACAGCTGCAGCCTATCAAAGATATGCTGTGAGAAGTTCCCACAGCACCTTGTACGGTGATGCAGTAGAGCCTAAAGAGCAGAAACAGAGTGGAGAAGATGATCTGTCTGATTAAAGAGAACACAGAGAGGAAATGATGATGTTTAAACTCACTTTCAAGTTTCAAACTAGTAAATAAAAGATGTGATCAAGAAGACTCAAGAAATGGCTGCACTTTCCACACCTGCGGCTCGTGCTTAAATATTCATTTCCTGTCAAAGACGCACATTCACTGGAGAAGTGTGCATAAAGCTTAAAGGAGTGTGTGTTTTACTGAGGCCATATTAAAACAAGAAATATTCACTGCTCACAAGCTGCTGCCTTCATGCAGTTAAGATGTGAATAAGAGAGAAAATTCAGGATTTATTATATTCTTAATGATCAACTCAAACATCTTCAAAAGGCCCCTCATCAGTGGACAGCACACTGAGGAACAAGCTAAAGCCTCTGTGCTTTTATCAGCTCTTGCCTTTTTTTCATTCCTGTAAAACCAGTAATGGTCATGAGATTAGTGCCACATGTGTTAGCTAAACTTCTCATTTGAAAGGAAAGGCAAGTGAGAAAGGTCTTTCTTTCAGTTTTTAAGGGGACCAATGAAGCAATATAT
>JARVLU010000324.1:17068638-17079596 GCA_031762415.1 Simpsonichthys santanae
GCCTCCATGCCACACGTTGATGCTGGAGCACAGGATGCTCTCCACTGCACACCTGTAGAAGGAGGTGAGGACTGAGAATAGAAATGAATTTTCAGCCTGTAGTGGGGTGTGAAGCAGGTGGCTACAGCAGCAGTAGGTCACTTTCCAGGAATTATCAATGCCAGGGTTGAGATTTTGTTTGGTTATGCTTGTTAAATGTCTTTCTGGAGATTATTTAACAGACAGGATTTTCATTTTATGGATACGTAATATATAAATTCACAGAAAAGACAAATTTGTAAACACATTTACATAATCCTGATGCATGCTCAATAATCCAGGAAGAAAAATAAAAAAAAACTAAGTCTGGTCCTCTGGACAGAGGACCAGACTTAGCTTTTTGTCAAACATTTACATAATACACATTTCTCATTTATTCACGTTTTTAAACTTGTGTCAGTTTTTCCCAGATCTTTATTAGATAATGAAAAAGATTAACAAATGAGATATATAAAAATGAGGGAACATGAACTCACAAATGGATTTAAAATTAGTAATAGTAATAAAATTAGCAAGAAAGTAAACAACATTTCAGGGAAGCCATTAAAAAAAAAAAAAAGGCCAGAATTTAAGAGATTGATTGGAAGAAATAAGTTTCTTCAAAAGCATTGTTTAGATGAAATGGAAACTGGGTAAAGCTGAAAGAAAGTACTTTTGTTGATTATCCTTCTGCTGCAGAGGACATTTTGTTTTTCTTTCAAAGTAAGTATGAGACAGAGTGTATGTCTTTGGTTTCATTTTTATATGAATGTGCACAAACATAAAACAAATTTAATCCAACGTGCTGCTTATGTGAAAATCTGTTATATGTTGTAAAAATAAACTTAAAAAACACATTTACCCAAATGGACATCAATCATGTGATTGATGTGAAGGCATGGGCATGCACTGTCAGAGTCTGAGTGATGGATGATTGACAGCTGATGATTACCTGAGCTGAAGGCTGCCTCCAAACCCAGGGGGACTTTTACCCTGACACAGGTACTTGAGATGGATCAAGAAGAAAACAAACTCACACTGGTTCAACTAGAATAAACTGTATGCAAATTTAAAAAAAAAAAAGTTTGTGGACTATGACTCAGTTTTTGCATCACCTCACATTGTTTATTGCCGCAATAAATATAAAAGGCAAAATTAATGATGATGTTAACTTCCACGACACCCACACATCCTTCTTTCAAACATCTTCCTTTCCATTATCTTTACTGGCTTTAACAGATTCTTCCTCACTGGGTCACAGGGGTAACTGGTGCTCATATCCAGCAGTGACTGTGTGAGAGACGGAGCACACCCTGGACAGGTCACAAGTCCATCAAAGGGACACATCGAGAAACAACTATTTGCCCTCACTCACATCTAGAGACAATTTAGAGTTGCCAATCAGTCTAACATGCATGTTTTTGGTCTGGAGTTCAAGTTCAAGTTGTGTTGTTTTTTTTTTTTGTTTTTTTTTGGTCATATGCAAGGTTAACACAAGACAATGAAATGCTTAGGGTGAGAAGAACCGACTCCGGTGTCGATCAAGTTCAAGGTGCAGTCATCTTTGTTGGGGATGATGTCAATTTTCAGATCTTTGCCGCTGTCCAGCTTAGAGGGGTCAGTCAAACGTTCATAGCGAGTTTCGTCCAGAGCATCAGAGGCATTAGAGATCAACTCCCTGACAAAGATCTCTTTATTGGAGTAGAAGGTGTTGATGATCAGATCTGAGCGATCTCTGCCTGGAAGGCAAAGGTCTCAACCTCCTCCTCTTCGTGCATTTCTTCAGGCACCTTGTTCATTTCATTGACTTTTCTTGAACGTGACAAAAGTGTTGTCCCCATGCTCACGGACGATGGGGGGGGGAAAAAAAAAATGAAAGGAGGAAACCGGAGTATCTGGAGAAAATCCACACATTCACGAAGAGAACATACAAACTCCACCCATAAAAGTCCCCAGCCGGGATTCGATCCGGTGACAAATACTGTCTTTCATTGTTGCTGAAGGTAGTACAATGAAAACATGTATTTTTTGCATGTGAACAGATTTAATCTTTGGCCATCTTTGGTGCAATCCGAATACATCTCAGACATTTACAGTATTTCTGTTCCTACTCTTATGTGCCGTCTTGGACAGATTAAAACGGACAGCTAGTTCAGAGAACTACCTCTCTTCACATGGTTTTTGGTTCAGATATGAGAGTAGATAATAATCAGCATGTTGATTTAATTATGATGACGTAATGCTTGGTTGCTTATCTTGTTGCAAATTTTTCAATGCCTGAAGTAAACATTTTGGATCGTACTAACATATTGTGGCATCAGCAACAGTTTCATTGTAAGATCTTTATTTGTGGGCGCACATTTTTATGTAGCTTTATTTTTTCGAGCTTTTTCGTCACAATAAAATGCTTCTGTTCAGTTAAGATGCTTCCTCTTATTAGTTTCAGTTTGTCTGGTTAAATTTGGTTAAATACACGAGTCCTAATTTTAGGTAATTTCACTCCAGTGCTTCTTAAACTTTTTATCTTTTGATCCACAAAATAAAGTTGCAGAGTCTCATGACTTCTCTTGGTTGAAGTAAACAATCCCCGCTAAGAAGTTGCTTAAAAAAAAGTTTTCAACTGCTGTTGTTTACCCATTTTTGACTGCTGTTAGATCTCTTTGTAACACTTAAGGGTAAATCCGACATATTCAAAGTAAATTTTATTCCTGATAATTTGACCTTTTAAAGCAGGGGTGTCCAGTTCCAGTTCTGGAGGGTCCATATAAAACAATAGCCAACAAAAATGACTAAGTCTGAACTGAAGTGGATACTTTTCAGTTATTTCAGTTGCAGCAATTTTTTTTAAAGCACAAGTGCGTTTCAGGTAGTGTAGAGCAGTAGTTCCCAAAGTTAGGGTCAGGAACTTATAGTGTGTCATGGGAGACCAAGAGTTGAGTCTTTAGAACAAGGGTGTCCAGTTCTGTCCTGGAGGGTCACTACTATCCTGCATGTTGTACCTGTTTCCATGCTTCAACCCCTGATTCAATGCTTGAATGACCTCCAGGTTCTGCAGAAGCCTGTTCATCACTCATGGAAGACAGTGTTTTATAGAACGGAAACACACTTCTGCTCTAAAAAGCACTTCAAACCCCCCAAAAATTGAAATACTGTATATCCATAACAGTTTAAGATTGCAATCATTCCTAGTTTATTTTATTGTTTTAAAATCACGGAAAGCCTATTTAAACAATTATGAGACAAACAGGGTTAGGGTAAATTTGATTTATCTCAAATTTGTTTTTGTCTTATTTTAGTTTGTTCACATTTGCTTCTTTGTAAGGTGCTAATAGAACTGTGTGGACAAAAAGGAGGCTTAGAGATGTTACAAACACCTTAAAATGTGTGTGCACCGTTTGGTTTAGTTCTAACAACTTTCATTGCAATTCCATGTTCACACATTGACTCTGGCTGCAGTAGCTCAGTAATCAGAAACATTGTTCTTGGAATCTCAAAGTTGCAGGCTGACCCTAGGTTGTTACCAGGAAAGAAATCTGGTGTTGAATAAGTTTTACATCCTTTATACGACTTTGCCGTGCAGATCTCTGCAGAAGGGAACAGCTGAAAGAAAAGGGTGTTGTCAGCAACCTGCCAAAAATAAAAAAAAAATGATTTCTCTCCGACAGTTTATTGATCAGTTCATACCTTTCAGAATGCTCCTGGGGAACTTAAAAGGTGAAACAGATGCTACTTTATAAGAAAACCCTCCCGCACCGTCGCATCTATTTCCACTTAACCAGTGAGAACCTTGAGTCTCCACCCCCAATCTCTAAAAAAAAGCAAAAAAAAAAAAAAACAAAAAAAAAAAAAAAAAACAAAAAATTATTTATAGAGTATACATTATTTAAGATTTGGAAAGGTTTTTTTTTTTTTTTTAATCACAAGTGTTTAACTCAAAGCATGGAGAGTCTTTTGTGATTCACCATCTGTTTTTTGAGCAGTCACTAAATGAAGGTGGCTGTCACAATGTAAAGGTCTCTGAGAGGTTGCTCAAAGTGGCCCTTCAAAGACTGATGAGAGCAACATTACTGACCTTTACAATTCTGACAGGCACTTTATCTCTTATCTTGATTTCATTCAAAAGTGTCAACAAGCAAAGTTGGTCATTTTTGAGAAGAGCTGAAGGCTGTTGTTTCCAGTTTTTGATCTTTGTGGTCTCTTGACCATTTAACCCCATAACATGCAGTTTCCTTTCATAGCAATAGCTGTCCTTGCCCCAGGAACATTTATAACTTCATAGCTATTCAGGCAAAAGCAAACAAACACATATATAAATAAATAAATAAATAAATAAATGGAAACATTTTTGTTTAAAAAAAAAAAAAAAAAAAAAAAAAAAAAAAAAAAAAAAAAAAAAAAAAAGAGCTCTTTGTCCCTTTTTGTTTGGGTGGTTATTGGGGCCCCAACCTGACGTCAGGGCTGGGGGAGGGGTTTGTCAACAAAAGCCCTCCTGTCTGGGAGGAGTCAACGAGGGACATGACGGCCCCCAGAAACCATCTTAGCTCTAGCAAACTGACGGTCCACTTAAGGTGTTTACTGCTTGATGTGGAAACAGTTTACTGGAACTCATCTGAAGCCCTCCAGATAGAGGGCGAAACGTTTCTATAAAAAAGAAACTGTCCAGATGACCCGACAGAGAATTATTGGATTTGGTACCTGGATGATTGAGCATAAACTTTGTTGTTTTCGTGAACATAATTTCTCAGTGCAGCCAAGGGGTTGAGTGAGTTTGATTGATTTGCCTCAGGATTCCATCCCTACTATTTGTGGATCATGTTGTCCTGTTGGTGTCATCGTATTGTGATCAACAGCTCTCACCGGAGCATTTCACAGTAGAGTGTGAAGCAGCTGGGATTAGGACCTGCACCTCCAAAACTGAGGCCATGGTCCTCAGTCGGAGAAGGGTGGATTGCTCTCTTTGTAACAATGGTGAGGTTCTTGCTCAAGTGAAGGAGCTCAAGTATCTTGAGGTTTTGTTTACTAGTGAGGGAAGAATGGATCCAACAGTCTTCTGTGCAGCCTTCACCACTCTCTGCAGAGCTTTTTTCTCTAGCCGTGCAGCTCCCACGCCACATGTTGATGCTAGAGCACACGGGTTTGCAGGTATTCAATGAAAATATGTTAAGTTGGCATGCGACCTACATAGAAAGGGAAAGAAAGCACAATGTATGCTTCAGCTCTGTTTAATACTAAAATAAATATGTAGGAGTCTGTGTTTCAGGCTTCTGTTGTTTCCTAATTAAAATCCAACCATTGCTTGTGAAAGATAGATTGAAGTGTGATTACAGAAATAAATAAGGATAAGCATCTATTGTAATAAAATTTTGGTTGTGTTACCGTTCAGAAAAATAAACTTGTTCCTTAGCTCTGTCAACTTTAATTAGAGCTTTGTGTGACAGATGCATAGCTGTATGCACATCAACACACACACGCACACACAATTATTTTCACATTCCAATAAAAAAAAAACATTTCTTAACTTGACTCATCTCACAATTCATCGATAATCAAATCTGACACTCCTTGCTTCTTCCTCTGCTCTTCTCACCCCGCACCTTCCATTCCCACTCCTCCAAACCTCCTTCAGCTCTGACTTCCTAAAATACCAGTATGCTTAACAGCAAACTCTCCCTATGAGCCCCAGGCCAATTAGAGTGGTGTTGCAGCATTGTTATCTGCCTGTCATGGTGGGTTTCTCCTCCCTGCTCGGTTTGTGTCAACACAAACTGCTGTTGCTGGCCCACAGGCAGCTGAGAGCCCACGAAGAGATGGTTGAAGAAAGAAGAGGAGGTGGGGGTGAGTGGAGAGAAAATATATGTAAGGAGAAGGGAACATCATCTTGTTTAAGCAGAGGTGACTTCTAAACCTACCATTCTGGAAAAGTTTGAGAGTAATATTTTGCATACCACTGTCAGACTTTTTCAAAAACCATATGTGTGATATAAAACTATAGCGATAAGAAAAGTTCCAGTTGAAGTGAACCCAACCAACTAACAAAATACCTTAAAAAATGATAAAAATATAAAATGCTGCATAAAAAAGGCAACGTAAGGTGTGATGACATCACTGGGGGCAACGCCGTAAGTACGGAATGCCGTAGGTCGATGGCGCCGTAAGTCGGTGACAACCTGTATATAGATACATATACATATATACATATATATATGTATATATGTATATCTTTAAAATCCAATCCACCTCGGTCAGGAGTGTTTACAGGTAAGTCCAACCAATGGAGTTTACAAACAAGAGCTGCTATTTTTACAGGCTGCAGGCAGCTCACGCCTTAGAGCACAAACAAACACAGCAACTTCCCTCACGTCACTACCGAATGAGCTCCTCCAGCGGGCATGTTGTTGTTTCCCACAACAAAATGGATGCCAGAGAGTGGGAGGAGTCCACAGAGTCTTAAAGGGAAAGGTATTAACACCCCACACACAAAAGAAACACATGGATTCCTGCGCTGTCTAACTCGAAATAAGGCTGTTCAAAGTCAATGGGAGATGCATTGTAACCACGAAACGTCGTAACTCGAGACCATCGTAACCCGAGGACTACCTGTACAGTACAATGATACTTATAACATAATTAGAAAGTATTTTATATGCTACATGGTAACACAAGATGTATTTAGTGGCCACCACAACCCAACCCAACTGAGTGTGTATATGATAAGCACCTGAATCTATAAACCTGTGTGAGCTTGTCAAAAGATTTCTCCATAAGAATGTTCAATAGTGGATGTGCGGACCCACAGACACGCCCCCACAGGACATGATGAGAACACAGGGAGGACCGGATCCACAGACACAGCGGCCCCCCAACCCGGGAGCCCCGGGAGTCTCCTGACAAGTCCTTAAGCAGATACATTTTGTTTATACCTGTTGGGACGGAACAGTGAGATACATAAACGTTTCTCCTTGCCAAGTAACCTAATGCATGAATTACAAACCTAGCAACACCACTTTTCATTTATTGTGCTGCTTAAGGCAAAGACAGAATGAAAGTTTTAGCCCAGGTTTGTGTGTACCTCTATGTGTGTCTGTGTGTGAGTTCCTTACTTGTACCATTGTCAACATATTCCAAAAACCACTGCAAGGAGCTGAATGAAACTCTTAGACACTCTTCATTAAATTAATATCTACATGTTTTTAAAATTATTGTTCCTTTAGAGATGTTTGCCACAACTAAACTCCCTTAGCAAACAGTTAGCCAGTTTTACATATAATTAGCTTACATTTGGTGTGGTACTAGCTAAAAGTCATTGTAAAGACATACACCAAGCACTAACTGGTCGAGATAGTTTTTAATAAATGTCATTAACTATAAAAGTTATCTCTGCTTCATAGCAAAATATCTCATGATTATCTGGGGGGGATTTTGATGAAACTTCAACAAAAGAAGAAAAATAATCATTATGCACACATCCACAACTGATTATATTTTGGAGTCAACACAATTTAAGATGGCCACCACAACCAACTGCATAACAATACACATAAAGAGAGCGATACTCAGACCCTTTTGCAAATATTGAGCTAAATTTTGCTGTTGTAGTGGCTGCACATCAAACCAAAAACACTTTGATCTCTTGACATAGTGCAATTGAACCTCTCTTGCGGACGGTGACAAGTGATGTACATCCCATGAAGGAATGGTAGGCTTTTTATTGTGTTATGTACTCTACATTTAAAGAGTCAACCACCCACCATTGAAGAGGCAAGAGAAAAAACATCTTGAATTTCCAATATACAGTATACTCAATTTTTGTTTCCATCGATTGGTATAGTAGACAATGTAAAAAAAAAAATAAAAAAAAAAAAACTTTTCAGCTCATTGTATATAACTTTTTTTTTTTTTTTAACGTGACTATCAGACACCTTGTTAATGCTGGTACAGTATATAATTTTTTTTTTTTTTTTTTTTACTAATTATGAAAATATGATGATGAGATGATGCACTGGGTTTTAACAAGATCAACTTTCAAGCTTAACATCACAATGCTCACACTCACTTTATATTAAATATGATTGAGAAAATTGACAGAATAGAAATCAAATAGATCAAGTTTATTATTATTGTTGTTGTTGTTGTCTCCTAATCCTGTCTTGGCTGTTCAGTCTGAAATACGGGTAATACGGAGCAATAATTATCAGCGGTTCACAGTTTGACACTCTGAGCGGACGTGTTTTGTTTTCTTCTGCAAGGAAATCATGTTCATTTAACCACTTTAATTAAAAACCTTGTCAGTGTTGTGAAAACACTTAAAAATTGGTCAATTCAGAATATATTTCTCTCTGCACTTAATGATGAGTCGTCGGAGAATAATGACGTGTTGGCGGTGCAATGCCAAACAAGGAAGATGTAGTTCAGAAAGAACATGTAGATGTGGGAGACGGGACAACGAGAAGACACTGAAAAGTGATGTTTTTCAGTGGTTAGTTGCCCTCCACTTATGTTATTCTATTTCAATACAAAGAATAAAGATAACTCAATTTGCTCTCTCTTTCTTTGTCCTGTGCAATATTTGAGTGACAGTTTGTGATAAAGCTGACGTTTCTGTGGTGTCGCACGTCTTTCTAAAATGAAAACCCGAGGTGTGAATATGAACATTCTGACCCCCTGTGATTGTTTTAGCGCCTTCATTGGCACTCTGCCAATATGCTTTTTTTTTCTTCAGTTTTAATGAACATCTGCAACTTCCTCATTGTCAGTCTCTTTTCACTATTACAATAGGTCACCCATTTGTTGTATCTTTTGTTCTTGCTCGCATTTCCACACCAAATTCTAAATTCCCCGCTCTGATTCAGCATTGTTCATTCTTTGTTCGGGGTGCTATTTTCTTTTGCCCAGAGATGATAAATGGTAAGAAAAATGCTATGAGACAATTAGACAAGGCCCCATGATTCTGCAGTGTCGGAGCTCACTCCCCCATTGTGACATAGACGCTGATGTTCTCCCCAGAGACTCAACTCACACAGAATAACAAAGAACTTGGCTGCCACACCAACCCACATGCTGTACTCTCAAGTGTGTATTTGATGCCAATACTTGTGAATAGTACGTGGTAAAAGGAAATTTAAATAATTGGTGTGTTGCTTTCCGTTGCTAAAATATCAGCCAGTGTGAAGCTGTTACCTTCGTCAGCACATCATAACATGTTGACCCCTTGAAAAGCTGACAAACTGTCTTTGGCAGAACTGTTTGCAGCTCACATCTTGGGGATGAGCATTGCCTCATGTATTATAATGTATTATAGCTCCAAGTAGGTAGCAACAGGTTTACAATATAAAGATTTCAACAGAGTGGTTTCCTCAAAGAAATGCGAACACCATTTTGCCTTGAGGCAACAATTCAGTTTTTCTAAACTCAACAAGCTGTTCTGTTTCCTTTTGCTAAGCAGTGTCAATCTTTGTTGGCCCTTACTTGTATTGTCTCATCGTAACCAGTCATTTTCTTTTCAGTTTCTTCTCTTGGGTGTGCCATAAACAGTTCCCTTCGTTCAGAGCAAGAAAACAGATTATAACTGTCTCCCACACTTTATTACTAACTGAAGGCATTTTGCCTATGGGACTTCATCGACTGGCTCAGCCTGTAATTCTGCTATCCTCCTGTGGAGTGTGCAATATTAACTGACCATATCTGGTGGAGGATATTTGAACCTTATCTGCAGGGTGGTGGGACTTAACACTATTTGTTTTAGTGTCAATACATTGTTATTCCTAGATGCATGTTATTTATGTGGAACTGTAATATAATTTAAGAATAAAGACAGTCTAATTGCATTCATGTGTAAATGTGATGCCCGGCAGTCCATTATTGTGATGCAGTTAATATGTGTATTAATATGTGTTAAAACTTGTAGCCTGTACTGTATTTTTAGTATGCTTAAATTAAGAAAAATGGGCATGTACAGTCAAACTACAATGATTCCTAACCCTATAGAGAATTGATTTTTGAGTAACAAAGCTTCCATTCATGATGAAGCTATGAAACTGAGCTGATTTGCAAATCTATATTTGTTCTCATTTAGTAGTACGTGTGTAAATAAGATCATGGTTGTCCAGTTTGTAAAATAAATCAAATACAAAAAAAGAGTTATTGCTTTGACACAATGTGGCTTCGTTAATTCTCGTTAGTTTGAACACCTGACTTGTGTATGTTAGAAAATGTAATGAATGCCACATCAAACTGAATTCAAAGTGAATTGTGAGAAACAGTTTATGTTCCAAGAGAGCAAAAGATGTGTTGCTGTGATCAATAGAAATATTGAAAATATAATCACTGACATAAATCCTTGTAAATAATGTAAAAAGCTAAAGGATGTCCTCCACCTGGCACAGCGTCATCTCTCCAGCATTTGTGGTAGAATATTGCAGGAGATGCTGTCTCAGTAATGTCCTTCCATTGACAATATGTCCAACCGTGACACCATTATCAGATTTTCCTTCTTTTTACAGTATTGTATAGCAGATGTCAGGACTTGCCACAGCATCCTCTTCTTTCCTCTCACAAAGACATACACCTACTCCTCTGCAAGCCCTGCTGAATGTCTGTGCTCTGCCTTGTAAGGCTAGATTTACATGACACTAAGTAGGATTATAATGCACACAAGCATCATCTAGGAACCGTTCATAGCTATGATTGCAGACATAGCAAGATACCTAAGAATGCCAGTAGTGAACATTTTCTCAGCAAAGCATCTTAATTTATGCATTGAGTTTTTATTTTAAGAATTACATTGTGTCCAATGCTGTCTTCTCAATATTTCTCGTTTATTTTCTTACATTTATTGTTCTGGTTAAAAAGACTACACCTGGGTTTGAAGTTTAACATTTATTTATTTATTTATTTATTTATTTATTTATTTATTTATTTATTTATTATTGACCCATTTATCA
>JARVLU010000324.1:17141841-17152889 GCA_031762415.1 Simpsonichthys santanae
TTGTCGGTACCGGGGTTTGAACCGGCGATCTTCCGATCACAAGCCCACCGTCTAACCACTGCGCCACCACTCCCCACCAATTGAATTGAATTGAACGATTAGTATAAATATAAGTATATCTATGAATAGACACTTAAATTCAACCCCACCCCCACACACAGACGTTTGATCAAACCCTAAAAGTGAAGCACTGACTGTCGTTTCAGATGAAAATACATTTTTAGTTTTCTGTTCATTGACTCTCCAATATTTATTGAAAAATTAAAAGCTGCAAACAATAATTTGATGGCATAATTACGCCCACTCCTTTAGTTTCATTCTAATTCTCCTCATTTCAAAGGCATTCATTGCAACCTCAAAAAGACTAGCCCAAAACGTATAAGAAAAATATGCAGTTATTTTCTCATGTTAGTGGTGATTGTGTCCCAAAATTAAGCACAACTTGGAAACTGCTGCCAACTAGCATTTTTTTAACCCATGGAAACCGTCAAAATGACATAAAATAGGAAATAGAAGTTGATTAGCAATGGCAGCATCCAAGAAAAAGACTTTTGGGATGGCAAAGTCAGACAATTATGATGTATACTTACTGTATGTATTAATGCTCATATTTATAAAGTACACGAGGTAGATAAATGTGCTTTGTGTACAGTGAGTACCTGCATCAATATGTCTGAAAAACGACTGGAGTAAACGCCTTCAAACTGCACTTTTTGATACAGCTCAAGATTACCTTTTTATGTTTCATTTAGTTTGCAGTGAATATCTTCCAACACAGATTCAAGACATGAAGAACATTAAATGTGCAAAGAATAAATAGTTGTATGTGTTCCATTAGGAGGACATGGCACGTTGCTAATTTACAGGATAGTTTGCTGCAGTGGAAATGGTTCTCCTAAACCAGTTCCTCTTAATCAAGTTACTGAATTCACTGAAAACTAAAGAATAGTATGTGGACAAACAGGGAATAAAGTTTACAGAATACTGGTAGTAAAATAAAACCAGTTTGAGAAATGGAGGTAGGGAGGTGAAAACATCAACATGAGAGAAATAGAGTGGGCTTAGGTGTAGAAAGTGGGGTGTGATGGAGAGGAGGGTGGCGGTGGTGGTGGGGGAGTAGTGTGAAAGGGGTTAATAGCAAAGTGGAGGCTCAGAGCTGATCGAAATGCAGAGCGCGTCCCCGCAGCCCTGTGCTCAGTGATGAGTTGGAGCTGAGATCTGGCGCCCGCTATAAAGGAGCTCATTGAAAATAATTCAGAGTGACGGCTGTGCAAGAGGAGAAACAGGGGAGGGGAGCAGAGGGGAAGAAAGGAAGAAAGTCAGGGGAGGTGGGAGGGGGTGAGAAGGTTGTACGCCTATGATGGAAGCGAGATGGAAAGTGAAAAGGGTAGAGGGGGAAGAAAGAGGTGGAGATTGAAAGACGAGGGGGAGACGGGCATGGACGTCAGCTGATGTGGTTAATGGGACCAGAATTATGGAGGAGTCTGGAAAGTAAAAATAACAATGAGCATGTAGAGAAAATGGAGCTGTGAGCATGGACAGATGTATCAAACTACAGTAAATGATACTGAACTGAAGTCTACACATCCACTCAAGTCAAAAATCAGGAACACAACCTTTTCACGTACACCTCGCAGTCCTCTGGGACCAAACGACCACTGTAGTCTCAAACAAACCGATTCTTATACCTTGTAGATGGCAAAGTGGAAATTTCCATGTTTTTAATTTTAGAAATCGAAAGGCTGCTAACTTTTGCAACTAGGTCTTAGACTGAGAGAGAGAATTCCGGTAAGATGGCGCCCCTGTATACGACTTGCAATCCACCTCTGCTGACGGTGTTCGGATTATTTGTTTTGTTCATTTTTCATCTGGGACATAAACTCACTACTGGTGTAAGATCGACAACAGCTTCTGGATCTTCAATTTTCTGCCGCTGATGTTGCTTATTAGGATTAATATAAGCGTGACACTGGACGCTGGTAGACGTGCCTGTTTACCTACGCTGTGCCCCGCACCTGCCTGCATGGAGATATCGCTCCAGACATTGGGTAAAATGCACTGGCCGGCTGGTGAAGCTTAAAGCCCTGTGTGCTGCATCTTCCTCACCAACTGGTGGTCATGGTCATGGTTTCTCATGCGCCCGGACCAGGTAAACGACGGGAGTTGTCGGCCGGTGCGGCTCACTGCCCAACACAGAAGGGCTGTTATTGAAAATCTGCGGCCACTGGCGCGCGCTCACTCCACCGCTGCTGGGTCCACCTTGGATAATATCAGGATGTGTGTGGTCAATGCAAGATCTGTCACCAACAAAACTTTCATCCTCAGGGATTACTTTCAAGAGCATGATTTGGACTTTTTCTTCATCACAGAGACTTGGATGTCACCGGGTGAGTCCAGCGCCTTGACTGAACTATTACCAAACTGTCTGTATTTTAACAACCCGCGGCCATCAGACCGGCATGGTGGTGGATTATTAACAATATTCAAATCATTTTTTGACTGTAAACAACTGCCCATCCCGGTTTCCTGTTCCAGTTTTGAGCTGACTGTCTTTGAACTTGACCAGTCGTCTGCGACTTTATGTGCTCTCGTCTACCGCCCACCTTGGTCTAAGGATTTCATTAATGAATTTTCTAATTTCTTGGCTGAAATCACACCAAAATATGATTGTGTTGTCATTATTGGTGATTTTAATTTGCATGTGTGCCGTCATGAGAAGCCCTTGCTTAAGGACTTTTTAGATTTACTGGACTCATTTAATCTAAACCAGCATGTAAACTGTTCCACCCAAGAGCGCGGACATACACTGGACCTTGTTTTAACTCATGATGTGACTGTTAGTACTCTTGAAATAAGTAACAATGTGTTTTCAGACCACATGCCAGTCCGGTTTGAGTTCACCCTCCACCAACTAACTTCTAAGCTGTGCATTCCTGCACGTCGCAGCCAGACAATTAACCATTTCACTGCCACTCATTTCACAGATATTCACTCTGAAATGATAGGATGTGAGGTAGGATCTGAACCAATTGAGGGCTGACCCTGTGATGCCCACCCACTGCTCCAACCTAGCAATGAGAATCTCATGGTCAAATTTGGAGTGCCCGAGGCTCAATGGGACTAACCTGTATTTTTCCCCCCATTCAAACGTTAATTATACAGGCTAGTCTCATTGAGTCACAAGGACTCATTTACAAGAGGGACCTGTTCCAGACAGAACATATAAAGTACAGACAACAATAACAGTAAACAACGACACCAATAAACTACAGTAAAAATGCAGTTAAAACAAGAGTAGTGTATAAAACAATAAATCAGCGTGTCATACCGTTCACTCAGGTGTACTTGTAACTTACAACTGATGAGACATTCACATGAAATGGCAGCATTATTATGTATGAACAAAGGTTTATACATATGTATGTATGCCATTTACAACAAGGGACTCGGGGAACTTAGAGGAAGGAGGAAAAGAGTCAGGTTGCTAGAGACCAAGAAATGGTAATATTTCAGGTAGTTTGTATCTTGCAGATAGGTATGTGAGTTTGGGTGTAGAGAAGAGGGCAAGGGGTTCCAAGAGGGTCCGGTCCATGGCTAGGAGTGCAGAAGGTGAGTAGAGGTAAGCAGGTAGCAGGTAGTAGGTAGGTGGTGAAACAGCTGAAAGGTTTGTCACAATGAGGTCTCAAGGATTAACAGGAAGGTCCAGGACCGGTGGTTTCAGGAGACATATTCTAGGATGAGTATTAAAAGAACACAAGCTCAGTACTTTATCAAGGCAACGCTAGGAGGCTGATAGCACAAATATCAGTTGGCATGTAATGCTCCAGCAAGGAAAGGAGCTCTTCCGCAGTCCTCTATACTCCTGGAGCTCATTAAGAAGATGACCCACAGCTGTTGCTCAATGGCACCATCTTGGACGTAAGAACCTGCAGATAAAACTGGAAGCCTACAGAAATGGTCAACATGATTTTACTAAACATTAGTTTTTGTGCTTCCTTTAGTTAAAAAAAAATGCGTAGCTCCTAAAAACTGATTCCTGTTCCATATTTTTTTTTAACCTTTATAAAAAACATAAAAGCACCATGCAGATTTGTTACAGTGCACCTTCTGGTTCCACTAGCTACAACAAAGAACTGTTCTTCCTTCCACAGTTCCTCATTACTTGTCAGTTTTATCCCTAAGAACATTTCAGAAACCAGATAGATCTTCAAGACAAACAGCCAGCTTGTTATGGATGGACTGCTGTCAATCACGTCACTTTCCAAAGCAGATTTGTTTTCCTATAGGAACATAAATCAAGTTTTTATTAAAGAAACACTTTCTATTACTTTCCTTTGGGTGTTTGATGTATTTCTAAAAGATCTGGAGCCACATTACACACCATTTCAAATTTTGGTCACACTGTCCCATTGACACAACATTTAATCACCTTTAGGCTTTAGCCATGAAACCTTATTTTTACTGGCCCGGAGGAGCTGATGGCCCACAGCTACAGACACTTGTGCTGTGTGAAAAACTGATTTTGTTCTCATCATGTGTGGACACTAAGGTGTTGCAGAAACGGAGAGGCCTTTTCTGAGAAAATTTAACACAACAGAACGAGCAGAGCTGCATGAAATCCAATCAAAACTGACGACGGCGCCGGCATATTGTTGTCTGTGAGAGTCCCAGAACTGGTTTGGATCTAGATGGGATCTCTCAGCATCAGAATTGTACCTGTGGGAATACAGTTATGAAATGATGTTTCGATCAATATTAGCTTTAATGTTTATTATCAAAGACAATATTGATTTGGAAAAATGTAGCTTACATAATTACTGGCAAGAAAGTACACATTTTTGCATTATAAACATAAATATGCATTTTTTTTTTCAAACAGAGCAAAGTTTTGTTTGTTTTGCGTGTAGCAACTCTTTTCATTGGAGAGAATCTGTTCAGTGTTTTTTGCTTGTTTGGTAACAAAGATGGTAGAACCATCATTTGATTACAGTAATATATATATAAACACCAAAAATAAGTGCATACATTTAAAACTTTAGATGAGTTTTGAGCATTTCTATTTTTTTTTGTTCATGCCTGTGCACGTTATTTTTGTTGTCTACCTCCACCCACATAATACTTGCCGCAGGTCACTCTGTGCCCACCTTGGCAGCCTCCTTCACATTTACGATTTAATCTATTGGAGTGCACTTTTGAAGTCAAGACATGTGCAGGAGATAAAGTTAAATACAACAAATGCATTGTAGACAACAGAATTCAAGACACAACACATGACTGAAAAAGACTATGAATGCAAAAACGTATATAAGGCAACAAAATCATGGACAGCATTAATCTAACTTCATGCCTCCTACCATTTGTTTTTACTGCTTTTGTTAAGCTTAAAAGTCTCATCACGAAAAGAGTAAAATTACTCAATTTGAGAGAATAAAGCAACACTGGAATTGGTAACTAAACTGTGGCAATTGCATTAATTTGGCTTCCAGTTCTAATGTAAACAAGCTTGGTGTTATTTTTTTTTATCAGGACGTCTTTTAATCCCACATAAAAAAAGTTACTCTCTACCTGTGTAATACCACTAAGGTTAGAAACATCTTGTCCAAAAATGATGTAGAAAAATTGGTCCATCCATTTATCACATCTGGACTAATGCAATTGTTTATTATCTGGGTGTCTGCAAAACATATTAAAAAGTCTTCAGTTGATCCAAAATGCTGCTGTCAGAGTTTTAATGGGAGTTGGTAGGAAATATATATCTCCAGTTTTAGCTTCTCTGTATTGGTTCCCTGTCAAATTCAGAACTGAATTCAAAATCTTACTTCCAACATACAAAGCCCTCTACAACCTAGCTCCATCTTATACTTTGTATTAAAGACTTTAATATTCCATACTTTCCTTAAAGAGCACTTCACGCTCAGACTGCAGGTTTCCTTGTGGTTCCTAGAGTTTCCAAAAGCAGAATGGAAGGAAGATATTTCAGTTATCAGGCTCCTCTCTTGTGGAACCAACTTCCAGTGAGGCTGACATCTTGTTTACGTTTAGGATTAGGTTTAAGTCTTTCCTTGTTGATACATCCTATAGTGAGGGTTGGCTTGGGTTTCTTGATCTATCCTTCAGTTATGCTGTTTAGACTGCTGGAGGACAAATTGATCACATGTCCTCCCTCTGCTGTTCTTTACTTTCTCTACTCTGCCTGTTTGTATTTGTAATTACTTTTATCCTTTGACATGTTTTTTTTTTTTTTTTTTTGCCTTTCCTCCAATAGAAAGTAAACCTGTACTTGTCATTCTGTGTTTGTTTGTTTCTCCTTCCTGTTCTCTCAAACCCCATTTGTTCAAAGCAGATGGCCGCTTGTCCTGAGCCTGGTTCTGTTGGAGGTTTCTTCCTGTTAAAAGAGAGTTTTTCCTTTCCACTGTTGCCTTTGTGTATTCAACACTATCTGCTGGTTTCCTTAGATATTTAAGTTTTACTAATTGGCTTTGTAATATATGTGAATGTTTTTGTACAGTTCCATGAGACGACTTCTGTTGTGACTTGGAGCTATAGAAATAAACTGACTTCACCATAATTGAAACAGAGATGAAAGTGTAAAATAATCTGACGTGTGCCAAGAACAATCAGAACAGGATGACGTAGGGAAGTAGAGGAAGACTGGCCAAGATTTAGATATGTGAAAGGAGAACAGAGTGCTGGAAGCGGGTTAAACACACACTCACACACACTTACACCTGCAGTTAAAACCTTTACCCTGCCATCATATCCCCATCCTTGGCCCTTGTGCTTACGGATGCCAAGAAATCCGATTTCCAACTTTGGAAAGCTGTGTGTGACAACCAATTACTGGTGAGAGGACTCCCAGTGGAGTCACCTGCTCACCTCACAGCCTCAACATCTGCCTGTCAGACAGTGAGGAGAGGAAGGTACGCTGCGCTGTAGAGACAGGGCAGCAGGCTGGGAAGCCTCTGTGCTCAAAGACGGATTCAAATGTTGGCCATTTGAATCGTTTGCTGTCTGAACACAATTTTCCATGTTAATTATATAGTTACTGTATTCTTACCAGATGATGGTAGTTTTAAAGGATTCAAGGTTCTTTATTGTCATTCACATCACATCTTACCTAGATGCCCACTGCTCCACCTGGGCGCATCACAGGTGCGATGGGTTAAATGCAGAGAGGCAAATTCGTCTTTGTATGGGAACATACTTTGTACAATGTTGACAACATATAGCACTTCATTTATTATTTATTTATTTATTTATGTGGTACACAATATGAAACAAAACTATGTACACAGGGTCCCAGTTACATCTAACAAAAATACAAATTGTAAAGAAAAACAACAAGATCTAAAATACGAACTAAGAAATACGCTAAACTAAGAACATACTAAGCACTAATAGTACAAAACAATGCGCCAAACAACTGTAGCATGAACTCGAGTCTGTGTGAACAGATGAGGGCGAACGAACACAGCAACATGAAATAAATCAGCAGCATGAGATCAGCTTCATGGATAGTCAGCAGCACATATCAACAACCAAGTGGCGTTACAGTGATTTTTCACAGTGATTTTGTTCAGTCATTTTCACAGTGACAATCCTGACAAGGAATTAATAAGTTTAACAGCACCAGGGTAGAAGCTGTTCCTCAGTCTAGTGGTTCTGCACTCAATGCTCCTCAGCCTTCTGCGTGAGGGGAGCAGGGCAAAAAGTGTGTGCTGGGTGAGTGGGGTCCTTCATGATGCAGGTGGCTCTCTTCCTGCATCTGGAGGTGTAGATGTCTGTGATGGTGGGGAGGCTGACTCCATCAGACTTCTGTACAGCCTTAACCACTCTCTGCAAAGCTTTTCTTACCAGTTTAGGTAGAAAAATGTGTTTTTACACAGAAATACTGAAATTTCTGGTGAAAAAATAAATAAAAATAGTTGTTGGGTTGTGATTTAATTGAGTAGAATAGGACCAAAAGGCACAACAAATGGAATTAAATGATGTTGTATGTTTTCTTTGTATCACATTAAAGTAGAAGTTAAACATTTGGACACTTGAAACAATTTATCTTAGTCAACTTTCACGATGGTGAAAGACTTTAATTAGGTTGTTTTAGCAAAAGAAGTACGAGGCGTGTCATTTTAAACTACCAGTGATTTATATTCATAGATCTTCTAACAGTCACCATTGTATTTGCACTCTTGTGTTTCGTTAGGCATCATTTTCCTAGGTTCATGATCTCATTGAGAAATGCAGAGACAATACACACAACAGGTCAACGTGAAATGTGTAAGGTCATTAAAACTTTCCCTGGACTGTTAGGACCAACATATTTGTTAAGAAAAGCCCATCTGAAGGATTTAACCCTCTGCAGTCCTTTAGGTATGTGACTACTGAACAAACATGACATCCATGCCTGGTTAGCAGCAGGTTGCACTCAGACATCTAATATGTAGCAGAAATGAATGATAGTAATTCTTGGATCATAAGCATGATGGTAAAGCAACGTGTAGCCAGGTGAACAAAAACTATTTTTTGCATTGTGTTTGCTCTCTTTCCTTTGTGTATATGTGCATGAAAACAACAACCATCAATAAGTATGTTTAAATAACTGAGATATGAAAATATTAAAGCTGCATAAACTATTTTAGCAGCAGAAGGATGACATGAAGTTATATTATTTTATTTTAAATGAGAGAATTTGGATGTGTACATTTAAAGACTTTTTAAACAAGTATTTGGACACCCAGAAAAACCATTGCAATAGTCCAGTCTAGATGTGACAAATGCATGAAGCAGTTTTTCATCATTTTTAGATGCTTCTAATTTTAGTGATATAACGCAGGTGGAAGAAGGTGGAAGACTTTGACCTCTCTAAGGGATTTTAAACTAATAAGTTCAAATGCAAAAATCAATGCAGACATGTTCCTATTTTTAGTATTTTACCTCATTTTATAATGTTTGTTTATACAGTATTTTGTTTTATATCACTACTTTTATGTACTTTTCATTTTATATGTATTTTATGGCTGTTTATTGTTGTTTTTACCTTATCTGTGGTTTGTTTAAAATCGGTCTTTCTTGAAAACGAGTCCTCATGACTCAATGAGCCAAACCTGTATAAATTAATTAAAACATTGTTAAATCTTGACAAAAATGTAATGCACCATTACATGGATCAAAGAATGTGTTGCGAACGTTTAGTCAAATTTCACCTCAGTATCTGGATTATATCTGTTTGGTGATTTCAAGTAAACTGATAAATTCTGAATATGAAAGTCTTTAAACATCTTTCCACACGCTGAGCATAAATGTGCTCCTGGTTTGAGCCAAACACGATCAGTTTCTTACCAACTCATTTGAAGGTGAGGCCAAAGCGGCAGATTGGTGGAGTTTCACCTGGAATAATGAGGTGGCTTGACTCTTTCTCCCCGCTGCCACACAGAGCAACACAAGTTTGCCACAAGTTATTTCTCCTCGTCTCCTGCCCACCCCACCCTCCCACTTTTCAACTACATCTCTTTATGCAGTTGCAGCTCGATTTTATTGTACACAGAATGGTCAATGAATGAATAAAGCGCGGAAATTGGAAGGCTCAGCACAATATGCCCAGCTGCTGTGCCCTCCAACCTGGAACACATTATGACAGGAAGATAAGGACAAAGGGTAAGAGCAGGAAATTCATGGAGAAAGTAAATCCGGCGTTCTGTCACCGAGCAGTGAAATTGAAGGGGAAATAATATGAAGCATGTCAAAAAGCAATATCGCCCCCATATAGGCCAATGTTTAAGCCCTTTTTCCTGACTGGTGCATCCCAGGAGGAGACGAGAATTACAAGCAAGGACCGATGTGTTGTGAAAGGGGAGGGTGTATGAAAAAAAAAAAAAGGTTGGACAGGGGATGAAAATGAATATGAAGCGGAGGACGAGGCAAAAAAAAAAGTGAGAGGAGCTGGTAATAGGAATATAAAGCGTGTAATCTTAGACTCAGGCTATAACACTTAGCTATGGAACGTTGTGCAGAGAGTTGTCACACACAAACACGCACATTTACAGCAGCTCAATAAATAGTTCTGTCCTGCAGCCTGAGTTGCAGGCCAGCAGTGAAAACGCTCATGCGCAAAGACACCCCCACCACACACACACATATAGATTTCCTGCCCCTGGGAGCTGGTGCATGTGCATCCATCTTCAAGCCATTGCTTTTATTTGTGCTGCAAACTTGTGAACATAGCTTTAGGGCCCCAGAACGAGCCTGATGTGCCAGCAACAGTCTGGAACACAGTGAGTGCATCGCTGACAGTCTGACAGAAGAGGACTTCACGAATCAAAGCAAACTGTGTGCGATGCAAGAAAAGAAAGATTACATTCTGTTCATCAGATAAGTGCAAACAAACTCTGATATGCTTTCCCCCGAGAATACTTTTTGTTATCATGACCACGCGCTTCCATTTCCACCACTCCCCCATATGCTCTCTCCCTTTATCCCGACACATGAGGAGTCGTTCTATTGAACGACTCCTCAGCGCTCTAGACATAAACAAACCAAATGACAAACAGTTGCCATCGCTCACATTCACACACAAGACACACAAGCAAACAGTCCCAGGGCTCCACGAGGAAGAGAAAAGGTCTTACTGTGGCCTCGGGCACTAAGATCACGGCTTTATAAGTCGCCTGGGGCATCAACCTGACAACACTAGGTACTAAACATACGCATGCACACACAAACACTCACAATCACCAGGCTGAAGCTGTCTGTCTGTATGTCTGTCTGTCAGTTACCATGCATCTCTTGTTTTCCTTCACTCTCAACTAGAATATTATTTTGTTCTCGGGAGAAAAGGCAAAGAAAAAATGTCATCAAGATTGTCTCATGCAACAAGTGCAGGATGAAAAAAAGTGTCTGGGCAGATAACTGGTGCTTTTCATTGTGTCTCACTCATTTACAAACTGTAGTTTCCATCTTCCTTACATCATCCCAACCATTAATAATAATAATAATAATGCCACACAATGTCATCAATGTATGTTGCCACACAAGGACAAAATTACTCTCTG
>JARVLU010000324.1:17159764-17171773 GCA_031762415.1 Simpsonichthys santanae
TCCATCCATCCATCCATCCATCCATCCATCCATCCATCCATCCATCCATCCATCCATCCATCCATCCATCCATCCCCAATCAGTCAAATTCCTTTGTTTAATTCTGAAATCTGTTGGACAGAGCCTTTGCTCTTTAAAAAACCCTGTTCTACAGAAGTATACTGGTGACCCATTTTATTGGCTCAGACTCAGAAATACATGAACATTAATAGAAAAAAATCATAAACATAACTATGCACATTCACTTTAGCACACTCACGGTGAACATGCTCACAAGTGAGAGTTTTAAAATGCCATTTTCCTCTTGGTTAAGCAAGCAGCAACAGCACTTGACTAATGGAAAGACTGCTTTTAAATGGGGTCAGAGGGATCCTATCTGTCACACTCTGGTTGTTGTGAATTCTAATAGTTACATTTTCATCTCCTACAGCCTCGACCACTCACAATATGGACTTGTTTGGCCACAAGGCCACCATACCTCTGCCAACAGTAAATCACACTCTTAGAAATGCCCCCTTCAGCCTGAACGATACATATGACTGAAGTGCTTTCACTCACAACACTGAGACCAAATATATTTACTTTTTACAACCACTTTTGGCTAGGATTGATTTGGTTTCATTTTATTCTTCTTTATTCCTATGGTTTCTGCACAATGTTCCAAAAGGTGGTGCCTATTGGCCTTGTTTTTTAATCCCAATGACAATCCCATAATTTCTTGCACTTTTGTTGTTAACGTTTTTCTTCATCTGGTTTAACTCTAACCACTCTTATAGTTGTAAAAACAAAGCACATTCATCTGTACATTCTTTAACCCATACTGCAACTGTTTCTTTGTGAGGAAACAGCATTCCCTCCACCTTTATGGTCCTGGACAACATATTCAGGTTGAAGCACAGAAGAGTCCCTTTCTGGTATTTCTTTCAGCTCCTTTAGTGATCTTTATCTGACAACTATTCCCTCTGAGGCAGAGATAGAGGATGTACAAAATGTGTGTCCTCCCTGTCTGTTGCTCCCTTTACAACTTAACTCTTCACACTCCCACCTGTCACCATGATGCCCACTGACACTGCTGGTGTCATCCACTTGGACTTGTCACACTGCGTTGGGCACACTCTTGTTCCACCAGGTCTGCCTCATCTGCTTGGAAGGTGTCCCACTGGATGTACACATGATACTGTTCACTGTTTGAAACAGTTGTCTGTTTTTTTATTTTTTAACTTCTGGATATAAACCAGCAGTTGACTTGACCTGACACTGGCTTTGAGCAAGGTGCTATTTTTTATATTTTTATCATTATTATTATTATTATTATTATTGTTGTTGTTATCTCTTTGTCTTCCTGTTGTACCTAATAATCCCTAAAAATCTGAAAATATTGACTGAACTAAGACAGATGCTGGGAACAACATTCAGTTTTCTTTCTCGTATTTGCTTTGGCCTAATTGATATCACAGTTGTCTTCATTAGCAACAGACCATGAGACCAAACAGATGGTCATACATCAGATTTGTGCCTATTCATCAGATTGTCCTAAACTAAGCAGGATGCTGAGACACAGAAAATGTACTTTTAGCTGTTATGTGTGTATTGGACAGAAATGTATATGGTATATCCACAGTGACACGAGTTATTAGACCCAGAAATGCAGATGTACTGGAGAAGCTCCAGTAAAATTAAAATGAAAAGCTGACATGTCAGCAAAACTTACAGACTTGGAGTAATCACAGATAGCTAACTGGATGCCAGGCAACGTGTGGAATGCTCCACTGCTGGGGGAACAGAGAAAACATGAATCAATAGAAGAAAAGTAATAAACCAAATCACAATCTGCACAGAAATGAATGAAAATAGGTGAGGGTGGACAGGGCTGGAGCAGAGAACAGCCAAGGAACTGAACTGAATATCATGTTCTGCTTACTGTGTTGAACCCACATGCAGGAAGGCAATGGAGACTCCAAGTGAAAAGTAAAATAACCAATTTATTATAAATACATAAACAAACCAAAATGCTAGCGGGGAAGCAAATATACTCTTTACGGAGAGAACACAGTGGGAGACAAAACACAACAGGCTTGGGAGCATAATCCACAGACAGCAGAAGAACCACAGAGACACTGAATACAGTACAATATAAATAGACAATAACGAGACAAAAGACAAACACCTGGGGTGACTAGGATTACTGTCAGGTGTGATGGTAGCTGAAACAGCAAGGAAGGAAAAACACTAGGATAACAGGCAAATAACCCAGAAACCCTACACTGAAGGCCCAAACTCATCAGGTCAAACACGGTCACTTTAAAATAACAGATCAACAAAGCACAGACTGTCGAGATCCAAATTGAACTAAAGCAACATAAAAATACAAAAGACTCGCAAAACACAGAAAACAAAAGAGAATGGGGGTACTAAGCCATGAGGTAATGTAAAACACAAAGACGTATCAAACAGTAGAAATAACACTGACTTATAAATCACTTTAGCAGAAAAAGACAACTTTACTCCAGGAACAAACTTTTTTTTTTTTTTTTTTTTCCCACAGAAAGGCCCCTGGTTCAACTAGGGATTGAACCCAAGACCTTCTTGCTGTGAGGCAACAGTGCTAACCACTGAGCTGTCTTGCTGCCAATTTTTACAAATTAATAACTCACAACTAAATCCTAATAAACAAAAATAAATAGATAAATAAAAACAGACACATCAGAACATCAGTAAGGTTTTTTTCTAATTAAAGTTAGAAAACTATGAAATGTAGAGGAGCCAATTAAAATCTTTTTAAATCCTTAGCTCAAGATCACTTTAAAATGTGACAAAAAGTTTGAATCTGATAGCTAATTAAAACAATAAACTCAGAACTTTAGCACAGTCAGCATTTAATTTAAACTGCATCTTTGACACCAAAATGGCTTCCAAAGTAAAGAATGAACTTTGAGATTGAAGGTATATTTTATCTTTTCTGCAATTTATGTCTTTTTCAAATGCAGGGAAATAAAAAATAATAATACATGTAATTAAAAAAAAAACAGCAGGAAAGCAGATAGAGATGTTTCTTAATAAAACGTTTTCATCATTAATCTTGAGGTCTGAACTGAACCACTGAGTTGCTGAAAAGAGCCTGCAAACATTTTACATGAAGCAAAAAGCATGACATGTTAAAAACAAAACAAAAATAGGAGAACAAAGATCTGTACAAAAATGTGCATGTGTGGCATTTTTCACAGACGTCCATGATATGACTTTGAATTAGCTGCTTTTTATAAAACGTTATCATCTCTAAAGGGTTCAATGTTGAGGCATTGATTCTTTAATTAACAGAGCCTCTTATGTCCAAAAAAAAAAAAATCTCAGGAAATTGTGCAGATTTAAAACCTGACTGAGCAAACTGTACAGCACAATTGCACCAACTGCTAGCCTTGTTTAGAAGCTGCATAGCTAGCTATTCAAGTTCAAGAATCTTTATCATCTCCAAGGGGCAATTTATTTCACATTCAGTAGACACACAAAACATCCATACTAGATGCAACATTGAGACATTAAAATAACAATACAGAAATCATCATTTTTTCAATGACAAGTCGTATCGCTACAGAAATCATCATTGTTCATTGAGAAGCTTGATCGCTACTGGGATGAATGACTTTTTCAGTCTGTTCATCCTACATCTGGGTAACAGATACCTGTGTCCAGATGGAAGCAACCTGAACTCATCATGGAGTAAGTTCAGGTTCAGTATTGTCATTTGGAGAGATATCCAGAAAATAATTCTCAGAGTGGCGACCTTCTGAATACTCAATCACCAACCCTGATGTCTGAGATCCACAGTGGGCCTATTTGTTGGGCCCATGCCAGTAAGTCCTGTTTCATACCATCCTGTCTGGTCGGTACTTCAGTGCTTTCTGTGGGCTCGGTAATCTACTAAGCCTCCTCATCACTGTGGGCTCTGGTTCGGAGCCCCTACATGTACTGTACGTGACCATGCCCTCCCAATGAACTGACAATACCCATCACCCCAACACCAAGTCTGAACCAAGCACTTTTAGACCTTGTACTGGCCTCCTGTTTTATTTTGTCATGCAGCTACTGCATTCAACCATGGCTCCACTCACCTCTTCATCAGGCTGCGTCAGCTGCTCCCGTCTCACCGAGAAAGTTGTTGAACTGGAACAATGGACATCTACACTACATCTATCTGCGAAGTGGAAATGCAGATGGACACCATCATTATCCGTTTTTCAGTAAAGTCTCTATCTGCCCCAAGTTCTGCCCCCTCTGCTCTCCATGTTGAAACTACTGCTTCCTCTTTGTCTGGTACTGCTGCCCCTGGTCAAGTTGCTTCTGTCCCTCCCCTGCATACCAGCCAGGACAATACCTGGATTTGGCCAATGAGTAAGCCGAAGTAGATCCACTCCAAGTGAGCCAGCAACCCGGTTTCTGCCCCTTACCCAGGTCTGGAGTAATACCTCCATCACTCTGTGCATCATAGTTTCCATTGAAAAACATAGCTGACATCTTTACTCTGCAAGAATTCCCTCTCCTGGTTGGGGATGCCCAAATTCCACCACACATTTCACATTTACCTCAGATTACTTTACTCCCCTCCACAATTCCTGTCTCAGGCCTTGTCAGTCTCCAGACCACAGTTCACATAAACTATTTGTTACTTAAATTATATAATACATTGCAAACTGGAGCCACATTGTCCTTGAAGACCTCCCCAGTCTGCTTCTCACTCTCCCATGGTCTGTCCACAGAATTATAATGTGGATGCCATCACTCTGAATTCACCAAAACTAAGTTAAAAAAAAATGTCTGAAATTTCTCATGGTAAATTAATTTCCATCAGCAGACCCATTCTTCTCATGGCTGTGGATCAGAACTGTTCAACAAGATCCTGACCCTCCACACATGGCTCCAGTCAGCATGCAGAACACACATGCTTTGTTGATAATTTTAATATTTTCTGGGGTCAGAAATTATTAAAAAAACAAACTAAATAAAATAAAAAAGCGTATGACTTTCATCCCAACAAGCTGCAAACATTTTTGCTGCCAATCTTTAGTTCTTAGTGCAAAACTGCATGACTAACTGTTCACTTAATTCACTCAACACCCCCCAACCCCCTCTCTCACTCGCTCTCCTTCAACCCTACAGTGTACCCCATAATGGTAAATCCGGTCATCTGGACAGTTTATTTTTTTGTGGAAGACGTTTCACCTTCTATCCAGAGAGCTTCATCAGTTTGAGGAGTTCCAAGTCAACTGTTTTCCCCATTAAGCGGTACACTCCTTTAGTGGACCAACCAGTTTGCTGGTGTACCTACAGTGTACCGCCTCCTGCCACACCTACCCCCACAGGCCCAAGCTATCAGTCCCCCTTTCCTGCTGCTGCTCTCCCAATTCAGTGTACTGTTACAGCCAGATCTCTCCATCTCCATAATAGGTTTTAAACAGTCAACAAAAGCAATCTTTCCTATGTTAAATACAATATCCCTGCCACCCCATCACAACAGCTCACAATGAACTCACTTTTGGACTCTAATTTTTGAGTAAAAAAAAAAAAAAACCTCCAAATGTTTGACTCTGAACAGCAGTAAAACAGTTTCAATGTGTTTCACAATC
This sequence comes from Simpsonichthys santanae, assembly GCA_031762415.1. Taxonomy (NCBI): domain Eukaryota; kingdom Metazoa; phylum Chordata; class Actinopteri; order Cyprinodontiformes; family Rivulidae; genus Simpsonichthys; species Simpsonichthys santanae. The sequence continues at coordinate 17,165,386 of JARVLU010000324.1, forward strand.
CAGCGTGAAGTCTGTAATACTTTTTCAATTGTGGTTGATCAGAGAGAAAATCCAAAAAGTGGATGAGTTTAAATATCTGGGCGTCATTCTAGAATTACCACTTTAATTTTGAGGCTCACATTAGGAAAGTCTTTAAAACCATTAAGACAAACATAAATTGTTTTCACATTATAAGATCATGTTTATGTGGAAAATGTGTTCAGTTGTACCTGCATGCCATGATTCTGTTTCATTTCTCATATTGTGTGACTGTCTGGAGCCAAGCAACTCAATCTGCTTTAAAACCTATGAGGATGTTGTATTCACAAGCACAGAATGTTTTAAACCAAAACCATTGAAGTGGCACCACTGTAAAATACTGGAGAAATAATATATATTTTCTTAAGCTTTGACCTTTTTTTTATTTCTTGTTTAAAATTGACTTTTAAATGCATTAATGGTTTTGTCCCAGAGCTTGTGAGCAGAATGATTTTAAAAGTCAGCAGCACAGGAGTTGCAACAAGAGGTGCAGTTGATGGAGACTGCAAACCTGCACAATACAAAACATCATTTGGTCAATGTTCCTTCTCATTTTAAGGCCTTCATATTTGAAACAGTTTACCATCAGCAATAAAAATTTTAACAAATATTAGAGTTTTTAATTCCCAGGTGAAAACATGGCTGAAACAAAAACAAACATGTGAACACTGAGCCCCATGGAGGAGCAGGCATGTGTGTGAGGCCACTGTTTAATTCTAATTTAATTTTTAGTTCTGTTTTAGCTGTTTAAAAAAAGTCTAACCAAGGACTGGGTTTTCAAATTAGCCTGTGGCTGGAAAACCTTCGTACAAAACAAAGGTTGCTTTGTTTTCATCATCCAGCATTGTTTATTGTGCTGTCCTTGATCAAATAAACTTGAATTAATGAATACTATCTGTTCTCTTATAGGCAAAAAATACTACTTCTCCAGGATCTCATACATGAATATAATTTTGACTTTCTGTGTCTCACAGAAACGTTTCAACAATCCAAAAACCTTTCAGTGCTAAATGAATTCACCCCCTCTGTTTGCATCCACACCTGCCCATACCCGTGGCACTGGTCATTGGAGAGAACTTGCGATAATTTACGATGAGAAGCGGAGAGTCATCCCATCCCTGTACAAGCCATCCAAATCTATAGCCATACAGTCCTGCTGCATGCTCAATAATTCAGGTAGAAAAATGCAACAATACAGGTAGTCCTTGACTTACGAAGTAGATCCGTTCCTAAACCGATTTTGGACGTAAGTCGGAACGTACGTAATTACCGTACCATATACATGTACGGTACCTGTTTTACCAAGCACTTAGCCTATCCTAACACAGTACCCTACATAATTATCAAAAAACACATAAAATACTGTACAGTATGTTTAATAATGAAATACAGTACTGTATTCTTCCGCCGCTGCACCACAGTTTTACGACGTAAAACCGACGTAAAACCGCGTAACGAAATAAGGGAGAGTCGTAACCTCGAAACGTCATACCTCGATACCGTCGTAACCCGAGGACTGTATAGTCATACAGCTGTATAGTCATACAGCTCAACTGTCCATCTCCCAGCACAATAGTTACTATTTACCGTCCACCTAAGCCCAATTCTGAATTTTTCTGTGAGTTCCCTATATCACCATCTCAGCATTCTCCCCCAACATAATTCTGCTTGGTGACTTTAACATACATATTGACAACTCTAATAATTCATTGACTTTGGACCTCTTACCTTGTTTTGACGGTTTTCAAAAAATCATCGACTTTCCCATCCATTCCAAATGGCATGTTCTGGACCTCATCTGTTGTACATATTGACAACTCTAATAATTCACTGACTTTGGACCTCTTACCTTGTTTTGACGGTTTTCAAAAAAATCATCGACTTTCCCATCCATTCCAAAGGGCATGTTCTGGACCTCATCTGTTGTTCTGGTATCGCCCCTCAAAACTGTTCTGCATCTGATCTACCAACAAAGTATCCCTGACCCCATGTCCATCTCTAATATCATCCTCTCACTATTTAGAACCATACCATCACATGTTATCTCTTAGAAATATCAAAACATTAACATGGACACTCTACATACAGGGACTGCCAACCTCCCCAGCATAAACAACTCATCCTCTCCTGATGAGCTAGCATCACACTGTAACAGTCTCCATAACCTCCTTAACACCCTGGCTCCATTAAAAACATGAACTGTCTACTTCACCCACTCTGCAACATGATTTACACCTTAACTTCTCCATTTGAAGGCCAGAGGATGACAGCTTGAACACCACTCCAAGAAAACAGAACTCAGTACTGTATTCACAAATATATGTTCTCTGCTCACATTCTCCATTACAAGAATGCCCTTTCCTCTGCCAAATCAAAGTACTACACAAAATCACCCCCCCCCCCCCAACACACACACTTCTATTCTAACAATAACTGTAACTCTCATGTGACATTTTTGAATAACAAGATCAGCAATATCCACCAGCATCTATTCATTCACTCAGCATGCAGCCTGCCTCTATTTTTCTACCCCCACCTCACACCCCCTTCACTTTAGAGCTTCACACTTCAGATATCATGACTGTTTTTCTTTTACATTTTATTGTTGGATGTAACTGGGACACTGTATGTACATCATTTTGTTCCACCACATGTACCACATGGGGTCTGCATGACAAATGAAGAACCTTGAATCCTTGAGACATGCTGAAAAATCCCTCCTGATCTGAGCATCGAAGCCATCCACCTGTCAGCTTGATCCCCTTCTGACTACATTTGTTAAAGCCTCTGTTAATTATTTTACCCCGTCATTAACAGAAATTCTTCATTTGTCTCCCACTTCTAGAATTGTCCCATTATTTCTCAAAACAGCATCCTCTATCCTCAAGAAACATGGATCAGACCTCAGTGACTTTTATAACCTTTGACACATAAGCAACATCCCATTTCTTTCAAAAATTCTAGGAAAAAAAAAAGATCCCAGATCCATGCTGTGATAGTAATCTATATGAACAATTCCAATATGGCTTCTCTCCACTTTCCAGCAATAAAACAGCTCTTTCCAAAGATCACTAATGACCTCATAGCTGCTGACTCTGGACTCCTCCATCCTCATCCTTCTCGGTTTAAATGCAGCCTTTGACACCATCTCAGACACCATCCTCACTGACAGTTATTCACGTGTTGGGATTTTACTGCTATATGCAGGTTCACTCTTGGGTCACATCCCATCTAGATAGCTGAAACTCTTCTTTTTGGTTTTTTTAAGTAATTGATCCAAAACTGCGGCTTGCACCTTTTCCATAACCCTTTCCAACAGTTGTATAAACCCTGTCCTGCAGCATCTTCACTGGGTCCCCATTAAATATCGCAGTTCATGCTCACCTTCTAAGCCCTCAGCAACTTCGCCCCTTAAATAATCTGTTATTCTTTGGGAGCAGTTGGCGGTCTCTCCGATCAGAAATAACTGTGTTTCATACAATCAGTCAATGTTCTTAATGTACATATTTGCCTCATTCTTATTATAAACATCACATGATAAATGACTACTATCAATTTGACATTAACTAACTGTTGAAAACAAAGTTCAATCCTAATAATAGGAATATAAATATTTTTAGAATTATTAGGGTGATAATCATTTAAGATTATCACATATTGCTCTACTGTTTATAGATGTGGATGTTGACTGAGTAGCCTGCTCATCACCTCGGCTGTGGAGATAATTAGTGCATAAGTTTTGCTAAAAATCCATCCAGGCAGTTTTGTCCAGTGTGTGAGCAAAATACCTTCCAAGTCATTTGCACACATAGTCTGTACTGTACGTCATCAGCTGCAGTTTACTAGTCTGCAGAATGTTCTTGTACTGAACTTTCACCTGTTGCCAGGTGCATTTTGGACCACCACCCATGTTTGTGCTTTATGAATACTAAATGAGAAAGAAATATTCATTGTAGAAAATTATGAAATTAAAATGAACTTGTCTTCTTTGCAATGTTCGAAGTCTGAAAGTGCTGCATCTTTATTGCTTTTTCTTACATTATTTTCTATATATAAAAAAAAAAAAGAGAACTATTTTGCTATTGTCTCACTATGGGACCATTGGGACCCTGTATACACAATTTTGTGGGTCCCTGTGTACACAATTCTGTTCCACCACATGTACCACATGTGATGCAAATGACAAATCAAGAAACTCTGACTTTCTTTTTGTCTAGGAGATGATTATAATTGCCAGTACACAAAATAACTGTAATTAGTGCAATGTAAAACTATGGTTCATGTTCTACTGTGGGTGACATTATCTTCCGCCACTCATTTTAAAGGCTAAGTGTTCAGCTGAGTATGTTGAGAACACTTGGAAATGGATTCAGTGATGCAACAATTTTTTGAAATTACTGACTCATTCAATCGGGCCACTAAAATTTGCCCTCCTCTTTCTCTCTGCTTAATGATGGCAGCAGTGTTTCCCTTTTCTGTGAACATGTTTCATCTCGTCATATCCATGATTATCTGTTGCGCCGATGGAGAGAAGTGGGATGCACAACTTGCTCTCCATGTTTAATCAGGAAATCTGTGATCCACTGAAAGGGTCTTATTGGAAAACAGTGAATCTGCATTCATCCGAGATTGTTTAAACCTGGCTTAAATTTGCAGCCCCATCAAGCATGGTTTGATGTGTGCAACCAATTAAGCCTGCTTGCAAGTTCAAGAATTGTTCAGGTGTTGGTTTCTGAATGTATAAATCATACTTTTATGCAACGAGTCTCAGGATACAGATCCAAGTCTTCATGATAACTCAGCAGCACTCCTTTGAGTCCTGATAAAACCCACGTTAAAACTGTCATCAGTAGGATGAAATCAACTTGTCCTTTTAATCACATGGCATGAATATATAGTTAACAGACTATTTTTACCAAATAAATATTCAGTCTTGTGGAACCGTAATGACGGAGCATGCAGCAGTATTCATTTGAGCTGCAAGTGCAACGGATTTGTCAGTTACATAAACTAAGAGAAAGGGGAAGATGAAGACGTTTCCGTGACAGCTTCCTCATTATTCATGTTGTTATCCTTCAGTAGCCTCTTCTTTCTGCTCTCACTCTTTTAGTCTCTATCTGTCAATGTGAGGAGAATGTCCCTTTTCCTGAGAGCTTAGCAGAGATTATCTCGGTGTCGCGGAGGAAAGTGGAAAGGTGCTGAGATGCCACGTTACAGATGGAGCCAACATTAAAGTGAATTTAATGGGCCTGTGAGATTGAGAGAGATGGCAGTAAAGAGAGAAAAGACTAAATACAGTATTCTTCTTCTTTCACTTCTTCCCCATCTTTACTCTAAACGTGCCTCCCTTCATGTTTGTTCCTTACATCTGAACTGTTTTAATGTTAGCCAGCAGCTGCTTCTCTGTGACACGACTTCTGATGTTTCCATTCATTTTTTGTCTTTCCTTCACAAGTTGCTTTCTTAGCAAATATGTTCTTCTCTATATTCGTTTTTCTCACTTGCACACCAACTTTCTCACATTATTTCCACATTACACACTCCGAGAAGAGCACACTCCATTATTTTACACGTTCTGAACACACAACAGCAAACAATTAAAATCTCATACACCAAAATTCTTTGTGTCTCATCTAATCCCTCTTCTGTTCGTCCTCATTTTGTTCTTTGATACTTATGGGTCAGAATGTTTACTCCACAACCGATTTAGGGGATGCAGTGGATGACTTTTAAGGATCTAAAATGGACTTCAATTTTAACAAAAAGGTAATAGTCTGACTGTTTAAGTGGACTTAAAACGATTTGAGCTCTTAAATCATTCTTTAGAGGAGCATAAAACACAAAGCTGTATCTATTAGTGTTTTCTGCAATACCAGTGTAACCAGAAAGGTGATAAATTACTGCATATTTGAATTTTTAAATAAAAAAGCAGCTTCTTTGTTCAACTTTGTTTCCAGTTTTGTCAGGAACTTTTCTGTGTGCCTTCTGAAACCCAACACATCTGCAATTAGCCAGGTCCTCTTATTCAAACAAATAATTTAAATATAGTTATCTGTTTTTTAAATTCTAATCTATTGAAATTGAATTCAGGAAGCAACCCCTGGGGAAAGATTGTGATGCGCCTTATCAAAAGGGAATACTATAGAGAGCCACAGTTCACCATAATAAACGTCTAATTTTTCTCTCTGAGTATGGAAAACTTCTTATTTTATAAAACTGAGTCACAATACAGAGTGAAGTAGTTACACAATAAAACTACTGTACAGGTAGTCCTCGACTTAAGGCGCCCTCGACTTACAGCAACTCGGACTTAAGAACGGGTGTGCGTTGCAGCGTTAGCATACATTTTACATGTATTTCCTCGACTTAC
>JARVLU010000324.1:17243240-17253875 GCA_031762415.1 Simpsonichthys santanae
AGTAATGTTTTTATTTTGCATTTTATTGTTGGATGTAACTGGGACCCTGTGTACATAATTTTGTTTCATCACATGTAACACATGTGGTGCAAATGACAATAAAGATTCTCTGACTCTGACTGACTCTCTGACTTTCATACTGCGTGTGATTCAAAACAAACCACAACAGTCACAAGAAAACAGACTGAAGTGCAACTGTGGCTGATAAGAGTTGTAAAGTGATGAAAACGGTTATAGATTAAGGCTTCTTCTATTAAAAAATGAGCTCAGAATTGTAAATTGAAAACGTTTTTTGTTTTATCATGTACTGTATTACTTAGTATTTAGTCGTTTTAATTTTGCACTAAATTTCACATTGGTTTGACATAATTTTCACGTTCCAAGATCAGAATATGTTGATTTTGTTTTCTATCTGTTTTACTGAACCAGGCTGAGAGAACATGGAGACAAAATGGCGACTATTAAAGGGTCATTTCATACAATTTAACTTTGGTGTCAGTGTAAGTTTATAGAAACATGGAGATTATTTTAAGGGTTAAACTTGTGTGACATTTTGTGGACTGACTGTAAATCACTAGTAAATGACCAATAGTAACAAAGAACACTTATTTTAGATCTGTGGCCCTTGAGGGTGTTGCATGCACGGAGAGAATATGCAAGCTCCACACAGAAAGGCCCCGGGCCGGGATTTGACACGGCGACCTTTTCGTTGAGAGGCAGCGGCTCTGTCAGCTGAGCACTGTGCTGCCTTTTTGACAGGTTAAATAAATGTTAACAAAATTAAATAAATAAGTTATATGTTCTGTAAAATTGTGTGACTGTTGCTGCCACCTGTACCCACCCAAAGACAATATTTTGATATACAGTAGTCCCTCGTTTATTGTGAGGGATCCGTACACCAGATGGAGATCAGCTGATCAGCTGCACGAGGAAGCTTCTCCTGCAGCTTGGACTGCACAGAGGTGCTAAAGAATTGAAAATAATTTATTTTAAATAAGAATTCCATGCCGATCGTGCGGCTCATACATCATTGAGCCAATTGTGTATCATTTCCTATCTTATTTAAAAAATCTGCGATAGCGCAAGTTCGCAAAAAACGAACCGTGAAGTAGTGAGGGACTACTGTATCTCCATGTTTCACCATCCAACTTGGTCCAGATTGTGTCTGGCTTTCTCTTGGTGCTCATCTTTAGATTTTACTGCCTTTTGAGGCTGCAGCCAAAACCATCAACACCGGCAACACAAATATATACTTGGACAGAAATGTTCTTCTTCTCATCCAACAGAGTGGTCAATGCATCACATGAAGCCGATCAAATCTAAACTGCGAGCCATTCATAATGAATGTGATACTGGATTTTACGACATCGTCAGGACGACTTAGTATGGAGCCCAAGACAAAGCAATTAAATGTGCCTGGTACCAGGGGACTGGAACACGCTCCTCTAACCTTTTATTATATCGCTTCTGTCAAACTACATACATTAACATGAATGCTTCTGATGTAATTAACTTTTCTATTAGCACACTGGCCTCAGAGGCAGTCAGAGCCACGCTTTAAATGTTTGCAGTCTCACCCGCTCTGTGGTGTTGCAGCTTTAAATGCAATGCACAAGGGCTTTATTAACTTCATAAAAGTTTGACATTTTATCATTTTTTTTAATATTTTTACGTTGTAGCAAGCTAACAATAACAAGTATGTCAAAATCTGATCAGCTTGCATTTATTGTTTTCATCAAAAGTAATATCCAAAATGTTTTAATTTGGTTCTGATCTTTATATTTTATTTAAATTTAAACATGCACTATTTACCTAATTAACATTATTAAACAATATTTAAAGAAAAACCTGAATCCACTTCATCAGCAGGCACACACTGTTGAAATCAATCAAATCAGTCTTTTACAAGCACAATATTTATTGCGATCATGCAATTGATCAGAGGAAGTAAAACGCAGTGATAAGACAAATAATTCCCAATAAGAGTCACTGTTTAGATAAAACAACTTCTTTTTCCTCTCTGTAACATGCACAACCTATAAAGCATCCGTCTTTGTATCACATTCCTTGTTGTTTTGTTCAAGTACCTGTCTGATAAGGTCAGATTATAAAGTAAATTAACAGCCATCCTGTTTTTAAAATCTAGTCCAGGGCTATTCAGTGAATTTGTTCAGGGGCCACAGTTACTGAAAGCCAAGAGCTCAGGGGTCGAACATCCAGCAATTATTCTCATTAGTTAAGTTTGTTTTACGATTCTAAATCTAGTTTTATTAAAATAATGGACCCACTGATGGGTGAACTGAACACACCTAAGTGTCTAATTTGGTCCCTGGGCCTCCAGTTGAATAGCCTTGATCTAGTCAAATATATGTTCCAATTCAAAAAAAAAAAAAAAAAAATCATGTTGGACTTTTGTTTCTTTAAGTTAAAGTTAAATTTATTTTTAAGCCAATAGGAGTTGACCCTTATAAAAGGTCTAGAATTAAACACATAGGTGTTTTTATTTTTCTTTTACAGGTTTGAACAATTTAAAACCAAGACTTGAATTGATAAATACTAAAAAAAAAATTGTTTGCCACATACATTTCAGCACAAAAGTTTGTGAAAAATCTCAAGATTAAAAGCCCCTCTATGCAATTTTCTCAAGACACTACAAATATTTTTTTTTCTAAGTTTGAGTAACTTTGGCAATCTGTTGGACCACCACGGTCTGTGAGCCATCAGTCTGACTTGACTCTTCTGTGAACGTTTCAGGAAAATAAACTGTTTCTTCGCTTAACTTTCTCCTTCAGGATCAGTTTGTTTGTTAGCAGTATTTTTTTACTAGGTTTATTTAAGTGATTCTTGTATTTAGTTATATGTATTACTTGTGTTCATCATATAAGTCCTAGTGTTTCCATGTGCCATTGACTCCTTTTCCTCTGTTTGCCTGCCCTGCCCGGTTACACCTGTTCACTGTTTTCATTCAGTTGCAGCAGCTATTCGTCCTCATCAGTCCTGTTCTGGATGCTCTGTCTGCCTCAGTTGAGCACCGTAAGCTTTTTGTGCCATGCCCCGTCCTCCTCATACCTCCTTGTGCTCCTCCATGTAGCAAATGTTCGTAAAATATTTTACAAGTTTGGTGCAGCTTCGACAGCCTTTTGTTTTAGTTTAGAAAATTATGTTTTTAGTTATTTTTCCTGAGCGTCTTGTGCCTTGGGTCCAATTTCCTTCTAGACCCTGCCAAAAAAAAAAACAAAAAAAAAAAAACAACACCTTAAAACAATAACTCTATAAGACACACAGTTGGAGACTGACTTACATTCTGAATAAAATTCAAAGCAAACAAACACAATACATGTATATGTCTGTGCTGCTGTTATATTTTATTATTTTGAGATAGAGCACCAAAATAAAAGCTTTTAGCGCTTTAGCCTCTTTAACAACACATTTGCATAAAAAATACTGTCAAGCATAAACTGTGCTGTGTGAGCCTTTAACTTTTGCATCACAGCTGTCAGAATTTTACAACAGGAATCCATCTCGGCTTGATTGTCCTATGACTCACACTTTGGTTTGCAGCCACGGCATCAAGTTTAGTGTGCAGCTTAGATTTAAAAGTGGCTAAAAGGCTGCTAGAATGATCATAATCCTCTGACGACTGTAGCCCAACATGTCAACAAATGTATTCACAGAGCCGAAGAAAGCCGCCACAGAACAACATTCAGAGGCGGAACACTGCATCACAACTAAATTGCAGTTTTTACAAGGCACTCAATGTGCCACCTGTGCTTTTAATGTATTATAGGAATATAGAAGAAAGCAAGTCCACTGAATGCTGCTGAAACATAACCCTGGAACCAAAAGTGATGCAGCTATGATGTCTTGTTCCAGAATCTTGATATGAAGTAAAAGAATGCAAAGCAAAGGGTGCATTGTTTCCCTTCTGTGGCATGGCAGTGGTTTGTACCTGTAATTCAATAGACAGCCTTCAACTTCATATCAACCAGTATGAAACGAGGTTTATGCAGTAGCATGATTAAATGGTAAATGGACTGTACTTATATAGCACCTTTCTATCTTCTCAAGAAACTCAAAGCACTTTACACTACAAGCTGTGCCCTCATTTACCCATTCATACAGCACTCTACCATATCTATACAAAGACTAATCAGTGCTTTATCACATTCATACACCAGCTGGACACACATTGGAGGCAATGAAGGGTTCAGTGTCTTGCCCAGGGACATGTTGGCATGTGGCTGCTGGTGGAATCTAACCCCAACTCTTTTATTGGAGGACAACTGCTCTAACCACTCAGCCACAGCTGCTCCAAAATTAAGAACAAACAATTTCACAAGTTGCAAACTTGCTGTCCTTTGAATAATTCTTGTTTCAAGGCGGAGAGAGACCACTGCAATGACAGCTGTGTGAAACATGGTCCAAGAAAGAGAAGAACTGTACTGATCCCACAGGGAAATGTTGAAGAAAAGAAAAGTGGCTCTCTTCATTTAAGATTCATCCTCGGAAAATGTTACAGGTGACTTTTGTCAGCAAACACATCTAAAAAAGGTGACTTGACAGTTCTTTTGATTTAAAATAAGACACTAACTTTAACTCTCAAAGCAGCACAAAGTTATAAGTGGAAAGCTGAAGGAATGAGGGAAAGAAAAGGTCAGAACCTGGCGAGAGAACCTCAAGGGACACGTCGGAGCGGTGGATTACATTCTGAGTCAAATGGACGGAGGGCGGAAAGAGATGAAGAAATGTACAAAAGTGCAAGAGTCTGCACTCTGCTCCTTTTGACATTCACATATCTGAGCAGCGCAGTTGCCGACTGGTCTGAGTCTGTATGAAAACCTTTTACAGGAGGTTGATCCGGCCACATATCATCTTTAACTGTCAGGAGAAACAGCTTTTTGTGGAGCTGGTCAGCAGACATTACATCAGCATTCTTCAGGTCTCCTCACAGCATGTAAACATCTGCACATGCTCCATCATCAAAGGCATCTTTCCTATATTTTAACCTGCTTAGTTTTAATGCATCACACATCACACAGAAACCATAGTTTAGTCAGTCAGTTTTGTGAATTTTACAGGACAGAAATATTTAAATGAATGCAGGAAAAAAAAAAAAAAACTTTCCAAAACTGATCTAAGCTCTGAGCTCCAACATTTTTATAGCTCTTTATGTAAACCCCATGCCATAAACAGCAGCCGACTTGGACTCTTCCTCAGCTCATTGGGCAGAGTTAAAGTGATTCTCCAAACTGAGGGTGTTGTTCCTGACCTTCACACAAAACCTCTTCCAAAAAGTGTGGACCTCCATTCAACAACATTCATTCAACTTTTATTTGTACAGGTTAATCGCATTGAGCCTCTGGGACTCATTTACAAGAGGGACCTGAATTTTAATGATGAGTGATGACAACAGTGGACAACGACAACAATAGACAATCATAAAAGATGCGTACATTTTTTTTTTCTTTTAACAAGTGAAAATAAAATGGTAATCAAAATGATAACTACAAGGATAATTATAGGAAAAGTAGTAAAAAAAAAAAGCTAGATTTTAAGGCGGTGTAGAAAACTAACAACAGGAGCATGTCTGCATTGGTTTTTGCCATGAACTTAGAAGATTTTTGGAGTCACTTGAGAGGGCAAGGTCGAAAGCTTCAAATCTTTTTGCAAGATATTCCAGGAAACGGGAGCGGAGTAGGAGAAGGACCTTTTGCCTAGTTCAGTCCTCACTGTGGGAACACTGCAGGTAATAATTTCCTGAGAGCGCACACTGTAGCTGCACTCACACAGTGACAAGTAGGAGGAGATGTATGAAGGCAGCAGACCAAGAAGTGATTTAAAGATGAAAATGTACCAGTGGGAGAGTCTGCATGAGGTTAATGATGTTCAGTTAACCAGTGAGTACAGGGTGCAGTGGTGGGTAGGGTAGTTTCAGCCAGTTATGAATCTTAGTGCACCGTGATAGACAGTATCCAACATCTGCAGGGTGCTTGTAGGAGCGTTCATGTAAATAATGTCACTGTAATCAGTGGAAGGAAGGAAAGTCACAGTTACAAGGTGTTTCTTGTCATTCAGAGTTAAACAGGATCTGTTTCTGAAAAAGAAACCCAGTTTAACTTTCAGTTTCTTTACTAGGTTTTCCACATGAAGCTTAAAAGAGAGATGCAAATCAACCAAGATACCCAAATATTTATAGGAATTGACCAAATCAAAAGGGACTCCATTAGAGGATAAAATCAGAGGAAGAACTGAGACCAACTTCTTGTTTGGAAAAAAGCATCTATTTGGTTTTGTCAGTGTTTAGGACAAGTTTGAGATGGAACAAATCTGACTGGATGATGTCGAAAGCAGATTGCACAAGCTGGAAATCCTTAGCAAAATAGACATAAGTCTGTTCATGGTTTGAATGTACTATTATTTATTATTTTTGTCACAAATATAGTTGAAAGCAGCTCTAATAGATTCTACTTTACTTCATAATGAACCATTCAGTTTTTAAAACGTCCAACACTCATTATTGTGTTGTTTGTTTTTTTGTTGCCAGTAAAATAAAAATGTTTGCTTCTTCTAACGTAGAATGGGAATTAAAAGTATAAGTTAGTCTAGTTGTGTAAAGAGATAAAGATCCAATCCTCTGTATAGTTATTCCAAGATTATGGTTTATAATTTGCGAACACATTTTGACAGAAAGCTTGTTTTGTCTGTGGAAATGATGTCCTTTAAAGAGGTATGTTAGGATTTATTTGAGCGTGAGTTGTTGTCATATCGTTGACGTTTTCTTTGTCGTCTCTATGTCATCCTGAAAGAAGACTACATGTATTTGTATTTCTTTTCTTTCTCTATGTGTAGTGTAACATTCCTGATATTATCAGGTCTTCCTCAGTCCAGGTTTGCCATCATCTATCTTCCTTTGTCATTTTATCCTGATCATGTGCCCCCTCTTCCTCAGATGCTTGGTAATCCTGCCTTTGTTGTTGTCATCTTGTTTGTTTCCCAACAGAAGTGGGTGAAATGCAACAGTCTAGACAGAGTTGGCAGATCAATTGTTAACTGTCTGTCCCTAGAGATAACATTACACAGCTAAATGACAATCCTTCTGTGAGGGGAGAAAGAAGGATGAATCTAAAACTTTAATATTTTAGGGCCACAGCGACCTTTAAAATAAATAATATTTAATTGTGTATATGTTCAGGTACTTGTCCTGAAGTCGGACTCTTTTTTATAGATTCACAATATGCTTTACCTTCTTACATTGTTTCTAAAATCAGTCTGACTTTTTATGGTGGATGAAAGAAAACAGAAAATAAACAGAATGTTCCATATTTTAAGATTAATAAATAAAAGTAGTGCCTAAATATTGAAAATATTTGACATGATTGTTCACTAAAGACTGAGCAGAATGTTAATCCAGATCACATTAGATTGTCCTTATTTACCCAGAGTTATTTATTCAAAGTGGTTTAGCTGAAGTTTTAATGTTGTTTACCAGAGTGTGAGCTCAGTGGCCACAGAGCAGAAATGGAAATACCGAACTGAGTTACATCAATATGAGTCACATCAAACTCAGTCACATCAAACTCAGTCACATCAAATTGAGTCACATCAAGCTGAGTCAAATCAAACTGAGTCAAATCAAACTGAGTCACATTAACTGAGTCACATCAAACTGAGCCACGTCAACTGAGTCACACCAATCAGAGTCACAACAATATGAGTCACACCAATATGAGTCACATCAATATGAGTCACACCAATATGAGTCACATCAATATGAGTCACACCAATATGAGTCACATCAAACTGAGCCACGTCAACTGTCACACCAATCAGAGTCACATCAATATGTGTCACATCAATCTGAGTCACATCAATCTGAGCCAAAACAATATGAGTCACATCAATATGAGTTACACCAATATGAGTCACACCAATATGAGTCACATCAATATGAGTCACACCAATATGAGTCACATCAATATGAGTCACATCAATCTGAGTCACACAAATATGAGTCACACCAATATGAGTCACATCAATATGAGTCACATCAATATGAGTCACATCAATCTGAGTCACACAAATATGAGTCACACAAATATGAGTCACACCAATATGAGTCACATCAATATGAGTCACACCAATGTGTCACATCAAATTGAGTCACATCAACCTGAGTCACATCAAACTGAAACACATCAATCTGAGTCACATCAAACTGAGCCACATCAATCTGAGTCACATCAAATTGAGTCACATCAAACTGAGTTAAATCAAACTGAGTCACATCAACTAAGTCACACCAATCTGAGTCAAATCAATATGAGTCACATAAAACTCAGTCACATCAAGTTGAATCACATCAAACCAGTCACATAAAATTGAGTCATGTTAAATTGAGGCACGTCAAACTGAGTCACATCAAACTGAGTCATGAATATTAGTTAAATCAACTGAGTCACATCAGTTTGAGTCACATCAAACTGATTCACATAAGACTAAGCCAAACCAAACATCCACATCAAACTGAGTCACATTAACCTGAGTCATATCAAACTGAGTCATTTCAAACTGATTTACATCAATCTGAGTGGAATCAAACATTCACATCAAACTGAGTCACATCAATATGAGTTGACTCAAACTGACTCACATCAAACAGTCACACCAAAGTGAGTCTCATACATCAAGTCCAAGGCTACTCTGGGCAATTGGATGGTGCAGCTCTAATAACAAAGCATTAGCTGCAGAAACAAGGTCATCAAACAGAAGTGATCCAACAGATGCAGCTCTGAAGGGATAAAACGTTCACCTCAGCTGAAGCATCGCTCATCATCTCTTCTCATCGTTTCTCATCTTTGATCACTTTCATGTTTATGACATAAAAACAGAACGAGCTCGTGACTTGCAGGTATCCAGCAGCTGGTTATAAATACAATTTCAACTTTTATTATTGTTGTTTCTATTCTGTCATTTAAAGACAACGATTACTGAGAAAGCTGAATCTAAACTTAAACCGTGTGAAGCACATATGTAAAGGAGCAAAACGTTAAAATTAAGTGCTGTTTCATTTAAAATAGTCTTCAGTTATCATGAGGCAATGCATTTTGAATTCAGATGTTCTGAAGAACAGTTCATGTGTAAAAAAAAAAGTTTTTTTGGTTTTTCCATTCATCCAGGTTAACAGACGTATCGCGTGTGCAAAGCATGATCATATGATGCTGTTGTTGATAAATACAGTATAATTTTAAAGTCATTTTCATCAGCAGCTCTTTTAAACCATTTGCTTATCATGCCTTTCTCTTGGTTTTCACTGTAACTTTAGCTGATGTTGCAGGATGGTATACAAGCAGCACTTTTTTTTTATACGTTTGTGGTCTACTGATATGATCCCAACTCCAACTACCACAGGAAGTTTGCTTCAAGTTTTTTTTTTTCTTTATGTTTAAACCTTCTGGTGTCATCTCTTCATCCTGATACCATGTCAACTGGAAGACGAATATCCCGTTTAGCAATATCTTATGACACCCAGAGCACAAACTGAAGACCAAGAGACCAAGGCAGTGTGTAAAATGAAAGATTTTTATTGGAAAGTGGACCAGTAGGTACACGGGTGGGAGCATCAGGAAAGGAGAGATGGTGAGTAATAATCAGAGAAGAAGTTAGTTGGTAGGGAAATTGCAAGGCTTACTTATCTCTTCTGCTTTGCAGGAGAGGAGGGACCAGGGGATTCCAGGGTGACGGAGCAGACCAAGAAAACCAGGTAGGTATGGTAGGTGGAGGAGAGTGGCAGGATGAACCATAAGGCTGAATGGCAACATGTTCAGAGGTTCAATTGTTTGTAAATTGTAGATGGCAGGTCCAAGTAAATGACCCAGGTAGACACAAGGAACCATGGCAAGGAGTCTTTGGGCAATGAGTCCAGGAAAGCAAGGAACAGAGGATCCATAGCTACTAAGAGCACAAGGAGGAACATGATTAACATTAGGACTAAATCACACTAGGGACAGATAAAGTGCCAGTGAAGGACAATGTTTCAGTGGAGTCTGTTTGAATCAAGCAGCCTACAAGAGGATCCTCATCAGCAGACAGGAGATGGCTGAGGTGATTGGCTCCGCCCAGCCGCTGTGAAGCTGCAAGAGGTGTTTGGAGGCAATATTATGTCACTACTTGTTGTTTAAAACCATTTCAATTTAGGATTGGTTGAAGGTTTTAGAGCTATGGATGGTTATTGTTGAACAATAATAACCGAAACCTGGACCATTTGTTTTTATAGTAAAATATTTAGTTTTGAAAATTAAATGATAAAAGACAAAAAAAAAAAAAAAAACATAGCAGTCAACTGAACACTGTAGAAACAATATTTATTCATAAAAATAAATCATGTGAAGAAATAATACCAGTAATAATAATAAAAACATAAAAAACATTAAGGAAGTAAGACTCATGGTGATCTATTTGTGGGGGGAAAAAAACAATTTCAACTAATTAAAACATTGATCGTCTGAATTTGTTGCCTGAGATGTGATGAGAGAAACTCAGATTAAACAGAAAACAAGTCTAGACAGACAGACAGACAGACAGACAGACAGACAGACAGACAGATAGATAGATAGATAGATAGATAGATAGATAGAT
>JARVLU010000324.1:17304521-17315727 GCA_031762415.1 Simpsonichthys santanae
ATCTCTAGAATCATGTCTAAAGACTTGGTTTTCTGAGCCCGAAGGTTCTGAAGTCCAAAGAAGTGTCCCGACCCTGTTAAAGGCTGTGAGACGCACGGCCCGTTGACGTTTCAGGGTTGGTTTAATCTGATTTCTTTGGCCAACGGTGTTGTTTTAAAGTGCTTTATAAATAAAGTTGTATTGTATTGAGTTCGTCCAATCCAGGACGTCGAGTATTATTTTAAGGGTTGGAGGACGTCTTTAGAAGCATCGTCTTGACTTTGTGCGCCGCTCTCCACACGAGAGCTCATTTGTGATTGGTTTTGTTGATCGTTTGTTGTTGTCCTCTTTGAAGTGTGTGTGTGTGTGTGAGAGTGTGTGAGACAAAGCGCAGTCCTTCCATAATAAGAGACCTGATCGAGGCCTTCGTCGACTGAATGACTCGCTCCGTAACGGTGTATCACGGCGCGTCTGACAGCTTCCCATGCTATTCACGTTCTCCGCTCCCTCTTTTCCTCTTTATTAAGGGTGCAGGTTGTGCTGCGTGTGCACGTTCCTGCGTGTGTGCTCGTACGTGCGCGCCGTTTGCTTAGCAGAGGCCTGAGCAGCCTGCGGACAACACACGCACAGCCACGCCGACGTCTTCGCCTCTCGTCTTGACCCATGGAGAGGATCGTCGCAGGCTGCCGTCGACTCCACACCGACCACCGCACCGGTTCCACACAGCGGCCTCCGTCCCGACGAGGTCCGTCAAGGAGAAGACGCGGCGTGCGACAGCTGTTTCAGGCCCTCTGGCCTCCAGCCAGCTGGCACCGACGCATCCAGAGACGCTTGCGCAGACTGGAACAGTGCGAACGGGGGAGGTCGTTGTTTACCAACAGCGCGAGTTGTTGACATATTCTCCTGCGTGTCTCGTGCGCCCGCGCCGCAGACCAGAGAAAACAGCCTGTTATGCAAATGGCTCTGTTACGTAAGAGCTCGGGGCTGAGCAGTAGGCGAGGGGAGGCAGAGGAGTCCGTCGGAGAGGAAGGCGTGGAGGAGGAATGCACAGCCTCCTCCAGTAAAGTGTGTTTGCATGGAAGATGCTGTTTGCTCGCTTACGGCCGCCGCTCTGTCCGTTTCCTGTCGCTTTGCCTGCTTTGGCAGTCCCGTCTGTGCTGAACTCTGATCTTGCGAGCCTGAATACGAACTCCCGCCGAGGGATGTGTTTATCCCTGCAGTGAGACTAAGCTGCTGAAGTCTGACCCTCCATCCCTCTGTGCTTCCTCCATTCCTCCCTCGCTTCATCCTCCCATCCTGGTGTGGAGCTTTGTACCGCAGCAGCGTGGGAAAGCTGCTGATAACAAGCAGCCTTGTGTGTGTTTGTGTGTGTGTGTGTGTGTGTGTGTGTTTGCAGAGCCACTGATTACATGGACAAAACAAGATGTTCCTTCTTTCTTTTGCTTACTTGTGAGCCCCCTCCCCCCCACTATTCTGTTTGTCTGTGAGTGTGTTCATTTTCACATGTACGGCACCCAGCTTCTCGCAAATGCACACACACACACACAGCTCCATCCACTGTGGGTTCACTGCAGCCCAGCCAAGGGATTTCCCATGATCAAAGCCAGTCTTTTGTTAGTCCAGGTGTTCAAAAAGTTAAAACAGAAAGGAGGAGGAGGAAGCTGGAGGGGAGAGTGGTGGGATTCAAAGCTTACGAGCTCTTCATGGCAGAGCAGACATGTGCTTCTCCAAAACGGCTTCAGAACCGTTTCAGTGAGTAAACAATGAATTTAGGCAGCGTTTGCTTCAAAATGCACATTTATAACAGGTAAAGATGGAGACTCCTTTGGTTGCCGTGACCAAACCAGCCTGTGGAAATGTCCTGACGAATGGACGTGAGTCAGTTTAGATGGCGGAGCATAAAACTTGCAGGTTTTTTTTTTTTTCTTCGTATTGAGAAACCTCAGAAAACAACAGTGAATTCTGCATCTAGATGCCTGAATGCGCTTCAGCACCTCAGATACAGCAGGCGTCGCCTTGCCTTCCCGAGTGAATTGGCATACCAGTTGAGAGCACGACCCTGCAGCTGATGGTTCATATAGAACTTCAAGGTCTTCAGCTTTGGCTTTTGTGTGGGAGAGCACATGTATAAGTTCGTGCATGAAAGCCGTTGTCCTTCAGACTGAATGTTGAGCTACAGGGCCGTTCAATCCCGAAGGAGGGAAATGTACCTTCATAGGATAAAAGCTTGTGTGACACTATGGCTTTTCAGCTGATGCGTATTTCAGGTGCACAAATAAGGAAAACGTTCGGTATTATTCTGCCGAGCTTAAATTCGAGAACACAGTGTTATTTTAACCCAGATGGGAGTTTATAATAGAACCACATGCTGATAGTGCTCGGAGCTAATGGCTCCCCGCGACATAACAATCACAGAACTTGTCAACCACATTTCTCTTTGCACAGAATTCATGTTGAATGAATGTAGAGTTTTTTTATTATAACTATGTTCTCATTTTGGCATCAAGTCAGTGTTTGATCTCTTTAAGGCAGCGTGTTCTTCAGAATCAGCCCAGAGCAGGGGAGGGGGGATCAAATGCCGCCTCCCATAGAGTATGCTGAGAACATGAGCCCACAGGTGGGTTCTGCTGCCTCGGTGTCACCAGTACATGCACTGCCGCCACCTTAAGTAGACCAGGCAGGTGAGAGCAGTGTGCAAGCTCGACTAACAGCAGCTGATGGCACTTCTTTATCTACATGCAGATAGTTATCAATGCTTTGTCTGATTTTGCTCAACAGTTTGTGACAACTTGCTCAACACTGAGAAATCTGCAGCTTATTTGGATCTGGTGACAGAATATATGGTGTACAGTAACTCGAATGTTCTTTTATCAGTACGACGAGTAGATTGACTGATTGATGAGTCTGTAAAGACAAAGCATGACTTTAAATGGCCAAAACTCAGTTTTTCTTTTTAAATATTTTCAAGTGAAGGAAGGAATTTTTCCAAACATTTTTCTAGCATTACTTATTATGATAATTGCTTAGTAACACAGCTTGCGAATGATTTGTGTATCCAGCAGAGTGTTTTCTGAAGGGATGGGATGTCAGAGTGAACGACTGGTTCTGTGGTGGACCAGCAGCCTGTCTAAGATGTGCCTGTCCTCTCACCCCTTAACAGAGATACTGTAGGCCCGATCTCCTCAACTGGAACAGACAGGAGGGAGGGTGGTTGGTTGGGAGGGTATAATGGATGGATGAAGGGAGGGAAGGATGATAAAAGGTTTTTGTAGTTCTGTAAACTTCTCATCCATCTTTACCTTCAGTTGTCTCCAAACGCTTGTCTCCTGAGACTTGAACTGATGTTGACACAACAACACTATGCAGCCTGATGGGACATCAGGACTGAACGATTTTGGAAAATATCCTAATTGCGTTTTTTTTTTTTATTTTTTTTTTACCTCAATATTGCAATTATTTTTCAATGTTTTCTTTCTCATGTATTTTTCAACGAACACATGCAATAAATCTGTTTCAGCTGCAAAAAACTCCACTGTTTTCATCTCCGCTGCAACTCTGTTTCTGCATTTTGTTTGTTTAGCTCCAGGATAGCAACTTGGGTGTGTGCGAAGGCAATCTGTATCGATTATCCATGGTATTTACCAAAGTTGTAAACCCAGGCTTGATCACTACATTAATGGGCATTATGTCTATTGCTATGAACTCCGTTATTGCTTGAGTTATTTATGCATGCTGTTTTGAATGATGTTCATATGGAGTAGTACCTTCGAACAGTTTGGTCAGTGATTCCTGTCGACTGGTACTTTGCTTACTTGAAGATGAAGCACTGGTCGTTGGCATTCTAGCCATGCAACTATCGTAAATGGCTTTTGGGGTGTTTTTTCAAGTGTTGATAAAGATTTGTGGTGTTACATCGAGAGGTAGCAACAGCAGCAAGGCAGGTTCTGCACAATACATGTGGGTGCGCAGCATCTTCTTTGTTTATAGCCAAAATAATTCCAAACAACGAATGCGCTGTCCCTCTTTGTACCAAACTTTCAGATGTGTCAGCTTCTGTCGAGCCTGACGCCATTGTGCAACTGGTTAATGCGCAGTGTTGACTTCTCTGCTCTGATTTGCTCCGCTGTTTTATCATATTGTGATATTATTGCAAATGCAATTAATTGTTCAGCCCTATGGGACATTACTGTAAAGTAAGAACCTGTAGTTTCAGTTTAATTTGTTTAAAGGATCTTTGACCCTCAGTTCTTCTGAAGCCATGTGAGGTGTCAGAATATCATCTATCAACATTCTGGTTATCATGATCGGCTTAGCGTTTAAGAGCCCACGTGCAGGGAGATGATGGGAGACTCCAGATAAAATAAGTAAACAGTTTATTTCTCTAAATAAACAAAAGAAGATGCTGACAGGGCAGCTAACTTTAAAGAGGACATGGAGGGAGATAGATCACAAAAGCCATTGAAGGACAATCTGGAGACAAATGACTAGGCACAAGAGAGCTGAATCTACACTGATACTAATGAAGACAAACAACAAACACCTGCACCGATTAACATTGAACACAGGTGAGACCAGGGCTGAACATGAGGAGGAGGAACACTGAGGGCTGACTGAAGACATGAGGAAACAAGAAAAGACAGGACAAGACCCCAGAAACCAAACATGGTAAAGAATGATAGCTCTAATTATGATGGTTTTTAATTTAATTTTATTTTTAATTTTAATGAGAGTTATCAATTTAGTTTAGTTTAAATAAGCAAAAACAAGCTGTGATTTGTATTTTTATTTTTTATTTTATTTGTGCAAGTGAAAACATGCACTGTTAAATGCTTTCATGACACTGCCTCCAATGCAAAGGCTCAGCTCAGGATAAAGATTGGCTTTAAAATGAGTTAGAGTTTTCAGAGCATTTCAAGTTTGCATCAAGCTAGCCTAAATGTTAAACTTCCCACACTCACAGGCACAACAGAGCTTTTCCTTAATGATCTTTCGTTGCTACAAAGAAAATTTGTGCACATGTTGCATCCAAATAAAACAAAACCCCATCATGCAAAGGTACTAAACCTTCAGGAAGGTCTATTTTTTTATCAGTTCAAATAACAATGTGACAAAACAGCTACTGTACATGAAATGTTTTTCCACTTTCCTATTGCCAACTATTCTTTGCCCTGTGATGGACTGGAGACCTGCCCAGGGTGTCCCTCACCTCTCACACAATGATAACTGGACATGGGCACCAGTGACCCGCGCAACCCGAAAATGAAGAAGTGGGTAAAGATAATGGATGGCTGGACTATTGCCAACTAATTATTGGTGCATTTTTTATTAATGTAAATTTTTAGTAGAGTAAAAAATAAAGATCCCATGGCTGCAGCAATGTTTGAGGTTATGCAGGGTCTTAATTATAATTATGATCAAATCAAAGCTCTTACATGGTCATTATGGTCTGAGACCTCATTGTAATTTATTTTAGATTGAAATAGTTTCTTAAAATGTCCAAACATTTTTATTGTGATCCTTTATTGCTGGTGAAGAGTCTCGGTCATCCAGAACACAAACAGCACAAAAAATTAACAAAACAACTGGACTTTTTTTCTGTAGCCTTTGCTGTCTTTTCTCTTTAAAAACTGGACTAAGAAGATACTCATGCTTATTTTTTTTATATTTAACTGAATGCATTCCCAACACTCCAAATCACCTAAATATGTACAGTCAGTTTATAGTGACCAAGAGTGCTCCAACCTATTTATGTTACATGTGTGTGTGCATACATGCATATGCGATGTCTGTGTTTGTGTTGAATTCCAACGGGATTAGAGAGTGGCTAATCTAGAGTAAGAGTGCAGTCTTTGACGAGCCGTGTGTCACTAATCTGCAGTCCCGTAAAGAACGAGACACAAACACAATCGAGGTTTAGGATTCAACCCCTCCAGACTCTGCAGGCTGTAATCCTTCAACACAGAGAGACAGAGGAATGGTCCGACTGACGACAGACAGAAATAACACGTAAACGTTATTTTCGGACTCGCATGCATGCTGTGACACGCTCGTTGTAAAATTAGAGAAGTCTGATTGGATGCAGTATCAATTAATGCCAAAGTACTGTTCAGGTTCCCCTTCCCTGCAACCCCCCGCCCCGATAAACTTCTTTTTATACCATGTGCTTTTCATCTCTTTCTCCAACTCCCCGAGGCTGCAGCTCAGAGACTTGGTCGTACATGTTTAATCATTTTCTTCCAAAGAAATAAAGATGTGGACTGCGGCGACTCAGTCTCTTGTTTTAGCTGTCTTATTGTTCGGGGACTCTGCGGACGTCATTCATAGAAAATAAAGTGGCTCCATGCTATGTGTGCAGAGCCTTATTGAGACGTGCACGCTCAGACGGACACACCGTACAACGTGTGTGGAGGAAAACACATCAGTCTTTTCTTTTACTCTGTGTTTTGTTGACCGACATTAAGAAATGGTCTTCTGTCTCCACTCACAAATGTTTGTTTGTTTGTTTGTTTTTAATGTGAGCTGACAGAAAGTGTCTGTATCAGAACTGGCCAAGCATCCTTCCCTTCATATTAAAGCATTTCTTAATTTCTGGAAGCTCTAGTGGTTTGTACTGAGGTTAAAAAAAAAAAAAATCTAAAATAGCGAAAGAAGAAAAAAAAAAGAGAAGAGAAACTCTAAAGGTCTTCAGTGAGCCTCCTGGATTTTGCCCTTTTCTTGTCCTTTCAGTATAAAAACAGAAACTAAACCAGAGCCCACAAAAAATATGAAAGACTATTAATTATTTTATTCATGGTCACTAAGGTTGTTTTTTTTTTTTTTTGTTACTCTAAAAGAAGCAAAGTTTGAACACCTTTTTGTGTGTTCCACACAATACAAACCCCATTTCTAATCTAAAGCCTCACATTGCTTTGAATCAGCTTCAAACATCGTCTACAGTACACAATATTATCTGCATGGTATCGGTACCGGCTGATATTCGCCTTAAAGTTCAATATCGGACATCGGCCATTCCATTAAAATAACTCACCGATATAAAAGACGCTGTTTTTGTACGACAACCCAGTGACAATGATGCCTGCAGCGGCAGCACAACGTGATGACATCACTAGCGCCTACAGTACCTGCTCTGATCATAGTGGAGGGGAAAATTCAAAATGTTGGTAGTGTGGAAGTTTTTTTTTCATTGAGGATATTGGGTTCCAAATATTTTTGGACTGCGTTGAGCCTCACTACATCGTCCCCAGGCAGAGATATTTTTCCAACGTAGCCTTACCCGAGCTACAAGCCGTCATGTCCGACGTCATTGAGAAGCTCATAGCTGATAGCACTTGAGTGAGTTTTACCACAGACATTTGGACGTGTTGTTAGCCCCGTTAGCATGATTAGTCTTACGGCATAATGGATAGACAAAAACTTTGAACTTAAAAAGGCGCAGGAGTGCAGAGTGAGAAAGAGGGAGTGCAACTAGGAACCTGGAACAAGCATCAGAGGTTACCAATGCTAATAAATAAATTTAATACTTTTCATTTAATACTGTATATGTTAAAGTGCTATGTATATCATATGGCTGTTACTGAATATATGCCACCAGTTCTTACAGCTGTTGTGCAATTTTTGTAGCAAATAAGCCTAAATAAGACAGTTCTGACAAAGGAAAGTATATAAAATATTAGTATCGGTTATCGGCCAAAAATCCAATATCGTGCATCCCTAGTCTACATGTTCAAAAACTGCACAACTCATTTCATTTTTCTTCATTTTAAAGTTATGGCTCATTTAAAGCAAGCCTGAACTATTGATTTACTGCTTAACTCCTTAGGTTGGCATGTACAGTAAAGCAGTTATGGTGTTACACTAATTGAAAAAGCAGATTTATGGTGTTCACAAATGCACAAGTATGTGCATGCTTTAGCATTATGGTCTCAAAGGAAAACTAAAGCTAATTGAAATATAATTCCCCAAAGACACATGTTCTTCCTAATTGACTGTGTGTGTGTGTGTGTTCTTTTGATATTATTGCCAGAAGTCCCTCCCTTGTCCCTTGTCTAATCATCAGCTGGAGGGTGCCCCCCCCCACACACACATCTTAATTTGCTCTTTGAAAGCTATTAGATGCTCGTTTTTTTTTTTTTCTAAACACATCTGATGTTGTTAAATTATGCCTTCGGAATCCGCTGATGTTGTCTTGGCTTCAAGCTAAATCGGTCCACAGCACACATCCAACAGCGTTTACCTCACTCCTGTGTTACAGCTTCAGATGGGAGAAAACTGAAGAGTGCAGCACGTTAGTGAGTCTGCGTGTGCATTTGTTTCTGTCTGCAGGAAACTAAACACACCGCATTAAATGGAAGAAGCAAAGTTCAGCCACACTTTAGAAATTTGACCCGTTTTCAGATTTTAGCTTCAGTTGCTTTGAACACTAGAACCGCTACAGCTTCATTCAGTCAGTACCCCTAAGAACTGCCACTGAGGCTCTGGAGGTGCAGCAAACAACAAGAGGGAGGCCAAAGAGGAGATACTGTATATGGATGCAGTTAGAGAGGACATGGAGGTAGTTGGAGTGAGGACAGAGGATGCAGAGGACAGAGATGGAGGATGACTCGCTGTGGCAACTCCTGAAGAGAGAAAAGCTAAAAGATAAAGACATCAAAGCATCAAAACGAAAGATGTTCTTGTTTTTTAGTATTTTACCTTGATTTATTGTTTCATAACACTACCTTAATTGTATTTTTACTGTAGTTTATTGTTTGTACTTTATACATTTGTCTGAAACAGCTCTTGTAAATGAGTCCTCATGACTCAATGAGACTAGCTGTATTGACTGAATAAAATACAGTATGATGACGGTAAAATAAACTCTTGTTTAGAAGATGCTGCACCTCCATGATCTCCAGTGCTCTGATTCTCTGAGGTTTAGATCTCTAGCTTGTGATGAATAAACGTGTTCCTGGTGGTTCTCGGTGTGGCAGGTGTTCACATCATACCTGACTTCCCATCCCTCCGGCTCGCTCGGGGTCTGCTGGCCAGCCTGAAGGGAACCGTCGCCTTCAGGGGCTGCGGGGCACCGGCTCTTGGGGGTCCAGTTCCACCTCGGCCGGACATGTTTTACAGTAACTGCTGTGGAACCACTCTCCTCTTGAAACCCCCCTGAAAAGAGCAGCCCTGCTAAAAAATAAATAAAAATAAACAAAAAGATGTGGGGGCGGTAGCTGGCTCGTCTTCCTCCTGCGGCGACAACTACTCGAAAACCGTTACAAACGTTTTCCTCACGCGCATCATTTTCAGGCTAATTGAAAAAAAAAAAAAAAAAAGTTTTCTCGTAAATGCAACCCGTTTAGCTCGAGATATAAAGCGTTTTGTTGTGTCTTCCGCGAGGACTTTCTTTTTCTCCCGAGGGTTGTTTTGAGTGTATGTGTGCGCGAGTTAGCAGCCTAGCAAGCAAAGTTTCTTTGTGAGGATGATGAGAGATTTCACCCCCGTTGTCGAACGAGGAAGCAGCTCCACTTTCAAAGAGTCACTCTAACGTCAACCCCTGCGTCTTCCGAGCAAAGTTTGAGGTATATTTCATTATGATTTTTCGGGCTGGAGCGTGTTTTGACGGCCTTTAAAGTTGCGAAGTTCAACGAGGCCGTCCTCTCTCGGTGTTCTGGGTTTAATGGCAAAAAAACTCCAAACACTTCCACCAGCACGCTGGAGTGGATTTAATTATGCGGAGAGGAGGACACAGCTCTCACTTCTGATTGGTCGGTGTGGCCTCCAGCTTTAATTCTATTGGACAATCGGCTATCAATCTGTCAAACCTCAAAACTTTTGGGCTCCGCCCACAATTCATGTGTCGTTTTAACTGATTTTCGACGTAATGGTTCCCAAGGGCTGGCTCCGGGACCCACTTTGGGTCGTGATACGCCAAACAAGGGGTCTCATGATATATATATTTTTAAATTACAGGCTAGGAATATATTTTTGTTATAATTGTTATAAAATATGATTTTTTTTTTCATATGAAATGTTTTGAAGTTAATGTATATTCTCTTGTTTGTGTTTGTTTGTCCACACTGTTAGCATAATATCTCATGAACTGATGCATGAATTTCAATGAAACTTTCAGATGATAATTATTGAATGTGCATCTACAGCTGATTAATGTGTGGAGCCAATCCAATTCAAGATGGGTGCCACAACCAACTGACCTTAAAAAAACACAAACATGGTCATAATTCAGTCCATTTTACAAATATTTAGTCAAAAATAGGTGTTTGGTGCTGAGAGTTACTCACTACACATAATTCAAATGTGACATCTTGCAATATCATGAGATTGCACATAATATTATTTTCAACGTTTGACCTGAAACAGCCACGACTCATTTCTCAACATAACATAATCTTAGACTAAAATTTCATCATGGGAGGCAGCAGGCAATATGTATTTCTTCAAGGAACACCAGGCTTTTAATTTGTTCAGTTTTTATCTCATGACTCTCAGCTCTGTGTATACTGAGTATACTGTCTGGGTGGAATGTGAGGTGGCTTTGGGTGGTGTGTGTGTTTGTAAGACAGCGTGCTTTGTGGGAGATAAATGTCCTGACTCTGTGTGAAAGGGAGTGCCAGTGGTGGGACAGGGAGAAGAGAGTAAAGATAACATGACACCACTTTTACAAGCTGATCCCAGACCAGCACGAAGGCTCAAACTGTCCCCTCATCAAAGCATGCAGATCCAAAATGTGCCCCACTGTACCCTCATGCTAAGATAACATATTAGTGTATATGTCTGGCACACCAGAAAGGGAGTGAAAGTGCTTTATCACACAGGGATGAATCACTAATCTGAGTTCATCTGTGTCCTGCAACTGCACTCGTACATTAATGGCACTTTCACAAAAACGAAAAACCTAAACAAGAGAAGCATATTTTTTCAGGGAGGATGCAAGGTAAAGGTTTAGTGCTGCAAGACTTGGAAGAAATTTGCAGAAAAAGCTGAAACTGTACTGGTAAAGCTAAAAGAAGCAGAATTAGCTAGTAGCAAAAAGCAGTGACGCCACCAGGAATCTTTTAATGAGGTGGCTAGGCCTGTCGCGATAAACAATACATCAATTAATCGCATGATAAATGAAAATTATCGACCTCGTTTTCATTTATCGGCTTTTCCGTTTCTTCGTGTCTCTCTCTTTCTACTGAAGGCACTGGATGACAAAAGGCTCAACCCCAGTGCTCTTCACTGGGGGGGG
>JARVLU010000324.1:17315827-17337206 GCA_031762415.1 Simpsonichthys santanae
AGAGGAAAAGCCGAAAGAAGAAGAACCACCTGTTTTTAGAGTTGGTGGCATGGTGGCTCAGTTGGTCTGTTGCCTCTTAGTGAGCAGGTCACCAGTTCAAATCCCAGCCTGGGGCCTTTCTGGTGGAGTTTAAATGTTCTCACTGTGCATGCGTGGGCTTTCTCCAGGTACTTCAGTTTCCTCCCACAGACCAAAAACATGCATGTTTGGCTGATTGGTAACTCTAAATTGTCTAAGTGTGAGTGAGAGATTGAATGCTTGTCTCGTTTGTCTCTGTGTGTCCTTGCGATGGACATGCAACCTGTCCAGGGTGTCCACTGCCTCTTGCACATATGCGAGATCACAAGTTTTAGCTGGACATGGGCACCAGTGACCCCGTGACCCAAAAAAGAAGAAGCATGTAAAGATAGTGGATGGATGTTTTAAGAGTTGTGGTTAAAGCTTGTAGACAGTTGCTTTCTAAAACACACACCACCACACTGACTGCTCTTATTCACTTTGTCATTTTATTTCCACACTCCTCCTTGTTCCTTCCTCATTGTACGACATTTTGTGTTGGGCAGCTCAGGATGTTTTGATAGTGTAACTGTGCGCAGATCCAGATCATGACATCATGACATGCGGTCCTTGAAGGGCTCAAGGATCCAGCAGAGGACCTACATGTTTTGACAGACAGCTGATGTTGATGATGACAACAGGCCATCTTCAAGTCGCAGATCTGTTCAGATGGTTCTCAAATCTTGGTCCTGTTGTGGGCTAATATTGATCCCTGGTGGCATTCTTTTCACATTCCTTCATGTTCAACTGATTTTCCTCCCCAGTCTCAGTCATGCATGCTCATGTTGCAGGATGCTGCTAAAACTTGGTATACATATAACATTCTTTTTGTTGCAGCAGCTGACAAATATAACCTGTCATTTTATTAGGATACCAGTTTTTAAAAGTGTATGTTTTATTTTGCCTTAGCAATATGCTGGTGAAGATTCTCAGTCGTCCAAGACATGATAAATTCAAAAAACGTTCAATACAAAAACAACTGGACTTTATTCTTCTATAGTCTTGTTACAAATAAAGTCCAGCTGTTTTTGTATTGAACAATTTTTTGGAATTTTGTCTTAGCCTTTTTTTTTTTTTTTTTTTGCCAGATTATGCCAGTTACACCAAAGTCCATGCTCAATAATCCAGGTATAAAATCCAGCAATGATCAGTCAGGTCATTTGGACGGTTTCTTTTTTGTGCTGAAACGTTTCACCCTCCATCCGAAGGGCTTCATCAGTCTGAGCAAACGCCAAACAAAACTGATTCCCCACCAACAGCGTACTCCAAATTGGGGGTGGGAACAGTTATGTTGGTGCTTATCTGGCCTCTGGGGCATGTCAAACTGGTTCAAAACACCAAAGTCTATGCTCATGTCCATGCTCAGTTTATGCTTTTGAACCAGTTTGACATGACTGTCGACGAGGGAGAAGGCAGGCACCAGAGGTGAGGGCGTGCCCCAGAGGCCATTTTAGCACCAACATAACTGTTTTATTTTTAATTTTTTCCACTTTGGTGTAGGCTGTTGGGAGAGAATCTGTTTTGTTTGGTGTTTCCTCAGACTGATGAAGCCCTTAAAACTATCAGATGACCTGACTGAACGTTGGTGGATGAGGCCAGTTAGTTTCTTTGTGTGAAATTGTTCAATCTTCTTATCAGGATACTTTTATAATCACCAAAACAAGTGAAATCTGAATATAAATAGTTTATTATTCAACTCAGCCGGGCTCTGCTCTGTTCAGTTAATTCATCTCCCTGTCTGTCAGTGGATGCAGCAGCCCTGCAGGCGGCATGT
The DNA here is from genome assembly GCA_031762415.1 of Simpsonichthys santanae. Lineage (NCBI taxonomy): Eukaryota > Metazoa > Chordata > Actinopteri > Cyprinodontiformes > Rivulidae > Simpsonichthys > Simpsonichthys santanae. Next base: position 17,317,659 of record JARVLU010000324.1, read on the forward strand.
TGCCCTGTGGATGGGGCTGTAAAAATGAGTCCCTCTGTGGTTCTAGGCATAAATCATTGCAATAATTTTTTATAACAAGCCAGTACATTTAAGAAAAAACATAAAGTCAGCCAAAGGTGTTAAATTAAGGAAACTGAGTGAATTGTAAAACGTTGCTCAGTGGTTCTAGTATTGAGCAGGATGCATGTTGTGCAAAAGTTATGAGTCTGCATCCAGAGGAAAACCAGGCATTTGTTGCTAATGCTAGTTTCTACTTGTGTAAGCTTGACCAATTTTTACTGTCCCCATATGCTTTATGTGACAATTTTCTTACCATTTATCTTTCCTAATTAGTCTTTTTTTTTTCTTTTTTTCTTGTTTTGTAGCTCAGCTCTCTCGAGGTATTATAATCTCCACTGTGCTTTTACACCAGCACAGATTATTTTTGATGATTCAAAAAGTAAGAAAAGCAAACGTAAACCTACACTGATGGTTTGTTTGGAGTCTGGCCTCTGTGTGTACTGAGATGCTCCAGCCCTGTTGTAGAGGGAAGATGGAGTCAAGTGAGACAATTTATAACAGTTAAAAACCAAATGAAGTGAGACCCTTGGCTTGGCTCAACGACTGGCAGTATACATAATGCGCCTAAGGGATTTCTTCCCCACACACACTCTGCAGTGTGGGGCTGTGTGTGTGTGTGTGGCCAACCCAGCAAACACTAAGCACACAAACACATATTTCCCTTCACCATCTGTCTCTGTTTGCCACATTGCAAATCCATTATGTGCTACAGCACATTATTCCCCCTGTTGTAAGTGGCACACACCCCTAAGCTTACTTCCACTCCAGCCTCCCGGTGGAACGGTGACAATTTGCCCCTGCATGCGCATCTTTGTTACAGATGCTGTGGCATGCTTCCAGCTGGATTTTAATACACACTTTCATGCTTCATTTGGATTTTTTTGTAAGTTGATGTTAGCATTGGCACTCTGAAATGTTACAAGCCTGTTTGCTTGTTCCCGCGGCTTCACAAGGAAATTAGCGCGATAAGGTATTTTCATTGGGTCCCTGTTGAACCAACAATGGACCCAAATAATCCAGCCTTGTTCAGAATGAATATTTTTTTTGCAGTCTGGAAGAATGGCTTAACACACATACTGTGTGTATCTGGCGAAGGCTTGGATCAGTAGTTTTATGGCCAACTCATCTCCAGTTCTAATCAAAAAGATTCCCCCGTCTCCAATCTCCTGCTGAGGAAACAGTGTTATTATGTTTTTAAATGCTCTCCAATTACTGGTAATTTCAGAGCCTATCTTAAAGCTATTTGCTTTTCTCTCATTTTGCTCTGCTTGAGTACAGCAAGCACTGTGCCGTGTACAACAACTAAAAAACACATTTGACACACAACAGATACAATTTTTTTTGGGGGGGAGCAGAATAGTTAGCCTTTCATTCCACTCTCTTCCCGTCTTGACTCATTTTTTTTAATGATTAAAAATGGTAAACACTCAATTCCTTCTTTATCTTCCTCATTAGTGTTTGTCTCTTGGCGCCCATCGGTCTCCCGGTCAGCTTTTACCAGTCGACATGAGAAAAGATTCTCACACAGTTTGTCAGTGGTGCCAAAAGTTCAAATTATTATAATAAACCTTCACAGACTTTGAAAGCATTGTTAGAGTAAAAAAAACAAACTATGGTCACAAACAACACGGTGCAACAGTTTCATGCTTGCTTGTCCTTAACGTTGGTATCCAGAGATCTGCCACCAGGGTACTTTAAAGTTCTGAACGTTCATGTTCAACTGGGAGGAGAACATTGTTGGATTAGTTTTAATGAACTGGATTCCAGCTCTAACCTGGACTGTATGTTCTAGTATTTATCAGTAGGGATTTTTTTGTTTTCATGACCTTTGACAAAAAGGAAAAAAAAATCCACACAGATTTTACATATTTTGGTACATTTCATTCTCATTTTCAAACTGGTCGATCAGTGTACTGAATACAACAGTAGGCATGTGGGGAGTTTTGTTCATTCCTTAAGGATGTCAGACTGAAATGTTCCAGTTTAAGTATAGATATAAGTGCTGAGAGTCTTGTTATGACCTTTATTATTTACTATTAATGAATTCTAGTTGGGGTAGCATGGTGGCTCAGCTAATAAAGCTGTTGCCTCTCAGTGAGAAGGTCGCTGGTTCAAATCCAGGTAAGTGACCTTTCTGTGTGGACTTTGCTTGTTCTTCGTGCATGTATGGGTTTTCTCCAGGTACTCCGGTTTCTTCCCACAAACCAAAAACATGCATGGCTGACTGGTAACTCTAAATTGTCCCTAGGTGTGAGTGAGAGTGTTGTCTTGACTGGAGACCTGTCCAAGGTGTATTCGGCTTCTCACACAGTGACTGCTGGACATGGGCACCAGTGACCCCTGCAATCAAAGGAATAAGTGGGTAAACGATAATGGATGGATGAATTCTAGTTCTTACACTGGTCCTTGAAATGGTTAATTCTCTAACTTGACTGAAGTTCAGTGATGTGCAACAGACTTCTTTAGACATAACTCAAAGTCTTTTAAAGGTCTGGCGGCTGATGGTTTGTGTCAGGGTAAAAACCAAGACGCAAGATCTAAAATACTGGGTGTGAATGAATGTTTGAAGACATTTGAAAGATGAAAGATTCTTTCTTTTCAGCAATAAGTGTGCATAAAAGCTACACTACTAAAATATATAAGGGTCTGAAAGGCTGATCTGTCTAGATCCGGCTGATTTATTAGGAACCAAGGACCTGATTCAGAAACGTAACTACAATTCTTTATGAATGTGATCCAGCACTTCTTTGAAGGGGAAGGAGAAGCTTTTAGCAGGGGAGCCATTAGTGGTGCACACAACTACACAGGAACTCTTAAAAGTTTTCCACAGTGCTACATCACTTTCAGGCCTTTGGAAAAATGTCTGATAACAGAAACTGCACTATATGGGAACATCTTTCATTGGAATATGAATGAACAAATGAACAAACAAATGGGTTTATTGTCATTGCAACACAAATTTGATGCACTGAGCCTGCATTCAATGACCGAGCTTCCCATCCAGTCTGGCTGCACTTAATAAATAAATAATAATTCTGCCATTAAAAAAATCCACAGGAATTTCCTTTCCAAGGAGAGTGCCAATGCTATCAAACATCTGTAATTATGTTGTAATAACAATAACAACAAGGGTGGATCTGTTCACTTTCAGTCAATGTATCACTTTAATAACAGCAGTATTATTAGATTTTCTCAAAAATGTAGTTGAATTTACCGGTAGTTAGTCTGATTGTTCCTTCCATCCATCCATTATCTTTTACCCACTTCTTCCATTTTGGGTCACGGGGGTCGCCGGTGTCCATGTCCAGCAATCACTGCAAGGGGCGGGGGACGCAAGTCCATCACAGGGCCCTGATTATTCCTTATAAATCTTAAATCATCAAGTTAATAAATATTCTAGTTCTACAACAGAGTTTCATCAAATGTGAATTTTAAACAGCAGTCGGTAAGAATTCTGACTCAGAAGTCATGTTTGGTTGATATCTAAAAAGTTCACTTTTAGAGGTCTTGAAGATGACAACATTTTTGTAAGAACTTCTCTTTCTCACCACGTTCTTGACTCACATTTTACATTTCTGCAGTGGCTACATTTGCCAACATGCAAATGCTGCTGCATGCGTGTGCAGCTGAAATGGACCAGCTAATGCTAATCTCTGCTAATCCTCTGAGAAGCCCTCTCAGAGCAACATTATCATGCCACTCTGTTGCTGAGATGGATGGTGTAAGAGAAGGGACAAAAACCGATGAATAGAAACCCGACCATGGCAAATATGAAATTGTAACAGATGATACAAAATCCACTGGCCAGTGATTACTTTTCTGTGTCCACTTCGCTGCACATGCCCACACATGTACACAGACACGTGCACTGTCAGGGTTGCAGACGGGAACTATTAAAGAACAAGTCTAAACTAAAATTTCAGAGCAGAGCGATAAGAAGAGCCGGTGTTAACCAGAGTTGCAATGAGGTGGTAAATGCTATCCTACTGTTCAAGACAGCACTGATCCAAAGTCTTACCTTAATGCACCACTCAGCTTAATCCTAACCTGATTAAAAAGTGAGTCCATAAGCAAACAAGCCATATCTAGTAGTTTCTCAATACAGCTCATCATAAAGCAGCATGTTGGAGAATGACCTTCAAACTCCAAGATCATCTCTATAACCATGTTGTAGTCATGGAGCTTTACAGTTCTGTTGAATTTGGTAGCATTTTTTGTTGTTGTTTTTTTTTTTTTTTTTTTTTTTTTTTTTTAGCATTAATGCACTTAAGTTATCTATAGGACAAGTAAAACTACCCCCTCTCCCTACCCTTATATGAATCCAGGTGGTATAGCAAACCTGGAAAGCACTCATGTTCCATCCATCATCTTTACCTGCTTCTTCCTTGCTGTGTCACTGCTGTCCATGTCCAGCAGTCACTGTGCGAGAGGCGGGGAACACCCTGAACAGGTCTCCAGTCCATCTTAGGGCCATATAAGCCACTTTGCCATTGATAAGTGTGACTCAACTTGGTTCCCTTTTGTCGCTCTTAATGGTTCTTCTCAGGTGTAGGTGATTTGCCACTGTGACTTGTTTCCCTGCTCTCTGGGCTGGATCATCAATACAAAGTAGGTGGTATTGTAACAGGTCATTGTGTTAGAGCCATTCCACCTGTTGTGGTCCTTAATCACCCTATAATCGGACTTCAATTTCTTTAGTTTATCCCAGCAATTCTTATAAGTCTAGCATAGCTGTGCCGTCATTTCCAATATATACCTGTAAATATGATGATTTCTTGTCGTGCTGTCCAGCTCACACTGAATTGTATCATTGGCCAATAAAGTTAAGAAGGTCTGTACCTCATCATTGGTCCATGCCACTATCTTTGGAGCTTCCATACCAGAATGAACAAAACCAACACACACTCAACACGACCAGAGAGGAAACCACAGTTCAGATGTCGTTTTGCTGCATGGGCGGATCATCCAGTGATGTAGTTCTGCTGGCCAATGAATGTCTGCTGCCTGCTTATGTCAAAATCGTCACCTTGGAGCTGTTCGCTTGGAACCACGAACAAAGTGGTCCCATAAACTGGGCTGAGTGGGGGTGGGTACAGGCAGTGGGCAGGCCCTTAACTGCTGTGGTGTGGTGCAGAACAGATGAGAGTTTTTTTGTCCATGGGAGGAAACTGGTGTAGCTGAAGAATATTTACGCCCAGAATTTGATAGAGTAACTGACAGCTCTACCGAAGACATTAAGGTGCCACCGACTATTATATTATTTTGATTTAAAAGATAAAATCAATGCTGATGTGTAAATCAGGTTCAATGCCTTATGCTAGCCTGAAAACAATAGTTCAGATCATTTGAAATGGGGTTCTGTAGAAAGTTTATGAACAATACCTCATGTCAAATGGTCTCAGTTTGGATAAACTAACCGGATGGACTGACTAACAGCTAGTCATCATGACCACCAGGAGACAATACTGCAAATAAGTCCACCCCTCCCACAGACAGAAGATGTGACATTTAAACAATGACACGTTTCCACTTTAAATTAAATGCTAAAATCACTGACATTTTGCAATATAATGTGGACTGAGGCTCCGTTTGAAATATAAATATGATACAATCTCCCCTTTGAAACACTAAAGTAGAAAATATCAAACACTAATGTGGAGTTAAATCAAAGCAGATAGACATAAATGTGCAAATTTGTAATAAATTAGGACTTTTAAAGCTAGACAGTACTAAATGGATTTCATGCTTGTGGTGTCTTAATTTCTTTTTAGGTTAATTTGGAGCAAATTCTTTGAAGTAACGGTTCTTTTTCCATCTAGTGAGAACTTGTCATTCAGACAAGAGCACTTTGATTGAAGAGATAAGAGGGAAGCAAAAGGTAGGAGGCAGACCCAAACAGACAAAGACAGCAGACATGCACCAGGGGAAGGTGATGAGTTGTTTATGAGATGCAGTGTGAGTGGATGTTGTGCCCGTGGCTCGCTCAGGATCCTCAATGACACGTTGCTGGCCACCGCTGCGCCATCGCTGCTCTAAAGCCTTGCTGGGATAAGATGAGAGGAGACAGCCGTGATGGTTACAGCAAAACACCCTGAGAGCCTGTGTGTCGGAAATGGGTTGATGGTGAGGGAATAAAAGAATTAAAGAATGTAGGGGGAGCAGAATACATGTCAGCAAACTGGGTTTTTCCCCAGTGAGGAGGGAAAAAATCAGAGCCAAACAAAGAAACGCAACCATGCATGACATTTTGAGAAAATGAGCTTTGACTCTTCTGTAGTCTGGTCACCAAACACAAACGTACACACACTGTCGAACAAATTAAATAAAAAAATGGACAAATGAACCAGTTCAAATTTAGGCCAGGTTGATGCAATTACAGAGATTATAATAATAATAATTAAATTATTAACATTTAAAGATCCAGCATTTTGAAAGAATGTATTTTGCTGCCACCTTCCATTCCAAGGTCATCTAATGTCAAGAAACGACAGAGTTGCAGCTGCTTTAGTCCAACCTTGAAAATATAATGGTTAAATTCAAGCAATATTGTGCTCCGCATGTATCGTGGATGACTCTCTGCTACTTCCATGTCAAATATTAGCTGAACGTCTAGTAAAATTGACAAAGCTAAAGCCATTTCTGCCTTGGCTGAGGCAGCCATATTCCGTGAAACACGTGACTTTCTGCACGTTTACCTAAATGGAACACGCAACCACACAAACATTCAGAAACACCATTGCCCTCCTTTAATCTTTAGAAGGAAGGCGATAATCAGAGATGCTTTCTGCAGGCTAGAGATAATGTTGCTGTATGAAATCTAAAAAGTGACTGATTGCTGTTATTTTTCCTGAATTTAAAGATCATTATATCTGATGCATATCGACAAATATTCAACAACTGTATATTTTCTCAATAAAATACAGAGTATTAAACAAAACTCACACTGAGCCTCATTATATGTCCACGTGTCAATAGATCTCATTTTAAGAGATCTGTTTCTCCTAATGTCTTTATAGATGAGAGGGCAGATGCTTGTGTGTGTGTGTGTATGTGTGTGTGTGCATTGCTTTTCGTTTGCTCCTGGTGGTGCACCTTGCAGATGATGTGAGTGTGTTTGTTCACAGCTGGCTGCACAGACAGGCTATGATGAAAATCAGGCTGCAGCTCCGTCTCCATTTTGCTGTGGTTGTAAAACTCCATTGTTTGAGCGTCACCATTGTCTTCCCCTGGAGATATTAATCTGATGAGTTTCAATCTGCGACACAGGTGGGTTTGAATTGGAGCTTCATGGAGGAAAGCTGTGTAGATTCTTCTGGCGTAATTTAACGGAACGTCGCGACAGAATGCAATCTTTCTGTCATCGTCGCTCACGGTGGAAAACTGCACGTGACTCATCCAAACACGTTCAACACTTGCTGCTTAAAGCAAAGGCTAGCATGTTCAGGCTAATGTTGTTGCCGTAGCTGTCAAACTGAAATTTCTCTGATTCCTAAGAACAACAAATAAAGCTTTACCACGCATGCGTAAGGAGGAACTTTGACGTTTACTCTTTCTTTACTAAATCACTTGACTATGAAGACAATACGGTAAAAAAAAGTGTGCGATCCTCTCAGATTCCCATAACTTTTTCTAGTTTTTTATGTCTAGTCATTCTCCCCGCTTTTCTTCTTGCTGTCTGAATGCATCCCATCTCTCCCACCACCGACACGTCAGCCTCCTGTGCCACTCGGGGGCTTTCATCTTGCCAGGGCGCTTCCTTCATAAGAATAGCCCATTGGCAGACAAGCGCTCTTGTCAGGCACCATTCATTGCCCTTGCATGGATATGAAAAGTGTTTCAACAAGCAGCCCCGAGTTCTGCAGGGCAGTGGAAACTGCATATCAATGCCAAAGTGGGTCCTGTGAACACACTAAAAAGGCCGTGAAGTTTGGACACCGCTCTGCTGTTCTCCGAAGTACAAGGCAGACAATAAAATGTGTCCAAAAGCACAGAACATGAAACAAATCTCATGTTTGGCTCATGTCTGTGAAGAAAATGTATTTAGAAATCAAAGAGCAAAACTGATTAGACCTGATTATTATTTTTTCTAATCTGGATGTTTTTGTGTTATCTTGTTCAAACTGGAGAGTCTAATTCACCAAATTAGTTAAATTTCTGCTGTCTGAGCAGTCAAAAGACGTGTGAGCTTTTTGCAAATGATAATACTTCAGTATAGTGAAAAACTGAGAGGTTAAACTGCTGTGAGTTTAACTCACATCTCAGCTTCATAAGAAATCCTAAAACCTACAAGCTTTTGTGACATTAGGAACAATAATTATTAGAATAAGTCAGTGTAAAGATTGCCCAGGATAAATGTTGAAAGCTGCCCTAAAATGATGCTCATCCACTTCTAATTCTCCTTTCACCGGTCAATTCATGCCAATGTAGTTGGAGACAATGTTTTTAAAGCAGCTCTATCCGCTGCTGAAAAAGCGAGATGATGTCATCATAACAGTTGTTCTACGTTCACTGAACAATGATCTAAGCCAGAAGGAAACCATCTCTCTGATGCTGAAAATATATGAAGGGCATGCTTTATAGAGCATGACATATAATTTCCTCTCTTCAGAGTGCAACATACGCTCCTCTGTTTCCATCAGAAGGCAGCCATGCTGAAGGAATGAAAGTGTAACGCTAGCAAGTTACCTTCTTTTACTCCCTCTGTGTCTGGACTGAGTGAGACTCCAGCTTTATCTGTGCCGATGAACTGCACAAAAGCCTATGTGCATCTCAATGACAGTTAATATGCAACATCTGCCAGAGGGCTCAGATAATGTCCTGCCTAGACACTTCTGTAGATTTTGCATATACTTAAGTGGCATATAAATCTTCATAACGAAATCAACAGCGAATAGTGGTGAAAGCAGTGTGGATATGACTTTCAGATTCAACAAATACAGAAAGCTATAAGCTTCATTTGGATATTAATGTCATTAGAGAAGAGGTGGTTTGAAGAAGTCCTTGAACCCAGAAAAGTAAGACAAAGCGAAGTGTTAAGGAAGACTAAACTAAACTAAAGACTAAACCAGAGCCCATTACCTTAAAAGCATGTGGAAAAAGTAAGAACAGCCCAACAACTTCTATAAAAAATAGTAGGGTTAATCCAGGCTTGGCGCCGCTAATCAAATGCATTTCATTTACACGCATCAGCACCTCCACAGAAGCTGAAGTGTTGTCAGTGTGCCGCTGGGAAGCATTTAGGTGTGTGTTCACACAATCCTGAAGGGCCCAGCTTACTCCATCCTAAGCCAAACGGTCGACTTGTGGTCACGTGGTTGTGGTTTTCACACGCACCTTTCATAGTCCACAAGAGACCAGCGCAGAGCTCTTGGGAAGCTCCTCCGGCTGCGGTATATGTCACCACAGGGTTTCTTCCCACCAGAATCTCCAGTCTATCCCCGCATATGTTTGGCCACAAATCATGAAGAGAGTGCCACACTTTTCAGCAGATGGATGCCTCCATGCACAATGTCTACACAGTTTTTGGCCATTTGACAATTTTAGTGGGTTTAAAGCATTGACGGCTGAATGTCCGAGCACATTTCTGCATTGATGCCCACAAACCAATCACACAATCCTTGGAGCATATACTCTTGTTAGAAAAAGTTCGGCCCGAGCTTTGTGTCGAGAAGGGACGGGCGAAGCTACTCTGAGAACAAAATGATGACATGTTTTGTCATACAACTACGTCAATGAGAGCTGATTTTGTGGTTTTGGGTGGAGTATGCATGACCCTTAAGGTCATCTTCAACAATCTTAGAATGGAAATAAGATCTGTTTGTCAGTCTGGGGATGGTTAGAAGACCATCTATTAGGAGTATATCTGAAAGTGGAAATAAGATTTGAGTTGTCTTCTCAAATTCTCAAACCTTAACGGCCTTGGTCATGATGGTAAAGATTAAAGAATATGACAGTACAGTTAAAAAAAGAAGTATGGCATGTTTGGAAGATTAGTTAGATTGATGTTTTCTTATAAAAACAACAAAAACATCTTGGGTTTGCAAAGCTGCATTTGAACAAATCACAAACCCATGTCCAAAATGCTGTTTGGACATCAAGACCCAAGTAAAGATTTTTGTTTTCTGATTTTACAACAATGGACATTTTTACAAAGGACAAACATGACAAATGGTCACTTCATACAAACTGCTATAAGCCCAGTGGTTAAGGGCTGGTGATTTGGGCTAATTTCTGCAGCCAAAGAATGCCGGTACCCAAAATGGACACAATAACACCACAGTTGGCAAGAGTCAAACATTGAGTTCAAATTAGGTCATTCACCAGAACTGAGCCTGCAAGCACAGCAGCATTTCTACAGTAGAATGGCTGAAAAGAAAAGAACCGGGGTGGTGTTGTGGCACAGTCAAAACCTAAAGGTCAACGTCATTTTAATTTGTGTTTGAATCTGGGGAGAAAGCTCATTATTTCAAGTTCACTCACAAAAACACTCATTGGCAGAAAGAAGAGGTAGAAGGTTAAAGAGCTTCATTCAAAATGTATTCATTTGACATCAAAATTAGGGCAGTGTTAAACAAATAAATAAGAAGTGGTGCAAATTAGACAAAAAAAAACATTGAAAATATGAAACTGGTAACTAAAGCATAAATTGTAGCCATTTTAAGGAAATACAGTAGTTTGATGTAACTGGAGGGGTGGTGGTGCAGAGGCTAGAGAAGGTGAGCCTGTGATTGGAAGGTCGTCAGTTCTACTCCCCGGACTGACCCCATCAAAATGGGGTGTAAAAGGTGAAAACACCCACACCTGCCTCCACCCTATTTGCCCCACTCTGGGCCCTTGAGCAAGGCCCTTAACCTCCAACATCTGTTCCCCCGGGTGCCCTAGATGGCAGCTCTCTGCTCCACACAGAGGGCTGTGGTAGCTCTATGGAGTAATGGTTGTATCAGGAAGAGCATCTGACATAAAAACAAATGACACATATTTGTGTGAATGTTTGCTGTGGCGACCCCTGAGGAAGGGAGCAGCCAAAAAAAAAAAAAAAAAAAAAAAAAAAAAAAAAAAAAAAAAAAAAAAAAAAAAAAAAAAAACAAAAAAAAAAAAAAAACAAAAAAAAAAAAAAAACTGGAGTTTTATAAAGAGTATTATGTTTTCTTTTCGTCATCAAAAAAACAAACAAAAAAAAATCTGTTTTGTTGATGTATTATTTATAATTGAGGTTCTAGTTAAATTACTTTCATCTGCAAACATTCAAACTCTGTTCTGAATTCCAATGAAAAAGAAAATTAAGTTACTTCTTAGTATTATTTTGCTAGCCTACAGCTATAGATATATCTCCTTCAGCTACTTTCCTTTAATGGTGTGGTAACACCCCCTCCCCCCCGGCCCCCACCACCACCAGCACCACCACCACCACCTTTTTTATGGTCAAAGCTATCAACTTCTAAAAACGTTAATCAGCTGTAAGCATGAACTGGCAGGCACGAGTCACTGCCTCACACTGCTCGATCAATAGTGTATTAGCTTATAAGGAAAGAAGCTTTCTGCTGGATTACTCAACTGAAAAATGTCATGCATTTAATGAAAGTGTTTAAAAGTGCTTCGTTATTTTTTACAGAATACAATTCTTTAACTCGAGCAGTTAAACGAGCAATTTCTAAGATGAAATGCACCATTTCACTAATAAAATTAGAGATTGTTTATGTTTAATTTAGACATCGACAGGAACATTTGCCATTATCTGTTTGTACAAGTCAACAGTGACAAAAATCACCCGTTCTCATTATGCAGCTGATTAAACCTTGTGTAGATGTTTAACATTCCCGCACTGTAAAATCAGGCCAAGAACAACGGAGGGAATGGGCCAAAGAGCACTCAGAACCTGCCAGATCTCAAACCCATAAAACCTGCAGAATGTGGCAGAACAAACTCGGTCCACAGAAATCTCTCTCCACAACACACGTCTCACAGGACCCACTGCCAAAGGCTGATGCCAGAGACCACAGGACTGCCCGAGACCCTCTAGTCAAGCCCTGATGGGTCAGAACCCACTTGGCCATATGCAGAGAACCAACACAATATGAGAGATGAACTGAAGGTTTTAGCTGATTGGTGTAAAGGGGTAATGAATGAATGAATGAATGAATGAATACATATATTGCTTAAAAAACATTAAACTAATATGAATATTAAAATGGTAGTTCAGATCTTTTGAGGTGAGCATGTTTGGAAGGATGCTAACCACTAAAGGCTGGTTTATACTCCACGAGAAGTTTAGAAATCCGTGGATGTGAGACGTTCTTTCTTGCATGGACATTTTATTCCCTAAAGAGAAACTGCAGTGCTATAATCCTGGTATGCAAATGCAGAAAACAAGTTTTTGTGGCACCTCCAAGTACAAAATGACATGATTTTTGTCACACAATCACGACAATGAGCACATATATTTAAACTTCTTGCAGAATATAAATTAACCTGAATATGTCACTCGTTTAAGCAATCTCATTTAGGAGAACCTGACTTTAATTGATCAGCTGATGGCTGATTCAAGTGGGGACAAGACCTTTTACTTTTGTCTTAGAATAAGCCCAACCTTTACCTCATTGTCAATTTTGCATTACATGATGATTCTGGCAAAAAAAAAAAAAAAAAAAAAAAAAAATATATTCTTTAAAATTTGCCCCAGACAGCATTTGAAGGGTTACAGAATTAACTATAAATATCAGTAAACAAGTTTCTTTTGGCTGCTCCCGTCTTCAGGGGTCACCACAGCGAGCAAACTCGCATGAAAGATTAGGCAATTTGTTTTACTTCAGGTGCCCTTCCTGACGCAACCTGGGCTCGAACCAGCAACCTCAGGATTACAAGACCATGGCACTGAATATCAAGCTACTGCTGCAACCTGTCTATAAATACAATGTTAATGCGAAATTGACAGTGATAATCTATAGATGAGAATTTGCATGAACGTCTGGTAAAGTTTTTAAATTTGAGTTGATTGACAACAGCAGTGATCCTCTTTGGTCTTAGTCCAACTCAGACTAGCCATGAGACCATCAGTCCAGTCAGAATTAACCTGATTCTCCAAAGTGAGCTTTCTACAAGTGATAATAATGTTTCCACACATTTCCACTTCAGAATATCTGAATTATCCCTTGAATTGTGGAAGGATATGAGGTGATTTAGGGACGTTGGCAGCATCTTTCATTTGATTTTCAATAGAACGTGACTACAGGTTATTATTTTTAAGTCTTATAGGACAATAAGAATGTCTTCATCCATTTAGGAATAAAAACCGTCTCATTTACAAAGTTTAACTCTAAAAGATGGTGAAATTTATCTGAGACATTGATGTATACTGAAATCTGCTGAGCAGCAAGGATCTCCCTGGCTGCTTGTCTTCCTTGGCTCTGTCTCCTGAAGGGAAACATGACTTGTTTACTGTCTTTGTAGCGACAACTAAATGAAATCACATTTCCCATCAGTCAGTGGGCTAATTGAGGCTAGCTCTCCCATTAGCTGTCTGCTCACATCGGCTTTGTAGGGAGCCGACTGATCAATGCTCGGTCAAGAACCGGACACTCGGGTGCACGCATGTGCGCACACATGCACAGAGTTTGAAGTTTAGGAATTTTGCAGGTGCCGTCATTTGGCTAAGATATTTCTTTTCATGCAACCCTTTTGTTTTTGCTGCTTTAATGTGCAAATGTTGTAAAAATATTTAAAGTGAACAACGTGGGTTTTTGTCTTGTGCATTAGGCTAAAAAACAAGAGGTTTGACCAGTTTTGGAGTGTCTGCATGAGAGGAAGTGAGAGTTGAGATGCTCCTCTTCTTTTTCTTTGTGGTATAGGAGGACTCTGGCTGTTCCCACACTATTGGCAAACTCTTTTTTTCCCCAAATCCTTTTCTCAGTATTTCTGTTGTCCTGCCAACGCTGAGTGAAAGCACAGAAGTGTATTATGGACTGGTCATGCATGAGTAACGAGGGGCCCCTCTGGATCTGTGTGTGCGTTGGCTTTAAACTGATTTGTCCTGGCCTACAGAAACCCAGTTATTATGCAGCCATTTAAGTGGTCCTTTGCTCTTGAGGTATGACACACGGTAACTTACACCAACCTAGAATAGGTGCTGTAAAAAACAAACAAAAACGAACAGGAAAAATCCCACCTCCGTATTGATTAGTAAGTTGCTCCTGCAGTTTACTGTAATGAATCCACCCACGGCATCCTTCAGCGCCTTGCCTCTCATCCCACCTCCCACTCGCAGCACCTTACACATTTTTTACTCATAATCCTTCTGCAGAAGGTTGGGAACAGGTTGCCGTGAGCTTCTATCGCTCTGTACAAATCTAGCCAAGACAAATGCGACTCTGTTAGTGGAAATCAAAGTGTGACAACTTTCCACACACCCGCAAGTGATTATTTTTTTGCTGCAGTTTGAATTCAGTGTTGTGAGGATTATGGTGATACATTAGTCCAATCTGTGTTGATCTAGCAAAGCGGGAGCTGAACAGCCCGTATGTCAGATTGTCATTTGGATTGCGCTGGGTTTTTATCACGTCTGCTGTCGTCCAGTGTGTCTTGGCAACAGCTTTTGAAAGCTGTACAGTGTTTGATTTGCAATGCGTTGCTAGCAGTGCCAGTGCAGATAACTGTCATCAGCTGAAACATGCACCACCAACCTCCGATTCAAGCAGATACTGCGTGGAATGTTGTGGTATCACAAAGTCTACACTTATCTGTAACAGCATGGATTGAAAATAAAGGTGGATTTGGCGCCTCTGTACACCAGTGAATTTGAGATATTTTAACCTTTTGCACAAAGTCATTGGGTTAAGAAATGTGCCAACTTCACTGATTGCTTGCAACGACAAATCAATGTAAACGTTGTGACATTTGCTTGTGAACTGCTGCTCTGAGACTGTTGGTTGGGTCTTTATTTAAGAACCTAAAGTGATGAAACTGAGACGGACAGGACAGAAGGGACGTGATACCTGAAACCTGTCTCTGAGGTGGGACATTTACAAAGTAGTTCCTTGAGGAAATACTTTGAAAATTACCACGTGCATGTTGTTACTGGCTGCATAAAGGGAATAAAACAGCATGTTTCAAAGTAATTAGTCCACATTTATGAACCTGATGCTTCACAGGAGACGTTGATACATTTTGAATGGGAGTCTAATTAAATGTGAAGTGTAAAGAAGTAGAAAATGTCGGTGGTCTTGCATTGGTTTGCTACTACATACTGATTCTAAGTGATATAAATTTGATCAAGTTCATGGATATAGCCAAAACTTCTAGGGGTTTTACAGTATCAAAGTATTTGACTAATCTTTTATGTACATATATAAATACAGAATTACATTTTTCCCCTGCTAGCCTTCCGTTTACCTCTTAACCATGAAAATATGCATTTTTAAAACTTACTTTCTCACTAGAAATGCCCTGTTGTATTTATGCTTTGACAGGCAGGATGGCAAGGCAGCGACACAGAAAACTCAACAACTGTGTCACTATCTAAAGTTAAAACAAAAGCATCAGGAACAAAAAAGATCAAGTTGAAGTGGAGCTCCCGTCAGTGCTACTATTCTGCGGCGCATGTGACGCCATAGTCACCAGAGTCCTTTCTCACTAAACTGAGCTCTGGAGGCGGGACACTGAATCTTTTAATGCTCAGCATCTGATTGTCTCTGTTAGACTCTGAGTTGGACCTGATCACATGCTGGGAGCCAGCGTATTGACTGGTTGAGGCGCGTTGTCATGAACCTTTCCTGAGCTGATTTCTCCATTGAATTGTGCGTATTTTATGAATTATTTTAATACTTTGTGACCTGATAGGAAGAGCCCAATGACTACTGCAAAAAATAAGTTGTTACTTAAACAAATGCTGAACCCTTTAATTAAAAAAGTGGGATTAAGTTGCTGTAACTTGTTTATGTGTGGTATCTACATTCTCTGTTATTAAACACTTCAGCCAATATTTGCTTTACGTATGAAATATTCTGTGCATTTGTTTCCACATGCATGACATTAAATCCATTCTTCATGTCTTCTCAAACCCTGCTGTGCTATTTTTCTGATCTCAGTCCATGTCTGTGTCTCAGTCCATGTCTGTGTCTCTGTCATGCACTTGTCAGATATAATCATGAGGCCTTTCATGGGGCCCCTCAGGTGTTTACCTTTATCCATGCTGAGACACCTCAGCTGATGAGTTGTGTTCCATCCACACCCTGTTCTTGTGGTCTCTTTACTGAAGGGGTGGGGATGGAGGGCGGGGTGGGGGTGTTACGAGCATACTCGCGTGTACTCTGTGTGTCTGTGTCATTTGCTACAGGCATATTTGGTCTTTGGAAGCTGATATTGTTTTTTTTTTTTTTTTTTTTTTTTTTTTTTTTTCTTAGTCACATTCTATTTTTGTTGATCCAAATGCAGCATGACTTGTAGCCCGTGGCACAGTGTGGTGCCAACACAGAGGGTTTATGTTATCGCTTTCTTATTGTGGTGCCTGTTGGTGAAAACTCACTTCCATGCATGATGCGCGTCCTAACAATACCAGCAACAATATTTCAGTTGGTTTCATCCTTCTGAGTCTGGCAGTGCGATTATGGACTTAGTAGCCTTTCAGTCTCATAAAACCATAGTATCTTTATGTTATAATCATGTGAAATTTATACTGAGGTTTTAAAGAAGACATGCAGGTCTTTGAGGTTTTTCTGGATTTCTTGTTCCTTTTAGGGTCCCAGTGTGCAACCAGGCTCTGCAGGGTCATCCTTATCCTGTAGACAGGCTGACAGAATGCTACACGTCAGGTCCCAGGTCCAGTCCCAGGTCAATTAAATGATCTGAGACACTGGCTGAGAGGCCTTAAGTCCCTCTGAAAACTCGCCCAGACATCTGTATTTGTCTACATACGTGCATGAAAAATGTATGTCCGACCTCATTTAGTTTTGCTTTTTTAAAGTGCATGTCTTATATGAAGCGTTTTCGCGTCTCCATCGTCATGTTTATCTGGGATGCGTTTGGACAGAAAGTAGGCAGCGCAGACTCGTTGCATTGTGTTTGGACCTTGCCCAAAGGATTTGGTCCTGCATGTAGTGCAGCAGCCCAGGGACTGCATTTATTCCCACAGAGCATTTTCATGAAGGCAGCATAGTGCAAACTGAAAGGTTGAGGGAAACAAAAATCAAATCCCCCTGAATACTCAGCTACTATATTCAGTTGTAATTTGGGGAAAATTATGTTTTTTTTTATACAGATTAATATTACTGGTTAACTTTATCACCAAAGAGTTTGAATTTTTTAAACATGGAAGTTGAGCATAAGGAGGAGGCGAGTGCAGGAGTGCCATTAATTCACTTTATTTATTTATTTATTTATTTATTTATTTATTTATTTATTTATTTTACATATTTTTACAATTTGATGAAAAAATTATACACAACCATGTGGCTCTAAAAGTGACTCTATAAAGGGCCGTCTGATACCGGGGACAGTCTTTGCTCATTTCATTCGAATTGTGGACAAATATGTTAAAAACCTGACAGATGAGTTGATTCACTCTAAATCATATATGAGTTCTTTATATGTATTTACAACCAGAAAATGGTTAGAAGTAAGGAAGTTTTATTTTTTATTTAAAACCTCTCCCAACTTGTGGTTTTTTACCATCTTTGTTTTTCCCCCACGCCCAGCTCTGTGGCTCCAGACGACTCCAAACGTCATGAAGTAAACACATAAACATAGCAGGAAGCCACTGGGGCTGCTTTATTTATCTTTTTTTCACCAGTTTGGTGACAAAGTATTGATTGAATGGTGGGTAATAATGTAGTTGTTGGTACGTTTAAGTGCACGTGTTCGTTTGCCTATTGTTTTAGCAAAATACTTCATGACGAAGTGGAAGTGGACAGATTTGAGTGAAACTCAAAGTCAATATTATATATTTACAATTAACTTTTGGAACAACCTAATACAAGGTGGTCAACACGGTCTAAGGACCTTAAAAATACACAAAGTCACAATATTTTAATGAAAATTACTAATGTAGAGCTACAACTTTGTGTAAATGTAACTAGGGGTTATCCATAACTCAAAATATGAACTAATAGGTTTGGCAAAACAAAGCAAACAAACAAACAAACAAACAAACAAAAACAACAACTGAAATCACCTGTTGGATTTAACCTTGTCTGTCCATTCATCCAGTCATTATCTTCCGCTTATTTCAAAGTTGGGTCGCGGGGGCAGCAGCTTGAGCAGAGAAGCCCAGACATCTCTTTCCACAGTCGCCTCTTCCAGCTCTTCTGGTGGGGCTCCAAGGTGTTCCAGGCCACCCAAGAGACATAGTCTTTCCAGCGTATCCTGGGTCTTCCGGGGGGTCTCCTCCTAGTGGGACATGCCAGAAGCACCTCCCTAGGTAGGTGCCTACAGAGCATCCTTATCAGATGCCTGAACAGCATCAACTGGCTCCTTTCGATGTGGAGGAGAAGTGGTTCTACTCTGAGTCTCTCCCGGATAACTGAACTTCTCACCCTATCTGTAAGGGAGAGTCCAGCTACCCTGTGGAGGAAACTCATTTCAACCGCCTGTATCCTCGGTCTCATTCTTTCGGTCACTGCAGAGTTCATGACCATAGGTGAAGGTACCAACCGGTAAACAGAGAGCTTTGCCTTACAGCTCAGCTCCCTCTTCACCACAACAGACCGGTACAGAGTCCGCTATACTGCAGATGCTGCACCAATCTGTCTGTCAATGTCATGCTCCATTCTTCCCTCACTCATGAAAAAAAAAACCTTGAGATACTTGAACTTGTCCACTTGAGGCAGAACCTCGCCCTTGACCCGAAGAGAGCAATCCACCCTTTTCTAACTGAGGACCATGGCTTCAGATTTGGAGGTGCTGATTCTCGTCCCAGCCGCTTCACACTCGTCTGTGAACCACTTCAGTGAGAGCTGATGGTCACGGCAAGATGATGCCAACAGGACCACATCATCTGCAAAGAGCAGAGATGGAATCCCGAGGCCACTGAACTGGAATCCCTTGTCTTTCTGTCAGCAAAATATCTCATGACATACTGGATGGATTTGAATGAAACTTTTAGAAAGTCATCATTTGATGAACATGTTCAGCTATATCTATTTTTTTGCCAGTTTGATTCTATGTGGCCGCCACAGCTAATCAACCTTAGCAGTCCAAACACAGCTTTACTGTAACTCCACTTATACAGTGATCAAACTAAAACTTGGTGTGGTAGTAGTTGAGAGACATACCCAACACGTGTTCCATGCTCTAAAACATCATGTGAGGTCTTGTGTGACAGTGCAAATGATTATTTTCAAAATCTGACCAAAAATGTCTGCAGCTCCACATTTTTATGGGATAATCGTAACATAAAACAGTGTCATGACGGCAGCAGGTATGTATTCCTTCAAGAAATGTTAGTTTTTTATTCAAATAATATTTTTACATTATTCTCAAGTAGGGGGGGGGGGTGTGTGG
>JARVLU010000324.1:17397824-17409134 GCA_031762415.1 Simpsonichthys santanae
CAGCCATGTGGCCGGCGCTCCGACTTACGGCAAATCGAGTTACGAATGCGCCGTAGGAACGGATCTCGTTCGTAACTTTGTGTAAAATCACAATACATGTTTGTCCTTTTCTGTCTTTCTAAGACCTGGATGTTTGATATGAAATATAAGGTTTTTTTTTTTATTTATTTTTATTTTTATTTTTTATTTTTAAAGAAACAACTACCGGTATAAATATTAACTATAAATATTGCACCAGCTTCAATTCTCCATTAAATATGGCATATCATAATGGATTAGCATTAAATCTATAAGGATCCAGGGCACACCCAGTTCATGAATAAAGATCTTATTGTTTCTTGCATTCACTTAAAACAACCCCTATCTTTTCCTTCACTAAGGAAGTCATTTGGAAGCCATAAAAGAGAAATAAGAATCTGACATGTTTTTCTTTGATTTATATTGAATAAACTAAGGTACCTAAAAACAGTGTGTGTGACACTCAGGTGCATCCAGTCCTGGTTCTGGAGGGCCACTCTCCAACAGGTTTTATCTGTTCCTGCTCCAACACACTGACTCAATGGTTGAATCACTTCTTCATGTTCTGCTGAAGCCTGTTAATCTACAATTGATTCAAAACAAGTGGAAACAGATGGGCCAACACATATGGATGGACAATGGTTTCAGAATCTTCAGATACAGTAGTTATTAGAATTTACAAATCTGAATTGTGTGTATAAATATTGTTTTGACAGGATATTTTCATCACCAGTACATGGCAGTAATACAATATCAACAGTGGTATCACAGCCTGGTAGTAAGGAAGCTGTTTGCCATCTAAATAAAATAAAAATAAAATAAAAAATAAAATGTTGAGTTTCAGTTGAAATGTTTCTTGGACGATCACACCATCCTACCTGCTTTTTTCAGCTGAGGCAGATGTCTAAGCTGAAGCCCATACTATCCAGAAAGAACCTTGAGAGTAATCCATGCTTTCATAACATCAAGGCTCGATTACTGCAATTCACTTCTGTTTGGAATCAGTTAGTCCTTCATTGCACATCTGCAGCTGGTCCAAAATGCTGCAGCTCAATTTTTAACTGGTACAGGCCACAGAGAGCACATCACACCAGTTTTGGCCTCCCTGCACTGGCTACCCATGCACTTTCGGATCCAGTTTAAAATACTCATGCATATTTTAAAACTCTGAACAGTTCCGCTCCACCCTATCTCACTGACCTTCTGCAGACATATGTCCCACTGTGCTCTCTGAGGTCAGCAGACCAGATGCTCCTGTCAGTCCCTGAAACTCGTCGTAAGCTCAGAGGTGACAGAACTGTCTCAGTTGCAGGTCCAAGACTGTGGAATGAGTTGCCACTGAGTGTCAGGCAGGCTCCCACACTCATAGTTTTTAAGTCTCGCTTGGAAACCCTTTCTATTGTCTTGCCTTTAACATGGTGTGATTTGCTTTGATCCTCTCTGTACTATACATTGTTGGCCATTTTATTTAGTTTCTGTTGCTATTTTATATCTATATTTTTAGTTTATGTTTTCCTGTCCACTGTGCTTTTTCTTTCTATTGTACAGCACTTTGGTTGGCCTTGTTGCTGTTTTAAGTGCTCTATAAAAAGATTGGTATGGTATGGTATGGTATCTAGCAGGATGGGTTTGTTTTTCAACCATGGATGCATTGGAGCAGCTGTGGCTGAGTGGTTAGAGCAGTCATCCTCCAATGAGAGAGTTGGGGGTTTGATTCCACCAGCAGTCGCATGTTGAAGTGTCCCTAGGCAAGACACTGAACCCCTCATTGCCTCTGAAGTGTGTCCCATCAGTGTATGAAAGTGATCTAAAAGCATTACCATAATTAGTCTTTGTATAGATATAGTGGATGGGTAAATGGGGGCACAGATTGTAGTGTGAAGTACTTTGAGTGTCTAGATAAGGTAGAAAGGTGTTATATAAGTACAGTCCATTTACCATTTTAGTCTGTTTCTGCCACAGGTTTATTTAGAAAGGATTACAGCGGGGACACAGTGACTTCAGGTGGGTCATACACAGGTGTGTGGGAACACACACCTACTTTATATTCATGAAACAAGTGAAAAATATAGGAACACAGTCATTTATGTCTTAGCAGTGTTAGTGTAGGTGTACCTGCAACCTGTTTCCTCAAAGGGTGGACTTATGATACATGATCTAAATGCACTGTAGATCTTCAAACAGTTCATTTCTAAACAAAAATATGAAAAGGCAGTTGTGCTAAATGTTAGAAGTTGACTCGAAGACTAAATGTTGTCAGGATGGATGTGATGATTTGATGTTTGTGTCAGGGCATGGGTGCAAAGGAGGAGGGGAGATTTTAAAAATATTTATATTTTTAAATGGCCAAAGACGTTTTGAATACCGGTAGTTATTTTTTCTCCTAAACTCATCCCTGCTAGTTAGGAATAAAACAGTAAGCGAAAATATGATGTTTACTTTGTGTTTGTTGGATTTGGTCTCCAATCTGAAGCAGCTTTGTCAAGTCCATTTGGGATTACTGTATTATGTTTTGTTCATCACCCTCTATGTGCAGTCATTAAAACCAACTAAACCATCTTTAGCAAACCTGTACATTTCTCTACACCTAAGTTAAATGGTTTCTTCCTTGTTTTAACGGTTTCCATTCTCATTTTTCTAATATCATATCCTAAATGGGAATCCAGCTGGAGCTTTATAATTTAAAAGCTAAAATAATGACACATTATGTCTGTTTGAAAATTGCCTCATTGAACATTGTGTTACTCCACTAATGAAAAAAAATTTGAGAAAAATAAAGTTATATTTTCTCTGTTGAACTCAGATTTAGTAACATGTTCAGTGTGTGTGTGTGTTTAAATAATGGTTGTTCAGTCTGAATGAACAGACGGACATTTGGATGACAGACTGAATTTAACACAAAGCCTGAGAGAAGCCCGATCATTATGAGGTGTCTTAATGAAAGGTCACTTCCTCAGTAGATAATCCTGCAGAAGAAGGATTCTCTGTCCATTATGGGATCTTTCTCCTGCCTTTTGTCTTTATCTCAGCTCAGGTGTTGGCTCCCTGTGTCACGTCTTCATGTATGTAGTGGGAAAACAAATGGGATCTATTACCTCTGGACTGCTGCTTTCTCCATTGTTTTTGATCAACTTTGTGTTTGTCAGTCTCTGCAGGGTACAAATCAGCCCCTGTTCACCGCTTCGGGGCTGGCGTTTATTGTGCTACCATAACTGTTGAGAGAAATATTGCAATTTCAACCAGTAAAATAAAGTTACTTCTCCTCTGTCAGAAAGGCCCTATTTGCTGCCAATTACTAGAAATGGCTGTGTCTGCCGGACCAAAACTAGTTTTGCTGATAACTCCCAGCAAATAAAGGCTGCAGGTTATTTGAAATTGGCATTACTTCTTTTTTTTGTTTTCATTATAACAGGTGTGTTTGTAGGATTTTAATATGGCCTCTTGCATTATTCCATGTGTAAACGTGTTCAAACTAATTGCTGTGTTGTTCTGCCTCAGTCAGATTATTTGTATGCTCATACTGCACACGTGCTGATGTTTTCATTACCATGGATATCCCAGCTGTAACCCTCGACCCTCGCCTCTCCAGCTCCTGTGTCATGCAGTGCTTGACAGACACTGCAGGTGTCCCGGTCACAGTAAATAAAACATCTTCCCACCAGTGGTGAAATATTGAACAGATGTGGCGCTGAGCTGCTTGTCTTGTCTGAGGGAGTGGGGTAGAAGCCCAGAGGGGCCGTGGGTGCAGAAAATAGAGAGAAGAGCTCTAATGCCACGGCGAGACAGTGAGGATACGGGTGAAAGCACACTGCCACAAAGAATTTAGCTGGAAGAAATGGTTCTAAAAGGCAAGAATGATAGAAAGGAAATGGAAACCGATAATGGAGTCCCGGCAGAGCTGTTGCATCTTACCCCCCCATCACTCAGTTTGTACACGAACTCTGCAGAGAACTGTTGCGTAAGCAGGTCATGGTGGCTTTTCAGCCCGAGACGTGAACAGCATCAAGCTCCTCTTTGTTCTTTCATTAGGCTCCAGCTGAGTCACCCTCCTGCAGCCGAAGCTCGAGCTCACGCTAACTCCAGCCCACCATCGCATCAACACCGCCACATGGCAGCCAGGCCGCAGGAGCAGCAGAGAGCAGAGCATCTCTCTGGAGCTCCCGTTCACACTCGTTCCAACGGAGGATGGCCTGTTACTCAGAGCAGGGGGGTGTTTGTTGTTGCTGGCACATTTCTTGTTATGTTTGTAATTTTTTTTTTTTTTTTTTTTTTTTTTTTTTTTTTTTGGAGGTGGGGGTTGTGCAGCGGGTACAATGCATAAATAGCTGTGAAATTACAGTAGTGACAGTAAATATTCCTCGCTAAAATAGCTCCTTCAAACCTCACTGAGAGTGTTGAGAGTGTTATACGCTCATTCATCCAAACGGTGTCTCTGCTCTGTTTATCTGCACATTCATCCTGTTGTCTTCAAATCACTGCAATCATTACACCAGGAACAATATTAGTATGTCTTGATGGAATACACGTTGACGCATTAATAGTGTGGAGATTGGTCTTCACTCTCCTCAGTGACAGATGATCACATCAACCCTGCGAGTGTTAACAATACTAACGGATGCAGCGGCCATCGTCTCATATTTGACCGTGGTTCAGTTGAAGGTTTGTTTTTAATAATAATAATTGATTTAAAAAAATACTCTAATTAATTCTAAGCTCATAATTATAATCCAAGTCTATGAACAAGATTCCTGATGACTACCGGTATATGTTTAAGTCAAGTTTTTTTGTTACACCACCTGTTTATAAAATGACCTTAGACATGACCTTGGACTATCGCTTGAGGCCAACAAAGTTATATCTTTACAGTAATGTGAAGAACTTTGTAGATGGACCTCTTCTACAGCCAGCAGCACAAAAACACAATATACATCTTTAGAAACAACTGTTCTATTTTAATCTCTTGGAGTTTGTATGAATGTTTTTGTGCTTAGAGAGTGATGAAGTTTGGGATTTAACTATGTTTAATCATTATTAATCCCAGAAGTGATAGTCTATATAGCTTTGCTAAATCTCGTTAAATCATTGTTCATGGTCGCTGAGAGGTGGTGCATGCAAGTGGGGGTTGGGGGTTTACACCCTGGAGGTGTCAGCAGTCCATGCGAGGCCAAAAACCTCCATGTGCTCTTAATTGTTATCTTAATTGTTACTCTTGATTTTTATCCATCCAATGATGGATGGATAACAATTAATTACCAGGGTATTTTTAACTCTTCCATGCCTCCCTTTCTTCTGTTTTTTAAACAAACAGACATTACATTTAAAATGACAAATGCACCTTTTTTCCTTTTTTTCTGCTCTTTTGTTCAGGGGTCGCCACAGCGAGCGATAAATGTTGATCTAAGAGTAAAAAAACTATTTGCTTTGCACACCCATCTTACATTTCATTTAACATGAAGAGAAAGGGGGCGAACAGCTTGGTGGTGGAGTTTCCAGATATAAATAAATGTATCATTCTGACAGCCTGGTCTCGTGTTGGCTGACAGCACGGCAGACACTAATTACTACCTTCAAGCTAAGAATCTCACAGGAAGCTAACAAACATGGATTTAAACCCATCTAAGCTGCTGATTGGCATCAGTTTGGCACAAAACGTCTTCTCTTTTTTATTTCACGTTTTCAATCTGTCATTCACAATTCTGAGACAACTTTAAAATTGGGGTGGAGGGGGGCAGTTATTTATTTTTTTTATTATTTTTATTTTACAGGTTCAACAAAGGCTCTACAGTCAAACATTCACATCACTTCTGTTCCTTTGATTTTTAGTAGACATTGTTGCTGAACAGTTTGTATCAGCAGAGAGACAGAGTGTGCCTGCTCTTTGTTTTCCATGAAAGCATTTATCACCAGTAAAATCATGTTTCCACTCCCCTTTATTAGATCTGTTAGGTTTATAACTACACAAACTCTTAATGTGATTAGATAGTTGCTGTAAAGCAGCTGCTAATGTCAGCAGTGGCAGTAATGGGAAGTAATGATGCTGCATTTGCTGCTGGCAGACAGAAGGACATGAATCATAGGTTTAATTGACCTATTCAAACCATAAACCATTAAAATTAGTTAAGTAAGGTGTGTTAACAGATACAACAAGTGGCAAGACAAAAAACCATCACTGTGAAATGTTTCAATCATTTCCATATCCTAATATCGTACTTCAGAGTTTGCTGCGTGTGTTTGGCAGTTTGAAGGGTGCACAGCTGGCTAGTCTACACTCACTTTGCTTTTGTGGGAAACTATGCCATTTGATTAACCAAACTCTAAATGCTGAGCAACAGATCTTCAATTAAATAGATTCTCCAGCTTAGAGATTGGCAGCTTAGTTGCCTGAAAACCAGTGTGATTTTGAATGAAAAATCCAGCCGGCATCCAAGCTGTACACCAAACTCAGGTCCAAAAACATAGAGCTCATAGTCTGTTGCGGTATGCCATTTTTGCCATTTCAGTTTTCCAAATTGATTTCATTGTTTGTTTTTTGGCTTGGTCTGGGGTCAGTTAAGCCTGAAAAATTGGGGTTCAATTTTACCCGCCCCCTCGACCCCATTTTATGACACATTTTTCAAAAAGGCTGCCTCCAAGTTACATATGCTACATAACGAAACTTCTAAGTTAGACACAATCATAAACCTAGTGTATAAACCTATGTTTTTGGACACAAGGAATGTCGTTGTATATGTTGAAATGATAACTGAGTGGCAGTCATCTTGAAAATCCAGTATGGCTGCCAGAAAGTATGACAATTTCACCATTTTCCAACTTTTCATTTTCAGCAATTTTCTGACATGCCAGACCAGACTATTAGGATGTCTGTGTTGATGCACTGCCTTCCAGATCCAAACAAAAACCTGCAGTTTAGGTTTACTGTTACCTGTGGTTTCAGACATGCTGCAGGAATGAGCAGTAGTGTTCTACTTTCTCAATAATCACTAACTGCTTGCAACTCCTCCTTTACATACATGCCAGTATGTGTATTTGTATAAGAAAAAAAGAACAGGATTGTAGAAGTTTTTAGCACAGAATGTTGCTGAGGGGTACTGACAATGCAAGTGAGCTGCAGCCCTGGCTGTTGCTGAGGCAAACACTCAGTTGAGAGAGGAGTTGGATGATACCTTGGCTAAAGACTCTCAATTGGCTCAGAACAGATTCTGGCAAACCAGCAGTCAGCTGAGGCAGGGAAAGCAGTTTATTTTACTAGCACCGTCTAGTGAAGGTGTTGTGCTGTTGAGCTCAACTAGAGATGTTGTTGGGCAGTGGACACAATATTTGTGGACCTTCTCAATCCCACCAATATGATTTATATAAAGGACGCTAAGTCAGGCGACTAGGGGTTTGGTCTGTTTTTAACTGTAGCTGCGGTCACCTAGGTAGTTAAAAAGCTTCACTGTTGCAGGGCTCCGGGTGTGGATGAAATCCACCCTGAGTTCAAGGCTCTGGGTGTGACAGAGCTGTTATGATTGACACACCTTTGCAACATTGCATGGGCATTGGGGGCAGTGCCACTGGATTGGCAGACTGGAGTGGTAATTTCCCTCTTCAAAAAGGGGGACCCTAGGGTGTGCTCCAGTTACAGTATGGGGCACCACTCTCCTTAGCCTCCCTGGTAAGTTATATTCGGGGATGTTGGAGAAGAGAGTCTGGTCGTTGGTCAAATTTCAGATTCAGGAGGAACAATACAAGTTCTGTCTTGGCTATGAAACACTGGACTAGCTCTTTACCCTTGCTAGGGTCCTCGAGGGGACATGGGGAGTTGCCGATTCAGTCTACATGTGTTTTCGGGACTTAGAGAATGTATTTGACCATGTTCCTCAAGGTACAGTGTGGTGGGGGTGCTCCATTAGTATGGGGTTAAGGGTCCATTTGCCATGAGCCATTCAGTCCCTTTACAAATGGTTTGTTTGGTTCACATTGCTGGCAGTTAGTTAGATCCATTCATGGTGTGAACTGGACTTTGCAGGTACTGCCCGTTGTCACAGATTCTGTTGATAGCTTTCATTGACAGTTTCTCAGTGCATCCAAGGGATGGAAGGAGTCCAGTTCAGTGGCCTCAGGATTCCATCTCTGCTACTTATGGGTGATGTGATCATGTTGAAGCCATGCTGTGATTGTCAGCTCTCACTGGAGTTGCTCATAGCCTAGTGTGAAATGGCTAGGCTGAGGATGAGCACCTCCAAATCCGAGGCTATGGGCCACAGTCGGAAAAAAAGTGGATTGTCCTCTCTGGGTTGGGAATGAGGTTCTGCCTCAAGTAGAGGATCTCAAGGATTTCAAGTATCTCATGGTTTTGTTCATGAGTGACAGAAGAAATGTGGGTGGTTGACAGATGGATCCATGCAGCTTATGCAGTATTGCAGATGTTGTGCCAGTCCATTGTTGTGAAGAGGGAGCTGCAAGGAGAAGCTTTCTGTTTACCAGTTGGTCTATGTTCCTACCCTTACCTATGGTCCTTAGCTCTGGGTAGTGACTGAAAAAACTAGATTGTAGATCCAGGAAGTCTAAAGTTTTCTTTGCAAGGTACACTGTAGCTAGACTTTCTCTTAGAGGTATGGTGAGATGCTCAGATCTCTAGGAATAGAGCCACTGCTCAGACACATCCAGAGATCTTTGAGTTGGTTCATACCTCTGGTAAGGATGAACCCTGGACACCTCCCGAGGGAGGTTTTATGGGCATATCCAACAGAGAAGAGACTGAGGGAAAGACCCAGGACACAATGGCAAGACTATTTCTCTCAGCTGGTCTGGGAACAGGAGTGGGTTTGATTCAGACTCTGTCAGATGTTCATGAAGGCTGCATAAACACATTGGACCTCACATTGTCTTCTTGAAGACAATCGTGAACAGGACCTCCTTAGTTCACTGCAGTCCTGTTGCTATATGAAAGGACTGCTGCCACATCCATAGCAAGTGGGGGTGCTGATTAGACACAGAATATTACATTGTTTCATTGTATGTGTGTGTGCATGTGTGTCAACATACATTATAACAGAAAAACATTTTATTTCAGAAATGTTTTCTTGTTTCACCTGCTGAACAGTGAAATCAAAGTGAGACAGTTGTTGCCTCTGGGCTGTGGGTTCTGTATTTTGGATTTTAGGGTGTGATGCCTGTTTAATGCCAATGATTAGTTTTAGCTCCTGCTCAGACATTAACACAATTGCATGCGGAAAATCAAAGCAACACACATGAAAGCAAACAGGAAAATTGGATTGTCGAGAAAGTGTACACACACAGGCACGCACACACATGCATGCTTCCTGAAGCATCTGGTGGGAATAGTGAGGGTTTTTTTTTTTTTTTTCTTTTTTTAGTTTGTTTTACTCACGAGCATCTGTCCTCTGGATGATTTCTAATTAGAAAGCTATTGATTACATTCTGAACTTCTACTTTTGGCTTGATGAGCGAGAAGAACAGATGTTTTAAAACATCAATATAAGAATAATTATTAAATGAATGTTGTTGTTTTTTTAACTGTGTAGTTTTTTTTTTTTTTCTACTCAAGGCTTAAGTACCAACACATTAGTAAAACGCAGAGCTGCAGAACTGATCAGATATTTTTGATATCTGCACAAAAAGTTTCAAACTTTTTTTTAAATTAAAGACCTTTTGACGGCGGAAGATTATTTTGATTGTTAGTCATGCCATATGGATACTAAATGTTTTAACAAGTTGGCTGGCACCATACCACTATCTTTATAAAGCAGATAAAAACAGCAACAAGACCAACCAAAGTGCTGTACAATAAAACAAACAAGCAAATAACTCAAAATAGAATACATGTACATAAAACGAGCGGTAAAAAATAAGAAACAACTGGAATGATTACAATGATAAACATGAGGTTAAAATCAACTCACACTGTGTCCAAGTACAGAGAATAAAAGTGCTTTTAAGCAAGCCCTAAAAACAGAAAGAGCAGGTGCCTGCCTGACATGTAGAAATAAGCCTTTGTGCAGTTTTGGACCGACGGCAGAGAAGGTTCTGTCATGATCTGGTTTTATCCAAAATTAAATCCCTTTGTGGTCTGAGATAATTTGCTCTCATGCACCACTACCACATTTATTGTTGTTGTCGTCATCTGTAGTAGTAGTAGTAGTAGTAGTAGTAGTAGTAGTAGTAGTAGAAGTAGTAGTAGTAGTAGTAGTAGTAGTAGTAGTAGTAGTAGTAGCGGTAGAAGTAGTAGTAGTGGTAGAAGTAGTAGTAGTAGTAGTAGAAGTAGTTTATTTTATCCAGGGTTAGTGTCATTGAGTCACGAGGACTCATTTACAAGAGAGACCTGTTTAAGACAGGCAACGTGCTGAGTACACACAACAACAGACAATAAAATGCAATAAAAAATATTTAAAACCCCTTAAAGAAATGAAGGTGGACAGCTTCAGGTCTGATTGCATGGTGTTCCAGGTTACAGGAGCAGAGTAGGAAAAGGCCAATTAAGCTACATTTTAATATACAGTACATCATCCTTATTGTTTACACAAAACAGCCATTTGTCAGAGTTTACAGCAATAAATGTTAAATGAGGTCCAGATGAATTAGAGTCAAGGTGAGAGTTTGTCTCCAAACATCCTCCTGAACCTGCAGGAGTTCTACACGCTGAGGTACGAACTGTGTTATGGAGATGGAGCTGTTTCTCCTCACTGAATGGAAGAGCATCAAGCTTTGAAGGGATGAGATCTTGATATTATGTCTGTCCGTATCTCTGCCTCTCTTCTCGGACAGCCGCTGTGCACTGAGGCAGGAAGTGAAGCTGTCAGAAAACGATAGCGCTTTGACAAATGAGCTCTGATCGCTCACACAGAGAAAGCTGTCTGTGCTCTGCAGGTTTCCCCTCCTACATTTACAATCAGACACCTCAAGAAAAAAACAAAACAAACGTCCACTGGTTTTTTTGACAGTCCAAACTAAATGTGTGCACAAGCCATGATACTGTGCATTAATTAAACTACTGGATGTTTTTGAAGAATTAACTGAAGTGCTGTTGTTTCTTACAGGGGGGTGGGCTGCATTTTCATTGAGATGATTCAAGGAGTGGCTGCCTTTCCTGGCATGAAGGACATTCAGGACCAGCTGGAGCGGATATTCCTGGTGAGTCACTGATGCTGACTGAGGGGCCGTTTACACGGCGCGTTTTTTGAGTGAAACCGCTCCTTTCTCTCTGTGTTTCTGCCGATGGTTTACACGACACCAGTGGGGGCGGGGGGGGGGGTGGGGGGGGGGGTGGGTTGGGGGGGGCGGGGGGGGGGG